>CM021100.1:588478741-588645515 GCA_007115665.2 Sequoiadendron giganteum
GAGTTTATGTTGTTGTTCATTAGAGCAACATAGCTAGAGAAACGTTTGGGTCTTTTACTCTCCCTGAACGTTCCTTTGGGTGCTGCATGATCCTCTGCTTCTTTGATCATCTTCCTGGCCCAAAGTGGTCTCTTTCTGCCGTTGTCATTTGTATTCTCATTTGATGTAGAAGGAAGTTCATGTGGCATTTCCTCAGGATGCTCCCTCTGAATCTCAGGAGCAGGTTCCATTTTAGGTACTCTAGGGAAATAGGTTTCTGTCTCACTAGAACTTCTTGCCCTCTTGAATGCAATGTCTTCTTCAAAGATGACATCTCTGCTCAATTCAATTTGTCTATGCCTGGGTATGAATATCCTGTAGGCTTTGGAGGTTTCACTATAACCCACAAATACTCCCTTCTTTCCAGAAGGTTCTAGTTTGAATCTCTTCTCTTTGGGCACATGAATATAGACAGGACAGCCAAAAATCCTAAAATGACTAATGTCAGGTTTTATGTTGGTAAAGGCTTCTTCAGGAGTTTTGTTATCAAGATGAGAATGAGGACATCTATTTTGGATATAGACAGCAGTCCTAGAGGCTTTTGCCCAAAAAAAAGTTTCAATGTTTTGGTCAAGCAGCATTGCCTTAGCAGCTTCTACAATGGTTCTATTTTTTCTTTCAGCAACCCATTTTGTTGAGGGTTGTAGGCAACTGTGAACTCCCTCTTAATTCCAACACTCATGCAGAATTCCTTAAAAATCTCAGAGGTGTATTCTTTCCCATTGTCATGCAGATGGTTTTAACTTAGGTAAGCCTGTTACAAGTTTTTCTACAGAAGGTAGAGCACGGAAATGAAGGTGTCCTAATCTTCTATGCCAAATCTCATTTGAATCAAAGGTGTCAAGGGTAAGGGCTTGTTTAACTTCAATGCATAGTTTGTAAAGGTACCCTTGTCTTACACCTATGGTTTGGGCTTTTTTGATTGTTGAGTTCTTAGGCCATGCTAGAACTTTCCCATCCATAAAGGTAACTCTATAACCATTGTCTTCAAGGGCAGAGACGGATATAAGATTCTTCTTTATTCCAGGTACAAATAAGACTCCAGTGAGTTGAAGAGAAAGCCCAGATTTCAACTTGATGGAACAAGTTCCAACCCCTTTTACTGGGTGTGCAAAATCATCCCCAATGGTTACTTTGTCATCAGACGTTTCGGTCATAGTATGTAAGTGTTCTCTGAACCCTGTGATATGTCTAGAGGAACGACTATCAATTACCCAGTTGTGGGTGTTGTTAGATACTTGACTAGATAAGGCTGTATAGAACACAAAGTTCTCAGATTCATGATCTGAATTTGACTTTCCTACTTTAGCAAAAGATGCTTGTTGTTTAGTCCTATCAGGGCACTTCACTGCATAGTGACCATATTGATCACATCTAAAGCATTGTACTTGAGAGATATCTTTCTTCTTATAAGATCCCTTTCCATTGGAATTTCTCTTTCTTTTAAAAGATTCTCTCTTGAAGGAGTTTTTCTTACTCCTTTTATTAGACGTTGAGTTGAGTACATGAATGTCTTCATCTATGTTCTTCTATTTATTTTCTTTTTTTGAGAGTCTGGTTTCTTCTTAAAGGCAGTCAGTTCTTAGCCTATCAAACTTAGGGAGTTTAGATCTTGCACTTACTCCTTGAACAAATGACTCCCATGAGTTTGGTAGGCCTCCTAGTGCAATTAGAGTTAATTCTTTGCTGTCAATCTGATATCCAATTGTGGATAATTGATCCCTTAGATCAATAATCCTCATGAAGTATGCATTAATGGACTCTCCTTTGTTTATTTGAGCATTGTTGATTTGCCTTTTTAATGCAAGAGTCCTACAGGTGTTGTTGATCTCATAGGTACTCTCAAGAGATTTGTACATATGGTATGCAGTTTCATGTTTTGCTAGGATAGGCACTATAGGATCCTGTTGGTGTGTGTTTTGAGTACGCCACCGAACACAGAATAAAAATGCCCAAAGGACACTCTTATCCTCTCTTGAAAAGTGCTTGCAAAAATCTAGTAGACAATACAATAACTCCAAGGTTTCTTCGGTCAGGTCTTGACATGTGGATAAGGCCAGTGGGCGTTGTGATTGCTGGTAATCACAAGGGGACTTACATGAAACTCTTTTGCGGGTTTGAAACTTAGACGGTTTTATCCTTGAAGGCTCTTTCGGTGGGTATCTTCAGATTTTCCAAAAAAAATAAAAATAAAAAAATGATAAGGGTTTAGAGACCTAAACTATGCCTAAGAATTCAAGAGATAGCAGTGAGTAGACAAAATGGGTAACCACACTTCGTTTCGCCACCTTCGGGCAACTACGCGAAGCAGGTGCAATCTTCAACGGAAGTGATAAGAATTTTCATATTTGAATCGGTAATTGAAACAAACAGAAGTTAAGCATCCACAATTTAATGGCTCAGACTAACTTTACACGTCAAATGCAAATCATCCACTTGACAAAAGTATGAGCAAAATTTTATCCGCCACTGCGATCAAATCTATCATTCATCTAACCAACATGTAATGAAATGCTATTCTAATTCTACTCTAAGTGTTGAAGGAGAAATATTCAACCTTGCATACTACTTGAAAATAAAAGTTGTTCTTAGCAAATCATGCACAAGAGCTTTTATAAACGGAAATAGTTTCGTCGCAACAATCTTTTATTACTCACTTCACACAATACAAATGAGGGTCAATGAGTTTATATAGAGTTTCATAAATGGAATAAATGGCTCAGATTAAAAATGAGCCGACGGTCAAGATTTAACAAACGAAACCCTAATTAGGGTTTCCCAAAATAACTTCAGTTAACTGGCAATGAACAGCAATGAGTTGGCAATAGGAGCTATTTTCAAGGGACTGTATCCCGATCCTCTCGAGCTGCCGTGTATTCGCCGAATCTGGACACGATCGAGGCAACCTCGTCCATGGTAACCTGCGGAAGCATGCCGATTCTGAATTCAAGCCCATCCATGCTCTCGGCGCATCTGGCGAAGGTCTCCTCCCACTCTGGTTCAGTCTTCTCAAAGGACTCTCTGATGCTCAAGAAGTTCGCCAATTTGGCCCAGTCCTGCCTCAAGATGGGCCCAGTGATGTAGAAGATATTTTCCTGGACACTTTTCTTCAAAACTTCCAACTGCAGGTCATTCTCTCGCAGCGCCTCTTTATCCAGGACATCGGCAATTATGTTGAGGATTCTGGCCTGAACTTCCTTGACCTGTTCCTCCAATCTGACACCATCAATCTTAACCCTCTCCAAGACTTCACCTCGTGCCGTCAAGGCCCAATACCAAGTGTGGAAGTCATAGGCTGCTCCCGCTGCGATGATGCCTCCCTCTATCAATTCTTGCTTAGGAACTCCTTTCAGAATCCTAAGGCAAGGGATTATTCTATCCTGCACGTCTGGAAGGCTGTCCCATACTTCTGCCAAAGAAGCGAACCTAGAAAGCAAGGCAGTGGCCTGGCCATAAACCAAAGTTAGCCGCTCCACAAATGTCTCAGCTTCAGTCCCCTTTACGGCTATCCATTCTTTGGCCTCCTGAACCGTGAGCCTGTTTTCTTCCATCTCTTTAATGGCCTCCTGCGAAGAGTTCGGAAGTAGAGGAGCTGCTGTAGTGTCCTGATCAAGTGGCTCGATCAAGTGCTGAATATATTCCCTTAAGCGCTCAATCTCTAATTGGCACTCCTTCCTTCTGGCTACCTCCTTCGCCAACCTTGATTTGATGGCGGACACAGAATTGTCCAAATCTTCCATTTCTTGGCCCTTAGTGGTTGGACCCAAGTCAATGGTCGTGATGGCGTAATCCTGTGGAGCCATATCCTCCTTTGGCTTGTCCACTGTAGGCACGGCGATTTGCACTGTCATGTTGCCGGCCTCGTCTCTCTGTATGCTGGAGAATTTCTTCGCCGACTTTTTGGGCACGGTTTGAGACAGTTTGGCCAAAAAGTCTGCCGTATCATCCTCTTCTGGTTCATCTGTCGGCACTTGTACCTTTAGCCTCTCCTTCAGCCAATCCGGTATCGTAAGCTGCTCAACACCGTCTTCTTCCGGCACGCCTTCTCTATCAGGAACGTCTACAATTCCCCTAAGGGCTGAAATCATCCCTTCCTGAAAATCCTCATCTTGGGTGCCCACATTGTCGTCATCCGACTCCAATATTTCGGTGCCCGTGGGAGAAGGTGGCGCATCCTCATCTGGCTGAAGCTCCGCGTTGTTTTCAGGAATCGGAGAAGGATCCCTCATATCTGCCAGTGAAGCATCGGCGGTAGCCAATATCTCCTCAATATTTCTGGAGGCGGCCGATTGAGAAGGTTTCATCTTTACCTGTTTCTGGACCGGCTCTTTGCCTGCAGCTATTTCTTTTCTTTTCCTAGATGTGGTGGCCTCTATCACTGGGAGGTCCTGTGATGCTCCCGCGTTGGAAGAATAAGACTCTGCCTCGCTTAGCATATCATAGGTCAGGGTTATCTTCTGGCGCCTTAATTCTTGAACTCGTTGATCAACCCACCACTGAGTAAACTTGATGACAGGCCTCATCAAGACGTTCAAGTCAGCATGCTCTGCTTCTGACCACTGGACAGCGGGCAAAGCTGAATTCTCATCGAAGCGCGGTTGCGTCTGATTCTCGTCCTCTTCCAACTGATCTGGCACGTGACAAAATTCTGTTGCCCTGATCAAGCTGAGAGGTAATCTGGACCACATCCTCCGTCTGACCTCAAATTCATCCGCAGCATTTGCCCAATAGTCCTCCAGTTCGACCCTATGCTTGTACCTCCTTCCATCCACCATTTTGATGTGGTGATGGGGGTCGTAGTGATTTCTGGCCGGATATGGAGAGAAAGGGTAATGCTGTATCTCGATTCTGGCACTGTCAGCTGCCTGTGATGACGGACACGACTCCAGCATGTTCCCTATAAAGAAGGGAAAAGTAACTGCCGCCTTTTGCTTTGCTCTTTGAAGGCCTTGGAATTCTTCTAACTGTCTCAGCACTTCGAGTAGGACCATCTTGTTCGTGGGGAAGATGGGCAGTCGGTACGAGCTTCCAGTGAATCCCTGAATTCTGATATACGTAAATCGGGGATACTGGATAAACCATGACCCATATTTGCTAATCAACTTCTTGGCCTCAGGAGTCAGCCGTTGATGTGTTCCTCCCTGGAGTATCCTGGTGATGTACATCAGGAACGCGTCGTGGGCTCGCCTAAAATGCGCCTTCTCCCTCAGCTGGAGTTGTGGGTAACAATCATAAGGTTTTAGCTCGTTCTCCTTACTGCCAACTGTGCCTTTGCAGATCAAGCCTGCATATCTGTAAGTTCTGGCCAACATATAGACGACGTAAGAACCCATATAAAACGTTTTGGTCTTCTCTAGATTGATGAGCTAGTGGTGAAGATTATTGCTTATCATCCTCGCCCAATTGAACATTTTGACACCTTCTGTGAGGTCCTCAATGAAGTAATACATCCACGGCTCAAAGGGTGCTCCCGAGGGACTGCCTGCCACTTTGTTCAGCAAGATAATAATATCTCCATAGTCCTCCTTGAAGTCCGTGCGCATCAACTTCTTGGGCATCTTCTTAAAGGACGGTCTAGGCTTGTCTAGCCAAGATTTGTTAAGGTTGGCGGCACAAAGATCAGGATTTTTGTCATATAACTTCTGAGCATCTTCCTTGGTCTTGTAGACAGTTTTAGGATATGCCGGAATGCCGAAGGCTTCCTGAATGGCCACCTCTGTCAGATGTGCCAACACTCTCCCATCAGGCGCCACAATCCGCCTTGACTCAGCATCATAGTGAAGTGCACACTCCACCATCAGTTCAGCACAGCAAAGTGCAGGCTGGAATCCGGCAGCTTGAAATATGCCATTTCTCACTATCCTTCTAGCTGCAGGCGTTGGTAAGGGTCTGTTGTGTCCATATATCCTCTTTTTAAATTCCACGAGATCGATGTGGCCAAGATCTGTGTCTGAGACATTTTTCCATTTAGACTTTATTCTGGTCTCTAGCTGCGATCCTTTACTTGCAAACTTCATCTGTGCCTGCCTGGATATTTCGCTTTGATCGATCGGCAGCCTGCAAGCACAAAATACTTAACATTAATACAATATCATTTAAGAATTGATGAGTTTCGGGGTATAGCTTGGACAAATCGCACTTTCAGCCTTATTAAATTAAAATTTCTGTCAAAAAGCAAGCTGAAAGTAATTAAATTCGCCTATCATGAATGAAATTCGTGCCGGAAACGAAGTAGAAGATAGAAACATAGTGCAAATACGTTGTCGATTAACTTCCAAACCTCAAAGATCGTGTCGTGGCTGCAAATGAATTTAAAAATTCAAAAAAATCTGCCAGAAGAAGTGCGCCAATATGCTGGAAGTACGATTTCAGCCAAGAAATAAATTACTTCTCTCAAAGATCACGCCTGTCAATAAGAAAATGCTATCTCGATTCTCACAATAATGAATTTCTCCTTCGCGAATGATTTCCTGAAGATTCGAGAGAGATAGTTGCTTCTCAGCCGGAATTTGTGAAGAAATGAGTTGCTGAAACTCATTTTATGGCTGAGAAGTGCGATTTTCCTCAAGGCATTGCTTTCTTTCTTTTGATTTTCTTCCAATTTTTAGAAACGTTTTCTCCTCGGATTAGCAAACTTCTAATTTCACTTTCAGTTATCGAGGCAAGTTTCTAACTTTCGTCTCTGTGCCATCTCTGCTGAGATTTTCGAATTTTCTCAAGGAAAATTGACTAAGTGTTGGAAAATATATTAAATTAATTGTCCAAAATTATTTTTCCAACATATTTTAAATCCTTCGAACATGGCAAAGTTTAAACTTATCTAAGGCAGACTAGTTTAATCTTCCAAATAATCTCCGGATTTTGAATTTTTAAATTAAAATTCCCTAAGTGTCAGGGAAATAATTAAAAATATTAAAATATTAAATTCCAACCCGTTTAATCTTGATACATGGCTAATTTCGTTCGTCAGAGGCAAAATATCTCTTTTTAAATTGTCTGCCTAGCCAAAATGTGCTCAATAGCTCATCTGCCAAATTTTAATTCTCTAGGCGGAGTTCTGACCTTTCTGGACATTTTTATTTTAGCCGAACGATTCATCTTCCGGGTTGGGCGAACCTGGAGACCTCTGCCACTTTGCCATTTTTTTACTAGCGCTTTAGGAATTTTCCAAGCTGAGAGGGGCGGACTTCATGTTTGCTCTGCCAAGCACTCTTCATTTTGTGCCAAAAAATTTCACTCCGTTGTGCTGGGGCGTGATTTTTATGCCGGCCAAAACCTCTTCTTCTTCTAGACATTTCTCCGTTTTTCATGCCTTAGTATAATTTTCTCTTCAAGAGTTGGGCGAATGTCTTATAATTCCTTGCCTATGGCGTATTTTATCATCCATTGGTCTTAGATTTTCCTTGCCATGGCGAATTTTATTTGTGCCTTGTCCAATGGAAAATTTCACTTGTTTCCATCATTTAATTCAATTTTCAATGAATTATCTTGCAATTTTACCCCTTTCCAAACATCTTGGAGCGCACCCCTTCATGTTTTACCCTTCTCCACACTTCTTGGGGCGGACTTCATGTTCTTCATGCCATTTTCTCTAAGGCTGGGCGGACTTCATGAGTTTTATGCCATTTTCTCTCTAGGGGCGGACTTTAGCTTCTCCATGCCATGGCGGACTTGGCAACCTTCATGCCATGGCGGACTTTAGCTTCTCCATGCCACTTTCCATATGGCGCACTTCCTATCTTGCTGGGCGGACTTTGAGTTCCTTGTGCCAAGGGCGGACTTGGCAACCTTCATGCTTATGGGTGGACTTCACCTTCCTCCATGCCAAGGGCGGACTTTGGCTTCCTCATGCCATGGCGGACTTGAAGACTTTCATGCCATGGGCGGACTTGGAGACCACCTTGCCTATGGCGGACTTGGTGAATTTCTTGCCAGTGCCTACCTTTGGCATGCCAAAGGTAGGGCGGACCTTGACTTTTCCATGCCATTCCTCTCTTGATGGCGCCATTCTCAGACTTAGACATTTTTCAAAAATTCCTGCCATTTTTCAAACTTTTTCACTTTACCTTGATTTTCCTGATTTCTGGAGACATATTGATTTTCTGCTCTGTGGGATCCAAAAATAGAAACTTTTTCCCAAAATAGAAACTTTCCAAAAATAGAAACTTTCCAAAAATAGAAAAAGCAAAAAGCATCCTTAAAAAATAGGGACTCCAGAATGGCCTAAAAATGCCAAAAATCAAAAAAGCAAAAAGCAAAAAAGCAGATTCCCTAAAAAATAGGAAGTGTCAGAAACGACCGAAAGCAATGGCGATCTTCGTCTACCGGGTCTTCTAAGCACTTCTATGACGTTAAGGCCCAAAAACGGGTTCAAAATCTCAACTTAGCCAGACTGACTTTCAAAATTTATCCAAATTCAAGACTCTCAAAGACGTTTCGCAGAGGGCGGAACCAAACATGGGGGTCCCCATTTGCGATGGGGCGATGTGTGAAATAGGTCACAACAGATCCCTCACTGCATCTACTAGGATTTTCATGACCTTTTCATTGTTTTCAATCCATTGAGTTTTCTCATGTTCAGCCTCTGGTTCCTTTTTATTTTCTCTCACAAGTGAGTCTAGTTTATTCTCTCTAAGGATCATCATGATTCTAAATTTCCATGATGTGAAGTTGTCTGCTCCTGCAAGACGATCTTCAAATCTGATCACACTTGACATTATGAAGAATGTGAAGTGAATTCGATTTTAGGAAATACGAATTTTCTAGAGCAATTTGAAATCTAGATTTGATTTGGATTCACACAACGTGGCTCTGATACCATGTAAATGTAATCAAATCTTCAATCAAATTGGGAGCCTAAAGGTTTTAAGAAAATTCTAAGTGTAAGAATCCTACTCAAAATTCTAAGTCAGATTTTGAATTTCCAGATTTAACTATTTATACTGAATGTACTAATTGCAGAACATTTATTGATTTCGATGTTTGCATATCAAAGAAGGTACCACCATAAGTATGGGAGGAGACCCGCCTCTAAGAGACACGTCTCATGATAGGACATGTCTCCACAAGTGGAGACACGTCCACTCATGGGACGTGTCCCTTTGGGCGCGCGGGTTTCTTGATAAATCCGATTATCATGTGGTTAGTATATCTAACACATATACAACCTACTATACATTGGCGGATATTTAAATGAATTCCGATTTATATTAAATGCAAAATTCTAACATCTATTATTTCAAATTTATATATGCTCATAAATTCGATTTCCAGAAATATGTATATTAAGGATAATCTTTGATCACATATAAATAATGAAGATGCTTTCAGCATTCGTTATTTATATCTGACCGAAGCTATCATCCATTAACAATTGCCATTTTGGATCTTCAAGCTCGAAGTGCACAACCTATTGCAAACAAGAGATCAAAGGGGCCTTTGGAACTTGCATTTCAAAATGAGAGTAGAGCCCTTGCCGACCAATGTGTAGCAAGATGCCTATATGCCAATGGACTATCTTTTAATGTTGTTTGTTCTCCATATTGGAAAGAGATGTTGAGAACGTTTAATGAAGCTCCAAAAGGGTACAAGGGCCCGGGTTATGAGAAGGTGCGTGGCACTTTATTGGAAAAGGAGGTTGAGTTGGTTGAAGATGCATTGAAGCCTATAAGAGATTCATGGGTTGAGACAGGTGTGTCCATTGTTTCGGATGGTTGGAAGGACTCAAAAAATCGGCCTTTGATCAATGTCATAGTGGTGTGCCCTAAAGGGGCAATGTTTTTGAAAGCCGTGGATTGTGAGGGGCAAGTAAAAGATGGACAATTTATTGGTAATATTATCATTCCAGCCATTGAGCAAGTGGGACCCCGCAATGTTGTTCAAGTTGTAACGGACAACGCTAAGAATTGTAGAGCAGCAAGGTTGTTGGTTGAGGAAAGATATTCACATATCTTTTGGACACCTTGTGTGGTCCATTCACTCAATTTTATGCTGCAAAAGATTGGGAATTAAATTGCATGGATCAAAGAATTGTATGCCGAGGCCGAGGACATTCAGATGTTCGTCACCAACCACCACTTGTCTCAAGGCATCTTTAGATCATTTTCAAAATTGGAGCTACTGAAGGTAAGTGAAGTAATATTTACATTTGTCATTTTCTGATTTTCATAATTTGATTGTGCATTCTAATTTAAATTCCTCTTTAAAGTTTTTTTTTAAATTCTATTTTTTTTTTTTAATTTGCAATAGGTTGCAAAGACCCGCTTTGCCTCTAATACAATCGTCTTGAGACGACTTGTGAAAGTTAAAGAGGCACTTTCTAGCATGGTGATTAACAATAATTGGTCTATATGGAGGCAAAGCGGCACTGAAAGAGCAACAAAAATTAAGAGCATGATATTAGATGACTCATGGTGGGATTGTGTGGAGTATCTCCTTAGCTTCACTGAGCCCATTTTGAGTATGATTCGCTATACTGACATGGACGAGCCATGCATTGGAGAAATATATGATGGTATAGACTCAATGCTTGACAAGATCAAGTGCACCATAAATGCAAGAGAGCAAGACCCTGAAGAGACTTTCTTCAAACAAGTGCAAACAATTGTTGAATAAAGATGGAACAAAATGACAACTCCATTACACCTTCTTGCCTTTGCATTGACTCCAAAATACTACAATATGTTGTACCCCAAATTAAAATTTTCACTACACTTAAGCATTTTGAAGAATTGAGTCAAGATACTATTAAATTTGTCAGAAAAGGTCAAAATGGGGGTCTGCATGTCTTGCATGGGGGTCATAAATTTAAAATTTTCAAAATCTGACAATCTGGGTTGGTCCAAAAAGATCAAACCTACAATACCCAGATTTCAGTTTTTCATGCCTAAATTTTAGGAAAATTTCTATTTTTAGCAGTTTTCTAAAAATAGAAACTTTTTCTGGGTTTCTTACGAAATGGATACTTGTAAAATTTTCTAAAAATAGAAAATTTCTAAAAATAGAAAGTTTGGCCGTTAGGGTTAAGACTGATTTTGATTGGCTTAAAATACTTCCTCATCAGACTGGTGCAATCAGAATCACAAAAAGGTCAGTTTTACTCTACTGGGTCTATTCTGCTTTTTCAGAAGCTGCTTCGGAGATCCAAGGTCATTCATAGAAGTCAGTTAGCTGCCAGGTGTCAGAATCAAGAATTCAAGCATCAAACAGAGACTGTCGACGAACAATGTGCACGAGAAACGAGGAACAAACTAAGGAAGTTGAAAAATGAAAAATATCAAATTTTATCTAAGTCTGGAGATTTCAGGCGCCCCTATCAAGAAGAGGCGCCCATGTTTCCATGCCTTAGAAAATTTTTCATCTTGACAGCCAAAGGTAATGGAAACACGTATTACAAGGTATAAGTTGAAAAACTGATAAAATTTTCTAACACTGCCAACAATGGGCGCCCCTGAAAGAGAAAGGCGCCCAGCTTTTCAAGAGGCCAAAAGCCAAAATTAGGGTTTCCTTATCCAAAACAATGTTGCTCAGATTCATCCTAGCTCCGCAACGAATCAGCCGACATGCTCATCAGATCGTCCAGTCACTGGCAAATTCAAGACGAACAGGAGCCACAGAGAGAGGTATTCTAAAACTCTGAAGATGAAGGAAATGAAATAAAATCTAAGTCTGGTTAAGATGGGTGCCATACTTCAAGAAGGGCACCCAAAATTTTGAGTCAGTAGATGGTCAAATTTGCTGAAGACTTCTCCAACATGACTTCGTCAAACTGGATCCAGCTCTCCAACGAATCCGTCAGCTCGTCCATCAGAGTTAGCAGTCATCAGATATCGCTAGGCAAATAGAGGAGAAAAAGTGTGAGAAATGGTAGAAAGTGGAAAGCAACAGTGAAAATTCAAAAATAAAAACTAACACTAGAAGCTATGGGCGCCCCTGAAGGAGAAAGGCACCTAGGGTTTAAGGCCACCAGAAGTCAGTTTCCGGAAACAAGTGATCCAGAAGACCCCTTCCAGATTCATCTCAGCTATCCAGTGAACTCAATAGCCAGTCAATCCGACAAGTACAACACCCAGAATAGTGAAATCATCTGAAGGTCAGAAGACAAGCATAAGATTGAAGATCATAAAAATGGTTTAACACTGGAAGAAATAGGTGCCCTTATCAAGGATAGGCACTTGACGTTTTGAAGGGATAAATGAAGCTTTTAGCAGATGACGTCTCCAGAACAAAGTTGTTAGATATGATCAGGCTCCGCGATGGAAGAATCAGTTCGTTCATCGAGTAAATCCAGAGGTCGGGAGACAGAGCTGAAGCAGGGTCAAAAAGTGAACAAAAGCTGAAAATGATAGAAATTTGACTAAGTCTGGGAAGACTGGGTGCCATACCTCAAGAAGGGCGCCCATTCCTTCATGCCTTAGTTTATTTTTCGAAAGTTTCAAAATTTTCAAGTGGAGAAATACGCCTTTCCTCAAGGCATGAATTAGGTTTAGGGTTTCTTTAAGATTAGGGTTTGAGAAGCTGTTTTCAAAGCAAAAAACTAATTTAAAGACACCTCTATGTATTATTTTTCATATTTTCTTGCAGGTGCCTTCAAAGAGAAACAGAGCAGCAGCTTCAAACCTATGTTTTTCAAGATTCAAGAACCCTAACTTGCTGGTTTCTCATATATTTTCAGATCAGTAATCAAAGAAGACCTCCTCTTTCATATTTTCTCATCAAGAACATCAAATTTAAGAAGGAGAAGGCCTATATTATCAAATTTCAGCAAGCTGATCCATTTTTGTTCTATCTTCTGGACAAATTGTTGAAGATTTCTCTTTAAGTTGCAGCAATTGCTTTTATTTTGCATGTCAGAGAAAACTTCATATTCATCCATTTCTAGTCTTCTGGGTCTATGCTAAACCTTCTTCTGGACAAAACCCATACCTCAACTTTTTCAGAAAAACTAGAAGTTGCTGCTTTTTCAGTTAGAAGTCAAGGTTTTCAAAATCTAATCTATTAGGTCCATTTAGAGTATGCTCAAGAACAATACCCAGATGTCAACTTTTTTTTGCTTTTTTGGGGAAAATTAGGGTTTGTTGCTTTTTCAGTCTCCACTTCATATTTTCAAAAACGAATGATCTAGGTTGGCTTGTAACGAAATTCTAGACAAAACCCATATCTCAGAATAAATCTCAAAAATTCGTCCGTTGGAGGAAGAAAAATCAGCAAGCTAAATTTAGAAAGTTTGTCAAAATTTGTCTGAGCATAGGCGTGTTTACTGTCAATCTTCAAGTCTTTCAGAATGGAATACACTCCTGCAGAGTTCAAGACCAAATCAATTCTTTACCATGATTTCATTGAAACAATTGAAACTGACTTGCATCACATCAAGCCGGTGTTCAATATACGTCCTTTAGAAGATGTACGCAATACCACCATCAGGCATCTCGCCCATTCAGGCCTTCTTGCAGCAGCATCCATACCTTTCTCAGTACAGAGTTTAGAGTTCATAATTGCTTGCATCAAGCATTACAATCCAACTACAAGGGAGATACAGTCAGTTGATGGGAGAATCATTTACAGCCTAAAACCAGATATGATTGAGAAATGCTTCTCCATTCCACTATGGCTTGGAAGCGTCACTATCAACGTGGAAGAATGTGAAAGGATATGGGAAGAACATCAAGATAAATACAGCAAGAAGATTGCACATAGGTGGCTGAAAGAGAAACATTCCACATTGCCAAAGGATGTCAGAAGAGGACAGTTCAAAGAAGAATTCGCCATCATAATAACCCTACTCAATTGAGTTACAGGTCAAGCAGATGCAACAAGGTTTCAGCCTTGGATGTTCTATGTGATACCTCATATAATGAAAAAGACAGAGTTCTATGACTGGCCTACATTGATCAGTGATTGCTTACATCATCAGATAACTGAGTATTTTCATAGACATGCATTTCACATGGTCTCCTACCTAGTCTATTTGGTTGCCTATCAAGGTAAATTCAGAGGGTTAAACACGGAGGGTTCTTTGAACGCTCAACATGTCTACAACTATTATACTCAGCTGGAATTCACTGCTGCATCACGTCATTACAAAAGGGTGAATGAAGCATTCTTGATTTATACAGTGCGGGACCTAGACAACGAGCTACATGTTCGCATCTCATCCATTGCCAGGGCTGCAATATCAGAATGGGCAGATTGGTTTATTCAGTTCGCCACTTTCACTTACCTAAGGGTGTACGGTTATTCAAGAGCTCCACTTATGTTACCGAGGTATCCATCAGATAAGGTAGTATGCATGGAATTCTTCAGGCAGATTTTTAATGTTCACACCCGTCTGCGTAACAAAAAGAGACCAGCCTTCAGCTTTCCTTTCGCTTTAGGCATTTACACATGTAGATCATCCGTAGAAACTAAACTAATGGGTAACGAGTTAGATAAGTTTGGTCTCAAGCCTTTCAGCGAGAGACGATTATATGATCCCCATGGTTTCTATGCATCTAGACTTGGTCAAAGCCATGCTCATACACCCGCACTTGAAGACTTTTGGGCTAATTGCAGGGATGAGTATGAGGTGCGAAGGCGAAGTCATAGTAGGTTAACCCTTCATCAAATGAAAGATTGCTTATCAGAAGATATTGAAGGGCTATCAGATGATGATGGGGATGTAATTCTTCTAGCCTACACTAGAAATAAGGTTGAGCAGCAACCTCTTCCACAGGTCAACTGGGCTCATAAAGAATGTATCACAGTGGAAGAAAGGACAAGACAAGTGGTAGAGTACAACAAGACTTTCTTGATTCTAAAGAGAAGGGAGTCTATTCCAGTAGCAGAGCCGCCAAAGAAACATTCATCTCTTCCCTCTTCTTCAAGAGTGCAACCAAAGAACAAAGAGAAAGTTCAGTCTCAAGAGGTCACAAAGGGTAGTAGATCAGCAAAGAGTGCTAAAAGGAGGTTGGATTATACAGGGATTGTTATACAGGAGCAGCCTACAGCTGAAACAGAAGTTCCTCAACCAGAGCCCATACTTCAAGAAGAAGTGCAACATGATGAACCTTTGATACAAGAAACACTACCATCTCCTAGGTCTTTGCCAATTCACATTGATTTGGAAGACGAGGAGATAGAGGCCAATGTTACAATTACTCCTCCCTTGGATGTTAATAGAAATACTACATCTTGGCTTGAGAGCTCCTTGGGAAGGACAAGAAGAAGGCCTTCGTATTAGGTGAATGTTGATGACCTTAGCATATACCAGGAAGCACCCAAGAAGAAGGCCAAGAAACAAATGCATTTTGAGAGGAATCTCGAGGGTGAAATGGTCATGGAGACAGCTACGCCTCTCGAAGATAAAATAAGAGATGAGGTGGATGTTGACGATTTTATCATGGTCAAAGCAAACCTTGGTAAAAGTACTCAACATGCTGATTTAAGTTTGTTTAAGATGGTAACAGAAAACATTCAAGAAAGAGTGCAAAAGGATGGAGAAGACAAGGCAGCCCTCAAGGCTGAAAATCGTCAACTCCGATTATGTATATCAAATCTTATCCGAAGCACCTCACAAACAATTCAGTTGCTGCCTCAAATCTTAGAAACACCAGCTGATCAGCAGCAATTAAGGCAGTTAGTTATTTGTGGTAAACAAACTAATGAGTGGGTTGAAGAGATCATCAACAGAGGAAAAGAGGTCCTGACACAAGTCTTCCAGTTAAGATACAAGGCTCATGATTTACGTCAAGGTATCCAGGATTTTGAGCAGCTGATAGCCGAGTTCAAGCCCATGCACGAAATCATAATTGCAGATTTAGAGATGGCTTGCGGCTCTACAATGGCGAGAGAACATAAAAGACAAATCCTGGAGTGGAAAGAAAGTCATCTTTTCAAGGTGAACACATATATCAGAATATCTGAGGAGTTTGCAGCATATAAACAAAGAGTTGTTGATACTCTTAGGTTCGTCAGAGAAGTAGTTGCAGCAATTCCTTGTCAGTATTGCCTTGAGGATGGTTCCTACATTGGGCTTGACGTAGTCCAAGCTGAGTTTCAGAGCATATTGCATGGCAGCGAGGGCAGTGTTGGGAGAATGATGATGATTTCCATGATGTCAGCAAGGTTCGAGAAAGCGGCCAATGAGAGTGAAGATTTCTTGAAATCAATTACAGATGGCGAAGAAATCTTGGAAAAGCGACATTTTGCTATTAATAGCATCAACACTCCTACTTCAGATGAAGTTGCTCGCTTTTTAGCGGATGTGATCGAGCTTTAAATCTGCTTTCTTCTAGAAGCATCTTCCATGCTTTCTTTCTATTCCTGTCTCAAATCCTTTTCATTCTTTGAGGATAGAAAGAAAATATTGTAACAAGTTGTCACGAGTTGGCACTTTCCTTTTTAAAAGCTTTCTAGGGTTTAGATGTTTTAATCTCTTCTAGATTTAGAAATAAAGCTTGTATGTTGGCAAGCAGTAGTTGTAAAAGCAAGGAGATTTTAGGGTTTCCTACTCCTCTGCTTAGTTATAAATAAGAGCAGTGTTTGCTCATTTTAGTTTAACCGTGCTTGTGATAACAAGACATAAGTGTCATAGTACCTTCTCTTTGTTATCGTTCAGTATTGTTCACTTTGTGTAAAGAGCAAGTTTGCATGCCTCTTTAGCTGCAAATACTTGTTTAGTGCATGTGTTGTGTTGATTATAGTTAGGTTGATCGCATGTTGCAAGCATGTTGCTACAACTTGCTGTCCCGAAATTGTAATCCTTGTTCCAAAAACTTGAGTAAATAAAATCTTGAGCGTGCTTTGTCTACCTTGATATAAATATCTCAAGTTTCCGTCTATTTGTTTTGTGCTGAAAGTATGAGTAAATAAAATCTTGAGCATGCGTTGTCTGCCTTGAAATAAAAGTCTCGTATTTCCGTAATACTTTTATGATCTCTTTTTCAGCTTGGCTTAAAACGTATGTTGAAGAATAGTTTATTTAAGTATATTTGTCAGAAATCAAACTCGTCCATTTCCAAACTCTCTTGCTCTGCGTTTACTTGAGAGGGTGGAAATGTTTTAAGCGTAGGTTAAGTTGTAGCTGTCTAGTTTCATTAAAGGGAAAACCTCAGCCGCAACATCTAGTGTTCTATAATCTTGTGTTCTCGCAGTTGAACCAAAAAGATAGGCGTAATTAAGTTTAGATTACTTTTCTTTATGCAACTCAGCAAAAGAGGGAGCTTCCCCTCCTAATTTGAAGAGCAGTTTACTGCACATAGCTGTCCGTTTCCAGAACGCATTCCAGAGGTGTGATTTGAAACGCCAACACAATAGTCAGCTTCTTTCACAGCCAAGAAGGCTTCCTCCATATAGAGATTTAGAAGTGGCTGAAGGGTACAAGGCAGCATTTATGAGACTCTTCCCTAACCAAGATTTGCGAACTGTAATCACGAATGAGTTCACTGATTTTGTGCACTCAAATCATCTAGATGTTGATGCTTCTCGTGATAGGTTCTTAAAGGATGCTCATAGTTGGTGGTACTTCCATGGACAATACTTCCAAAATTTGCAGCCCCTTGCAATCAAAGTTTTATCACAAGTAAGTTTAATAAATTTTCATATTTTAGTTTTACTTTTAAAATTTAAAAGTTTCATAATTTCATTTATAATTTATAATTTTTTAATTGTTTACTTTGTCTTCATAGGTTGCTAGTTCATCCGCATCTGAGAGGAATTGGAGCACATATTCTTTCATCCACTCAGTAAAGCGCAATAAATTGCTCTCAAAAAGAGCGGAGAACTTAGTATATGTGCATTCCAACTTGCGTCTCCTTTCACACAAACAACGTGACTATAAGGAAGGGGAGACGAAGTTGTGGGATATAGGGCCAGAGGATACTGACTTGGATGCTTCCACTTCCCACCATGTTGCATATGAGGAGTCCGATATCCAACAGGAGCATGGGCACAATACTAGTGCTAGTGACAGTGCCATTGGCACTAATTGTGATTCATCTAGTCTTCCTACTTCATGTAATGTAAATGTTGACTTTGATATAGATGATTTAGAGAATCCATTTGATGATTAAAACTTTAAAAGTGTTGTAATATTGAACTTGAAGTTTGAATGCTGAATATTTATCTTGCATGTTTAAAAAATTAAATGTTTTAACTTTTAAATGATATTCAAGTTCATGGTGGTTTTGTTGTTTATATGATGTTATGTGATGTTCTAATCCGAATTCATGCTTCTAGGTTGCATATATATCTATTTTTATTTTTACATGTTTTTGTACTAATGAACCCAAAACGAACCGAACCCACCCCCCAAAAAATTTAGCCGAACCGGCGCACCGAACCTCCTAACCGGAACTGGAACCGGTAACTTAGTATTTAAGTCATTTAATTATTATATTGTGATTTTGACCCCTTGGCCTAGCACAATGACTTTAAGTTGTTTTAAAATGGGGCCCTTGAGGGTGGACGCCACATGAGGTGATCACATTTAATATTTCCAAGGTTGATATTACTCTTGGGTTTTGGACGCCACTTGAGAAGATAAATATTAATCTTTCAAAAGTTTATTATTTCCCTTGAGGCTTTGGACTCCAAAATGAGGAAGGAAAAGATGATTTGAAATTAAATCATTTCCAAGGCATGTGGGGCGTCCCATTTCAAGAAGCTAAAGAGTCACCTCAAATTCTTTAAAAGCAGGCCTTTTCTCTTTCATTGATCATCCATTGTTTATGATATCGAATTGTTGCCGATTTGGTTTCAGGCTTATGGCTTCAAAGAATGCATACCTCCTAGCAAATATCCAATTTTGTGTTTGAAAGATAACACCTAGTTGGAATTGAGACTGCTTCTCACATAGACAAGCAGATTGAGCATCATTGTTGAAGTTTTGATGATATTTTTTGTTTACGGGTTGCTGGTTCTAGTGTAGCTGAAGCATATTTTCATTCATAGCTACTTGTATGATTTTTATATCATTCTGGGTATTCGCCCTATGAGTTTCTTTGCCTTAGGTGCCCCTTCTCCTGGATTTTCAGATTTTATTATGATGTCTACAATGTTCTAGAACAGGTTGCACTTGTCAAAGAGGGTTTGTCATTTCCAGATTTCTCCTTGGGATGCATGCTTAATAATTTGAGAGGTATTGATTATGTTTAATGACCTGTTCTTGGTCGCCCTTCATCTAGCTTTCATTTGCATTTGATTTGGTGTTATTTGGTTGAGTATCGAAGGAGATATGAGCAATTTAGTGATCTCCTAGCTTGTTGGTATGAATATTCAGTTCGCTGGTCTTGTATATCAGACCTAGTTATTTCCATTTCTTACAATATTTCTTGGGTGTGTTCATTCATATTTGTAATCAGAAATATAGTGTCATCATTGCAGTTGGTTTGGAGCAGATTTTTTATTGAAAATCATTGTAATAAACTCATTGTAATTGTTGGTTTCAGTAGTACTGAACCAGCCTCTTTATATTTCAATTATATCTTCTTATTTCACCCACTAAATAAGTGGAGAATCCCCACTGCTTAAGTGGATGCCTACTGTTAGCAGATGATTTGCTCTTTAATTGTAAGAATTTCCCCCATTGAATAAGTGGTAGTGAGGAATCTTCATGGTCAGATCATCGCCTGCTCTTTTCATTTCTAGCTTTGTAATTCAGTTCAGTTATTGCTAACGATCCCATCACCATACGCTATCACCTCGCCTTCAATAGGACCTTGGTGAACATTCTTGGTGAAGGTTACTTTCAAGCTGATTGTCTTGTGGGAGCTAATGCTAATCATTGGTGCTTGTGTTGGATTTGTGCTAAAAAATTCAAGAAAAAACTAAGGGGCACATTTCAGTGGTATCAGAGACAAGATCTTGCCATCTTGTGAAAAATGGAGCTCAATTGTTAGAAGAGTGACAGAGAAATCAGATTCTAGACCAGAGGTTAGAATTGACTTCAGGTGCAATTTTCAGAAGTACTGAAGATGTTACGTTTTTTGAAGTCCAGGAATTGCGAAAAGTCATATGTGATTATGGCTTCTAAAGAGGAAAAAGGTTTGGCGAGGTCACTTTCCATTGCAGGTGCAAGGTTCAATGAAGAATGTCAGACAAGAGGTGAAGAAGTGAGTACATTGTCTGAGTTGGAATATCGTTTGAGCCAAGTCCAACAATCTCCTACCGAATAATTGAATAAGGCATTATCTCCAACAGTAACTGCTTTGATTCATCCCTTTTGGATAGGGCATTCAAAGGAAGAAATAAGTTTGCTGGTTACTTCATGCTTTAGTGAAGTTATGAGGATTGTAGCACCATTGATGTCTTATGATGATGAAACTATGAAGAAGATCCTTCATAAGATTGTAGAAAGTTTCCAAGATCTTGATGAAACCGGTAGCAGTCAATTTCCCAGAAGAGTTGCTATCTTAAAGACATTTTCAGATATTAGGACAAGTAACTTGCTAATAGATTTGGAAATGCAAACTTAGATTGATCACTTGATCTACTACCTTTTCATATCCACTTGGAGTGAACAAGAAGAGAGTGTTATGGCAGCAATAAAAAAATTCTTGTTCTCACTATTAAAGAGGTAGATGAAATTCCACCGAATGTCCAATCACTCTTTTTGGAAGTATATGAACATAAAGAAAAGATTTCTCCTATTGCTAAGAAGTTGCTTAATGAATTGTTTAATCATTGTGAGGAGAAATTGAAGCCCCTTTTGATGATAACAGTTCAGAAGAATGTGGAGATTTCTTTCACCGAAGAAAAGAATGAAATTTGGCATCCCGTGGATTTGGTAGTAGAATCTCAAGAAGAATCTTCAAATGTGCATTTGACCAAGCATTCAACAGAAGAGTGCCATGAAGCAACCATAGTTTCAGAAGAGCATGAAGACTATCAAATGGACTCGAGTTTTAAAAAAAAAAACATGTTGAAATGGAGAGAGATGAACCTACAAAGCTGTTGTATGAAAAAGAAGATTTCATTAATCAAGAGGAATGTATGGTAGACCTTCAAGATGATTTATTTGAAGGAAATGCAGCTAATGAAGAGTTTGAGGTCGCTGAAAATCTCAAAACAGCAACTAAGTTGGAGCTTGTACATCATTTTGTTGATGATAATTCAGGATATGGGTGGGACTCTCCCATGCTAAAATGACTTCAGAATGATTCTAGGGCAGATTTTGTTGAGAGAAGTGTTCCTTATGATAGAACTAATTATTGTTATAACTCCAGTGTGTTTGATTTAGATCTCTCTAAAGGTGATGTATTGAAGAAACCAACCATTCATGGAGAGCTTGTTGGGCATATTTGTTCAGAACTAATTATTGTTATAACTCTAGTGTGTTTGATTTAGATCTCTCTAAAGGTGATGTATTGAAGAAACCAACCATTCATGGAGAGCTTGTTGGGCATATTTGTTCAGAACAAAATCAGATATTCATGAGACCATGGGATCTAGGTGTTTTGACACCGAAATGCTTGGGGGAGAAAGCAATGGAATCTTTTGATGATTCATTGCTTGAAGATATTGCTGACAAGCCTTCTATTTAGGAGTTATGCAGTGAAAAGGTTAGCAAGGAAGCTGATTTTGAAAATCTCGTCATTGAAAGCAAATCAAAAAAGTTGATGTTTGATGAGTAAAGCCTCTTTGCTGATTATGATCAAGGGCTTAAAGAGCTGCAAGTTTTGAAGGATAAATTAATGGTTTCAGAAGAGAAAATTGTTAAAGTGTTATCAAGATTTGATAACACACACAATTTTATTGAATAACTCTACTGGAAGTTTTAGATTGAAGAGAGACAAAAAGGAGTGTGTTTACTTCACTGTGTGTGATTCAACGTACTATGTACAACCGAAGTAAACTAGACTATACGCAGAAAATGGAATAGAATAAGAGTGTAAAACATAATATGCTTGAATCATGAGATGCTTATATTCATTTCTAGCAATTATCACCATGTACAATCATAGAGTATTCACCGTACTATCAACCATGAACATCATAACATCACTCCCGACTACAAAAATTGAGTACATATAACGTTTGACGGTGGTTGAGCAACCAACCGTCATGATGTTTCATAACAACCTGCTACAACTAATTAAGACTTAGTTACCTGAATGCACATGACAATTATTACATTAATTATTCTTGCTACGACTATAGTTTTATTGAAATATAACAATTGGCAGACTACGACCGACTACACTAAAGATATTTGACGACTTACATCATCCCCCCCACAAAAGAAGTCATCTTCCAGACGACATGACAAGCAAAAAAAAAAGGGGAATGATGCTGTACAAAAAGCTAATCCCTGGATGAACCGATGACATCGGGGTGGCAGCCGAAGAGTGTTGTTCCTTCAATCACTTTACTTCCTCTGTGCGTATGTGGAGTTGGCGATCGGCAAGAATATCTCGTTCCCTGGTGGCTTTCACCATGCGAGCTGCCTCCATCAACTGACTCTTGGTTTTGTCTGCCTCCATGCTCCTAGTCACCAACTGTTCCTACAACTCCTTGACTCTCTTTTCCCACACATGCTCTCTCTGCGTAGTCTCTTCCTTCCTCTGCCGAATCTGCTCCTCCTTTTGTCGAGTCCCCTCTTCCAAACTGGTCACCTTGGCCTCCAAGGCCGCTATCTGGTTCCCTTGTGAGCCGACTATCTGATTCTGCTCTGCCAACTGGGTTTGCAAGTTCTTCATGGCTATTGCTGACTCATTTTTAACCTTTTGCAACATCTTGTAGGCTTCCACCTTCCCTGTCACTGCCAACTCAGCTGAAAACATTTGCCTCTTCACGTTATAGAAGACATCACGAAATGCTAACTCAATGTGGTAGAGGTTCTCCAAGACTCCAACATCCCTACCTACCAACCTTGGTGGTTTACCTCGCCATGCTCTGAGCATTGCTAGGGTCTTGCCTGCTGGCCAACCTTGGCTAGTGAAGATGTGAGCAAACTCTATCTCACACCCCATCTGTATGAACCCTCAGGTCCGCTACAGCTCCTGGCCCACTAGTGGGGATCAACCAATTTTGAGCTCCTTTGAGATGTGCCCCACCTGCATAATTACTCGTCCCATGTGTTGGAGCTCCTCCACGTATCTTTGTACTGTCCCCAAAGGATCTGATGGATCTGGTTGCGATATCTCCACCACAACCTCCAAACTCGCCAGACTGGCCAAAATCCTCCTCCTCGTCAGGTGCATCCTCCTCATCTTCCGCAAGGGTCTCCCTCAATGTTTTCTCCCCTTGCTCTTGCACCTTTGCTGCTATCTCTCCAGCTACGTCTATCTCTTTTGTGGTCACTGGCGGCTGCTAGTGCACCTCGTCTGCCATCCTCACAGTATCGCTCTGCTGGGTTTGAAGAGCTGAGCCTCCAACATTCATATCACTGGCCAGCCCTTTAGGAGGGCTCCTGATAAGTGTCTTGGCCACCTCCAATGTGAAGCCCACTTATCCCAACCAATCATCATTCTGGACCACTCCTGGCGGTGTAACAGGATGAACCTGCTCCTGCGGTGTGATGGTTCCCCAAGTCCTTGTTAATGGTATCTTTGGCAGTTCGGTCGGAGCCAATGGTGATGTTCCTGCTAGGCCTGGCGGGGTGACCCCTGAAGGTACTCCATCTCTTGTAGTTGACTCTGGCATTCTCTTTCCTGAATTTGCCACCCCTGGCAATACCTCTACTGAAGTTGCTGATCCTGGCAGTGTAGCTGTGAATCTTGGCCGTGGTATTGTATCGCCTGAGACTACTGAACTCGATGATATGGCTGTCACTTCTGGTAGTGTGGCCACTAGCGGTGCCCAACCTGGCAATGCACCAGGTACTGAAGTTGCCACTCTCAGTGTCCGTTTGATGCCGATGGATGAAGTCGAAAGAGTGAAAGTCACAGTCGGTGAACTCCCCTGGCTCGTTGGTGGTGCTGGCAAAGTGAACCCTCCTGGTTGGAATGGTGGTATCACCGCTTCCTCTACTTCCATCCCTGTTTGTGCGCCTACATCCACAGGCACTTCTTTGTCCTCTGGTGAACTGGCAACGGATGTCGAGGAAGACAACACAATGTGTTCCTTTTCTCCTTCTTCCTCGCTCTGCTCAGATGTCGATGTTTCCTCTTCCACTGATGCCTCTCGACATTTCCTCTTCTTTCTTGCCATAGAGCCTTCGCCAACTTGTTTTAGCTCTAGCACCGTCCAATAAAATGCTGTTGGTAACCTCGGATCTAGATGGGTGAGAGGCTATAGCCGACCCCACCTCCCCTCTGGCACCTACGTGTGAATGGCATCCAAGAACAAGGCGATTGCATGTTGTGTCATATACAATGCCTTGTGCCGCTGGGATAAGAATTCTCTCATTTGCTCCAAGAGCAGTTGTCCCCATTGTATACTTTGCCAATGCTTAGCCCTACCTTGTAATCTACCATCCAAATGGCGATGTTTGAAGCTCGATTGGCTACTGTCAATTGGCATTTTATTAAATCCAACAGGCACTTCCACTCGGCAGTCGCCAGGTAGTGCTTGCGAAGCTCTTTGTTGCCGGTGTTCCATATGATGTCCTTCTGCTCGACTGTCCAATCATTTTGACAGACTTGTTTGATAAGGATTTCCTTGTGTTGTTGAGTCATTTTTCTCGGTTTATTGACTCCTGCACCTGTCGCTGGAATGCCAAATACTCTCTCAAAATCTTGTGCCCAAAAGGAATTGTGAGTGGACAACCCCTGTAATCTATGATTGATTTGTGTGAATGCCGACAATAATTTTCCACTATAGCCTTCGGCCAAGGTTCAAATTCACGAGCATTGAAGAAAGGTACCAACATTGCCTTGTCCACACAGGCATGTTTCATTGCAACCTTCAAAGTGTGATCATCTATCGTGCTTCTCCACCACTACTTACACTCATTGCTAGTTAAGCTTTCCCAAGTCATGGCATCCATATCTGTATCCATTTTCTTCTTCTTTGCTACGGATGCCACCTTCAGCTTGTACTATACAATTTTTTTTCCTTTGTCCATTTTGGTGTTTTCTCGGCGATTACAATCAACTTTATTTCTTTCCACTTGATTGTTGTTGTAACTGCCGAACTGGGGCAATTGTCGTACTATGTGAAGAGGCTGAATATTTAAAACTTGTTGTACCTTGCTGCTTTGGAAGTCAACTGTCGGTCGTATTATGTGATGTTGGAATGAATGTCGTACGCTCCTCAACCCTTTTGTCAGTCGTACAAATTCACTCTGTTCAGTCTGTACACAACACCCTAGCAAGTAATGCCGTACGACTTCTGGCAAGAAATCCCGTACGCCTTCTGACAGGAAATACCATACGCCCCCTAGCAGAAAATACCGTACACCTTCTGGGAATGAAGGCCCCACGAATGGGAGATTCGTGAAAGGTCGTACGACTTGGAAGATGAAGGACTGCCGTACGGTTGGAAGGATTGATGTTTGTTGTGCTGTGTGCCTTGCCAAGTTATGTCGTACGGTGGAGAAAATTGTTGTAGCCTCTCCACTCCAAGTTGATTCAGGCCGTATGAGGTGATTGCTGGGCCGTACACTGAGCTTCACTAAGTCTGCCCGTTCGCCGAATTTTGACCACTGGTACCTCCTTGATGCCGTATGCCCTCTGGCAGATTTTTATTTGTGTTGTACAACCTCTTTGCCTCCTTCCTTCTATCCTTTTGATAATTTCAAACTTTTTCCGAACTCTTGCTTTGTCCACTTGGTCGTACGATTGTGATGTCTCTAATTTTATTATTTCACCAAACTTTATTTATGTTGATCACTTCTTCCAATGGTCGTATGATTATGCTTTGCCCTCTTTATTTCTTCTGGCAATTCTTTTAAGTGGCCGTACAATGATGCTTTTACTTTTTCGCCGAACTTTATTCCATTCAGCAATTTTTTTAAATGGCTATACTATGCTATTTTTAATTTCTTGTCGAACTTTATTTTTCTTGCCAATTTCTTTAAATCGCTGTACTATGATGCTTTTAGTTTTTGGCCGAACTTTATTTTTCTCGGCAATTTCTTTAAATGGCAGTACGTCCTTGATGGCTAGGGCTTGGCGAATTTTTATTTTCTTCACTTTAATTGGCCATATTATTTTTAATTTTTCAACACTTCCCACTTTAATATTTTCTTCACTTTATACTTTCTCTTTTTTAATTCTTTTGATTTTCTCCTTTTTAATTCTTTCTCTCTCCTCAATTTTGAATTCTTTTAATTTCCCTTTCGCCTTTTTATTTTTATTTTCTCTCTCCTATCTCTTCATTTCTTGCTTTTCATTTTTTTCTCTTTCATCTTTTCTTATTTTTTTCTTCTCACCTTCTCTCTCCTTTGTTTTTATTATTTTCTGGCGTTTGCCATCTTCTCTCTCCTCTTCTCTCTCTCCTTTCTCTTCTTTCCTTTTTCTCTTTACTCTTACTCCACCACCTTCCTTGACCTTTAATTCCAATGCATAATACCATTTACATGTGTGCAGGGGCCTTTTATAGCATTCCTCTTCGCAACATGTCCCCATGTATTGTATATCAAACCACTTATCAAGTAAAGGGGTAGGACCAATACCTTTATAACTGTCGTTGATGTACCTCCCTTCGTATTGTTGGTACCATGTAACGTCTTCTCCTTCCACTGTTGGGGTCCGGCTGGATTGGGTATCACTTTCCAGAGTCCATCCTTCATTGCTATCTTCCTCACCTTCGACACTTTCCTTCTCTCTCTTCTAATTTGCTTGAGTAACTCTTTTGTGTATTCGTCCATGTGCGACACAAATATGTCATTCGTCATTATCACCGTCTTCAAACAAGGGGCCATCTTTTCGAAGTAAGCCCCCCATTCTTCGTCGTCCCATTCATCCTCTTCGTCAGTATCCGTAGGTTGGCGGTCACCCCATTCGTTGGCTGCTTGTTCTTCCTTCTCCTTTTGGGCCTCATCCAATTCTTTTGCCAAGTACCCCTTCTTTATGCCTTCGTATGGAGGGACATAACTCCAATGTCCACCCATTCGTCGCTAGAGTGGGGGTGTCCTGAACACTGCATTAGTCAGGTGTTTGTGTACCCGCGACACTGCAATTCCTTCTACTTTCTTTTCTACTAGTCTCTCTTTGATGATTTGGTCTCTGCTTGATTCCGCCGAAACTCCCTTTGCTGCATACCCAGGGCCTCCCAAGCCCCATTCTTGCTCCCTTGGGGCCTCCTCCTGCACAAGCCAATCCTCCTTGGTAGTGTAGCCCAACATATTGATGGCTATTGTGTGTTTCTTCTCCTTTCTTTCCTGGTATAACTTCAGCTTCGATTCGTTGATTGCATCTGATAGTAGTGACCCATCTAAGTTCTCAAGCTTTATAGAGCCATTGTCGCATACTTCTCTGATCTTGAACGGTCCCAACCAATGAACTTTGAACTTCCCTGGCTTAATTTCGTTATGACTGTTATACTTCAAAACTAACTGTCCTGGCCGAAAATTCATTTGCCAGAGGTGTTTGTTGTGCCAGTACTTTCTTCTCCGTTGCATATTCTCTGTTACCCATTGTGCCATTACTCTTCGTTCGTCCAACTTGTTGAGTTGGTACAACTGTTCCTTCAGACTTTCCGTCTCGCCCAACTAGTTCTCCACAGCTATCCTCAGGCTGGGTACCATGTATTCCATCGCTACCACTGCTTCCTGGCCATACATCAATTGAAAAGGTGTGTGCCTTGTTGTCACCTTGCACGTCGTACGGTATGCCCACAGGACGGCTGGTAGTCGCTCCTCCCAATCAGCTTCCTCCATGCCACATGACTTATGAATAATTGATACTAACACCTTATTTGTGGACTTTGCTTGACCATTGGCTCATGGATAGTACAGGCTTGATAAGTTGTGAAAGATCCGAAACTTCGTCATCATCAAACGGACGACGTGGTTGACGAAGTGCCCCCCACGATCACTCGTAATCTAGATTGGAATCTCGTACCGTGTCACTATCTGTTCATAAATGAATCTTGCTGTACTTTGTGTTGTGTTATCTGGCAATGGTCATGCTTCGGCCCACTTCGTGAGATATTATGTGGCCACCGCAATGTATCAGCACCAATGTAGTTGACTCACCTTCAGTGGCCCAATAAAATCTAATCTCCATCGTTCAAACAACTCTTGTGGTTGAGATGGATACAATGGCATAAAATCCCGCTTCAATGGTTTCCCTACCCTCCGGTAGGTGTCACAGCCTAACACCCACTCCCGTGTGTCTGTGTACATCGTCGGTCACCATAGCCCTGCCAGGAGAATTTTTCTGGCCGTAGCATCTGGACCCATATGCCCACTAGCCAAACCCTCATGTTCTTCCTTCAGTACACCTGGTATCTCCTCTTCTATGACACATCTTCGGAGGATTTGGTTGGACCCCATCTTGTACAACAAGCCATTAATTAGTTGAAATGTCTTAGTCTTCAATACGAGCTTCCTTCTCTCTGTCGGTGCCATTTCTTTTGGGAATGTGGATGTAGACAAGTATTCTCCAATCTTTTCGTACCATGAAGGGAGTATTGCAATCTGAAACAGGTGCGCATCCGGAAAATCTTTGTTCACTCCTGCAGGTTCGCTTGACTGTATCCTTGACAACTGGTCAGCGATCACATGGCTCTTCCCCAGTCGTACTATGATAGTAAATATGAATTCTTGGAGCAATAGTAGCCACCTACGCACTCTCCCTTGAATTATAGGCTTATTCACCAAATACATTAGGGCTTGATGGTCCACATAAAAGGTGAACGGCGTGGCTAGTAGATAATGCTTGAATTTCTGCACAGAGTAAACCATCCCCAACGCTTCGTACTTTGTCGTACTATAGTTTTTCTTTGCCCTTGATAGTAGCCGATCGGCAAAAAATACTTGGTGGTCCAGCCTGTGTGCTCCTACTTGTGCCAGTGTTGCTCCGATGGCAAAATTAGAGGCATCCACATGTACATGGAACTCCTTGTTCTAGTCTAGGTACACCAGTATGAGTGAACTGATTAGCTGGTCCTTCAGTTCATTAAATGCTTTTTCCTGTTCTTCAGCCCATATGAAAGGTTGTCCCTTCCTTGTCAGAAGGTTGAGAGGGTACGACACTTGTGCAAAGTTTTTGATGAACCTCTGGTAGTACCCGACATGGCCGAGGAAGGACTTTACACCAGTGATGTTCTCCGGAGCCTCCATCTATACAATGACTTATTTTGTCGGGATCAGTCTTTAGTCCGGCTTTGCACACAATATGCCCCAGTAATTTCCCTTGTGGTACCATGAACCTACATTTCTTTGGGTTCAATGCAAGGCTTGCTGCTTTGCACCTCTCCATCCACTCTCTGAGAGCCTTCAGATGTTTCTCCTTGTCATTGAAGATGGATCAATCGTCCAGGAATGCCCTGAAGTTGCCCACTGACATCTTGTCGAAAATGTGCAAAATTATTCTCTGGAATGTGGCCGGTGCGTTACACAATCCGAATGGCATTCGGTTGTACGCATACACCCCATCCTCAACCACAAAAGTTGTCTTCAACTTGTCTTCTTTGGCAATATAGATTTGGTTGTATCCAGAGAACCCGTCCAAGAACGAGTACATTTCATGCCCGACGACCTCGTCCAAGATGGTGTCGGTGAAGGGAATTGGGAACGGGTCTTTGATAGTCACTACGTTCAAACATCAAAAGTCAACACATATCCAGTTCTGGCTCGATTCTTTCTTCAAGGAGATGACAATTGGTGACACCCACTCGCTAATGTCCACTTTGAAAATGGTGCTTGCTTCCAACATCTTCTCGACCACAAAAGTTGTCTTCAACTTGTCTTCTTCGGCAATACAGATTTGGTTGTATCTAGAGATGGCATTCGGTTGTACGCGTACACCCCATCCTCGACCACAAAAGTTGTCTTCAACTTGTCTTCTTCGGCAATACAGATTTGGTTGTATCCAGAGAACCCGTCCAAGAACGAGTACATTTCATGCCCGACAACCTCGTCCAAGATGGTGTCGGTGAAGGGAATTGGGAACGGGTCTTTGATAGTCACTACGTTCAAACATCGAAAGTCGACACATATCCAGTTCTGGCTCGATTCTTTCTTCAAGGAGATGACAATTGGTGACACCCATTCGCTAATGTCCACTTTGAAAATGATGCCTGCTTCCAACATCTTCTCGATTTCCTCTTGTACCTTTGCGGCATAGTTTTTATTCATCCTATAGGGCCTCTTCCGTACGGGCTGGGCTTTTGGTACGAGAGCGATACTATGCACACACAACTCCGACGGTATGCCCTTCAGGTCCTTGTACATCCAGGCAAAGGTATCCTTGTATTCCATGAAGATTTTAAATGCCACCGCCTTTAGTACGAGGTCCCAATCATCACCAACGAGAATCTCCTTAGGCTTTTCTTGCTCACCTAGGTTCACCCTCTTTAGTCTCGGTTCCCGTACTTGATGAGTTTGTCTCGTTCAAGCTTGTGTGCTGGCGTCTCATCCAATTCTGCCGTACCTTCCTTATACTCATTGTACTCTGGCGGGAATGTCTCACTGGTCGAACCCTTATCTTCTTCCTCCCCCCCTTCTTTGATCTGTAACATGTTGCAATCGGGGTGGAAGACTTCATAATCCTCCATCTGCCAATGTAATAACCCGTTCAGTGAAATTGTCTCGTCCTTCGAACAACTTCCAATTTCCAATACGCCTTCCTCGTTTGGCTACATTATCTTCCCTTCTTCATCAACATCCGATCCTCCGTCCGATTCTGATCCTGAAGATGCCAGTTCTTCACTAACTGCCTAATTCTTCAAATCAATAGTGTACTTCTTCCAGTGGCTCTCGATCGAGAGTGTATTCCTCTTCCAATTATGGTTTGCCTTGGCGGCAATTAACCATCCCTGTCCCAACAGTGCATCATACGCCTTTTTCTCCAGTGGAATGACGACGAAGTTCAACAAGAACTGTTGCGTACCGATCAACACTTTCTGTGCCATTAATGTACCAAGAGGTTTGATGCTATGCTGATCTGCTCCTACCAGATGGAATGTTGGGGGCTAGAGAGTTGGCATACCCAAGCACTTCCATGTTTCGTTAGGCAAGACGTTTACCCTTGAGCCTCCGTTGACAATGGTGTTGGAGAGTTTCATTCCCAGGATTTCCATTTGTACGACAACCGGTTTCCTCTCGACACTTATTGCGAGTGGCGTTGGGTCTGTGGCCTCTCCTGTCGGGTTTGTCGTATCTTCGTTCAGACCCCTCTGAGTATTGTTTGCCATGATGTTCATGAGTGCTACTCTTAGTTGAGGCATCGTTTGTAGAAGGTTTGTTACCTTGATTGGTACGGTTGTGTGAAGCACTTGCCGTACTATGTTCTTCTCGGACTCTGACTGCAACGACGTACTAGCTGCTCTAGAAGTTCTTCGTTCATTTGCCATTGCCTCTTCCACTTCTGCCTTGGCTTCTCAGAGTCTTTCTTTCACCGTACGAGGTTTTGGATAATTAGCTTTCTTCGTTTGCACCCTTGTAAGTGCCACGACTTCTTTGTCGGCTACCTCCAGCATGTTGATGCCTTTCTGCTTCAGGCAGTCGGTGTCTTTGTGATCGCTAGGACCACACCATTTGCACAGCTTTCCCCAACACCTTGACCGCTCTGGCATTCCTTGGCAAAGTGACCCCATTCATTGCAATTCCGGCACTGGATCATGGGCCTACCTTTGTTGTCGTACTAAATTTTGCTTCTTGGCGTGTTATTTCTTCGATTGTTGCGATAGCCTCCAGGGGATGCGTTGTTGTTCTAGGGTTTTGACGGTGTGGTCGAAGGGGTTGACTGTTCCGCTTGTGTGAAGAACACTTGCGAACTCCGTGTTTTTAAGTTGTACGAGCACTCCTTGACGGAGTGTCCCATAACTTGGCAGATGTCATAGAACATTTTCTTCAAGCAGTTCGCCTTTGTATGACCCTCTATCTTGCATTCAGTACACCATAGTTCGTTTGCCTCCTTGGACCCTTCTTTGTCCACTTTCAGTTCTTTCATCATTCTCAACATGTCACGACGAAGAGCTTGTACGGTTTTTGATTCATCCTCGCTCTCCCACACTTTCTTCGTCATCATGCTTCTTCCCTCTAGAGGATGTCTTGTTCTCGCTTTCAATATCCATCGCATGGTTATATGCTTCGGTGTACGAGGATGGAGGTACCACCTTCATTTTCTTCCGTAGCGAGGGGAGCAGACCCTCAATAAACCATCTCTTCTTTAGGCCATCTATTGGCTATGACTCAAGTTTCCCCAGCAAATCCTTCAGTTTCCGGTTGTAGGTCTGCACACTCTCGTGCTTCCCTTGCTTGGTATTATAGATCTTTGCTACGATCTTACTATCATCCCTCAGGAGTTTGAATTCATCCTGAAATGCTTGCTTCAATAATCTCCATGTAGCTTTATATGCTTGGTCCAATTCTGAGTACCAATCGATGGCACTATCTTTGAGTGTCGTTGGAAACGCTTTCAACCAGTGATCCGGGTCATCTTCTCCACTTGCTATCCAGATTGTTTCACATGTCTTGCAGTGTCGTATTGGATCTTCTAACCCATTCCTCGTAAACTTCGGTAGTTTTTGCCGCTCTGGAGTCACCATCCTTCCCCGTTGTCCTCCTTGTGTATTGGACCCGACTAGACCGGTTTCCCCATTGCGTTTCCGTGCGTCACTTGCACTCTTGGCCACGTACGAGTCACTCACACGTCTTCCGTCAACGTCCTCGACACCTTGAGTCTCTTGGGTTCCACTCTGGTGCTCCCTTTGCCAAGAGGTCTTGGGCTCAAATCTCCCAATCCTAAGCCTTTTGTCGTCGTCCGATATGGACAACTCCCGAATGTGTCGGATGCTGTTATCAAGTTCTCCACTTAATTCATTTTCATTTTCTCGGATTTTATATCTTTGCACGTACGGGGTGATGAAGGGTTCTTCGTCCCTCCCTTCCACGAAGTTCTGATGTGCTCTACTGATGGATTGGTCTGTCTTCTCGAGATTGGCATTTGTTCTTTTTATACTTTGGTTTATTTCAATTAGATCTTCATTCAATTCTTTATCAACTTGCCTTAGTCTTCGTTGTCGGTTTTCTTGCTCCCGTGCTCTTAGTGATCGCCGAATCCTTTCCTCCTCAGCTTCGTGCCCGAATGGTATTCGGTTCTTGTCTTTGTTTGGCCGTACGGGCATTACAGGTCATTCACGTGATCATTGTTGGTTGCCAGGGGTATGTCTCTGGCTAGTGTCTCGTTCCTCCTCTTCCCGTTTGGTTTGTTCTTCGTACCATTGCAAGATTTGTTGCCTTTGACGTTCCTGATCCTCCTCCGCCCGAAGGTCCTGTAGGATGATGAAGTGGCGGGCCAACAATCTTGGCAGACGGTTGAGAAGGTGGTCAACCTCGTCGTTCACTTCCAGTCTATCGCAGATAACGACCTCAAGGATTTCTCACCTGAGGGCTTCCCTCCGTACGTGGTCTTTTAGGGATATGTTCCACAGATTTACCAAATCTCGTGTCAAGTCATCCTCTCTTTCTTCATTAGTTTCTACAGGCTCTTCCGCCGGTTGACCCATTACGCTGCCATATTGCCGAGTGGTTCCCTGGTCTGCTTAGGCAACGACGCCAAATGTTTACTTCACTGTGTGTGATTCAACGTACTACGTACAACCGAAGTAAACTAGACTCTATGCAGAAAATGGAATAGAATAACAAAGTGTAAAACATAATATGCTTGAATCATGAGATGCTTATATTCATTTCCAGCAATTATCACCATGTACAATCATAGAGTATTCACCATACTATCAACCATGAACATCATAACATCACTCCCGACTACAAAAATTGAGTACATATAACGTTCGACAGTGGTTGAGCAACCAACCGTCGTGACGTTTCATAACAACCCACTACAACTAGTCGGGACTTAGTTACTCGAATGCACATGACAATTATTACATTAATTATTCCCGTTACAACTATAGTTTTATTGAAATATAACAACTAGCTGACTACGGCTGACTACACTAATTATATTTGACGACTTACAAAGTGGAGGATGGAGACACTCTTTCCAAGTTGCAAACCATCAAAGAGGCGTTGGAATCTATAAAGACTGGTTTTTTGCATTTGCTCTTAGATAGGGATAATGCCATTAAGTTTGCAGAGGAGACCTATGATGCCTACCAAGAGAAGGAGAAAGAGGTTGATAGGCTTTGCCTTGATCTTACCTTAGCTCATCATTCATTATGCAAAGCAGAAAATCAATCACCTATTGCAGCCACACTTAAGGAACAAGAAGCTAATACAAGGATTATGGAGATCAAGCAAATAGTTGAAGGGATAAATGAACTCCATAACGATGAAACATTGCATAATACCCAAGAGATTCAATATGTTGATGGTGATTGGAAGGTACATCAAGAGTGTGAACTCTTGAGTTGGGAAGAAAAATTGCCACAAGAGGGATTGTTTGCAGCCATGAGATGGATGTCTTGACTGGTAATGAATGTGGTATTCAGCATGCAACACTTTGTGTGTCGGCAACTAATGATGGGCATCCACAAGTTGAAAAAGATGTGCATGAATTCTATGAAGACACCAACGAAAGGGATGAAGTCTCCACACGGGAAGTGTTGAAGCAAGAAGATTTCAGCATATTTGTCAACTAGGTGTTAATAAAACAAGTCTCGGTAGCTGTTGGTAACTCCATTGCAGCAGCAAGGAGTGAAGATTTAAAATTTGTTACTCATGAAATAGGAGAGGAAGAAGGACCAGAACATGGCGTTTGCACTCTTGTCAACCTTTACCTTTGGTTGAGCGATGCTTTAGCTTATACTAGTCAATCTTGGGAGTTGTATTTGAAGTCATCTTATGTTTCATACTCTAATGTTGTTGAAGCTTTCATGGATTGGTTTCAGAGGTTCACTAGAGAGGACACCAACTTCATGAGTGTTAAATATGATCAAATCTATCAGATTATAAACTGAATAAATGAATTTGATGTCAAGTTAAATCTGGATGTATGTAAGGAATACTAAGTCTGATTTTTGTTATAGATATTCGATCCTCAAGAGCAGAACATTTATTAATTTCGATGATCTTCTTGAGGATCGGATCTCCCATAAATATGGATAGGGAGGCACGTCCCATGACAGGGAGACACGACTTAGGGAGACGCGTCTCATGAGAGACACGTCTCATGATGGGACGTGTCTCCACAGAGTGGAGACATGTCCGCTCATGGGACGTGTCTTAGTTATGTGTCCCTTCGTCTAACTAAGACAGCCGAAGATTAGTCTCTTAGCAAGGATGATTTACATTTATATTTATGCATTTAGATGTCATTCAATTCGATCTGAATATATACAATTTATATTCTCTCAATGCAGATCGAAGAACTATACTTGGGATTGGCGATTTCGATATAAATGATGATGATGAATATATTCAATCATCATTTATATCTGACCGAAGCTATTTTTATTCAACAATGAGTATGCACTTGGTTTTGACCAGCACTTGGAGATGTGTTGAATTTTCTTTCCGGCGTGTCGGAGATCATTTTCAGTTGGGTATCCTTGCTTGGGATCCTCAACATGGTTTAATGGAGCTAATTACTTGTGGAAAGATGAATTCTTGGGGGAGTAAGGATTCAGTTTTTAGATTCTTTGATGTTGTCCTCATACCTACCAACCATTCGATGGTTCCTTTTGCTCATCAACTGATGGATTGTAGAGATATTTCAAACAAAGGATGGTTTAATTTTGGATTGGAGTTTCTTGAGAGGATGTTTCCAGCTTTGGGCATGAGCAGTTGTGATATTATGGACGCTGACTTCCAGTTTTGCAGCAATTGTATGATTCCTTGCATGCTGATTTTCCTAAAATCAGATTTTAAGTGGTTCATTTCAGATCTCATGGGCAGCTGGTACACTCATTTTTTCTCTTCACAATCTTTTATCAGTGATGGTTTTTGGCCTCAAAAGTGGGTAATGATGTTTCATAGTGATTCGGATCAATATTGGATGGTGTTCAAGTTCTTTTCCAGTGGCTTTCTTTGCACAATCTCTTGCACTAGTGTTTGGGGCAGCGAACCTTTGCTTGATTTGGTTCAACTTTTTGAGACTCCTGGGAGAGATTGGTGAAAGTTTTTAGAAGTTTTCTTGATTATGTCAAAATTACTCAGAGGAGGCATTATACATCCTCAAGGAGTTTTGAGGATGCGGCTGCTATGACTTTGCAAAGAGCTGCTTTTCCCTTTGCAAATAATTATGATGGAGACACACTTGCTGTTGTGACTCGGTGTGATGCTTTGAGGAGTTATGTTGTTGAGAATATTTTTGAGTTGATTAGATTCTTTTTTTTTGTTTGTAGAATGGTGATTGACATTGACATTGCAGATGTTAATTCCTCAAAGTTTATTGGGCGTGAAATGCTACTAGCTTTTGATTCCAATCCTTCCATGTTTCTCAGTTTGAATTTCAGGCATGTTATCTTTTTGAGGTTGCAGGGAAGGTTAGTGCAGTTTTGGTGCAATGGTTTCAATTGTATGATCAAAGTGGAGTAGCATTTGCATGGTGGGTCTTTTCAGAGATGGACATGGGACCTCGGGGTACTATATGTTTTGGTGGGATCAGTTTGGAGTGTTGTGGCATTGCTTGAGGACAAGCAATTTTTGGAAGGGCGGACTTTAATGTCCCCATTTTAGCCATACGCTCTTCTGTGATTGATAGCCTATTTCCGAGAATCCGTAGGCTGATCATAGGTAAAATTAGGTTTTCCTATTTTATAGAAGGTTTGCATGTGAGTTTTTGATGCATGTCTGGTGGAGTTTTTTTGGTTTTTGGAGAGCTTCAGAATGGTGTAACATGCATCTCCAGCTAACAACCTTTCCCGACCCTTACTATTTTTAGTAAGTCATGACGATTGCCCAGTTCGTGCTCAAAAAGAGTTTGGAACAACTTACTATTTTTAGCAGTATGCTATTTTTAGTAATATCTATTTATGACAGTGTCATCTACAATCATTTTTCTATTTTTGGCATTTTCAGAGGTTTGCACATTGGAGTTTTGAGATTTGGTTTGCGGATTCTTTCTAGGTTTTCAGGGAGCTTCGCAGTGATATGACATGCAAGCGCGTTGGGCAACTTTCCTGAATTTACTATTTTTAGTAAATCATATTTTTGGCAGTGCTTAGGTTGGCAAGAGTTTAGTGAGCTCTCTACTTGAGGCAGGGCAGTTGAGTATTTCTGGATTTGGCTTTCTGAGGTGCATTTTTGAAGAAATGATTTATTTAAGTCATTTAATTATTATACTGTGATTTTGACCCCTTGGCCTAGCAAAATGACTAAGTTTTAAAATGGGGCCCTTAAGGGTGGACGCCACATGAGGTGATCACATTTAATATTTCTAAGGTTGATATTACTCTTGGATTTTGGACGCCACTTTAGAAGATAAATATTAATCTTTCAAAAGTTTATTATTTCCCTCGAGGCTTTGGACGCCAAAATGAGGGAGGGAAAGATGATTTAAAAATTAAATTATTTCCAAGGCATGTGGGGCAATCCCATTTGGAGAAGCTAAAGAGTCACCTTAAATTCTTTAAAAGCAGGCCTTTGCTCTTTCATTGATCATCCATTGTTTATGATATCGAATTGCTGCCGAATTGGTTTCAGGCTTATGGCTTCGAGGAATGCATACCTCTTAGCAAATATCCAATTTCGTGTTTGAAAGATAACACCTAGTTGGAATTGAGACTACTCGTCACACAAACAAGCAGATTAAGCATCATTGTTGAAGTTTTGATGATATTTTATGTTTACAAGTTGTTTCAAGTGTAGCTGAAGCATATTTTCATTCATAACTACTTGTATGATTTTTACATCATTTTGGGTATCGCCCTATGAGTTTCTTTGCCTTAGGCGCCCCTTCTCTTGGATTTTCAGATTTTATTATGTGTGTACAGTGTTCCAGATTTCTCCTTAGGATGCGTGCTTACTAATTTGAAGGGTATTGATGTTGTTTAATGACTTGTTCTTGGTCGCTCTTCATCTAGATTTCATTTGCATTTGATTTGGTGTTATTTGGTTGAGTATCAAAGGAGATATGCACATTTTAGTGATCTCCTAGCTTGCTGGTCTGAATATTCAATTTGTTGGTCTTGTTTATCAGACCTAGTTCTTTCCATTTCTTGCTATATTTCTTGGGTTTGTTCATTCATATTTGTAATCAGAAATATAGTGTCATCATTGCAGTTGGTTTGGAGCAGATTTTTTATTGAAAATCATTGTAATTGCTGGTTTAAGTAGTACTAAATCAGCCTCTTTATATTTCAATTGTATCTTCTTATTTCACCCACTGAATAAGTGGAGAATCCCCACTGCTTAAGTGGATGCCTGCTGAAAAGTAGATGACTGTTGTTAGCAGATGATTTGCTGTTTAATTGTAATAATTTCTCCCCACTGAATAAGTGGTAGTGAGGAATCTTCATGGCGGGATCACCACTTGCTTTTTCATTTCCAGCTTTGTAATTCAGTTCAATTATTGTTAATGATCCCATCACCATATGCTATCACCTCGCCTTCAATAGGACCTTGGTGAACATTCTTGGTGAAGGTTACTTTCAAGCTGATTATCTTTTGGGAGCTAACGCTAATCATTGGTGCTTGTGCTGGATTTGTGTTCAAAAATTCAAGAAAAAACTAAGGGGCACATTTTAGATATCCATTCCAGGAGTTCTTCCAGAACAATGCCTCATTACCACTATTAACTTCCCAAGTTAAGTGAGGGACAATGATTTTTCTACAAGACACTAAAAAGTTCCACATTGCAGAACCCAAAGGTAGATTTGAAACCATGAGGATTCTTAATGGATTTGTATCATCCAGATACTTATTTTGCATGAGCCTATTGTTGATGATAAGGCAGCCGCGGGATTATACTTCCAGGTTCGAATTAAAGAATAAATTTAAATATAGCCCAAGGCTATTTAAATTTATATAATGATTATTAAGTGAAGAGGCGACTTCATTATGATTAAAAGATGAAATATTAAAGTCATAATAAATAATTGTTATTTAATTATGGAAGCCGACTTTACATTGAAAATCTCGCCCCTTCTAGGAAAGTCGTATTTCCTTCTTGAGGCCGACCTCTTGGTTAAGGGTCACGTCCTTCCTCAAATGCATGTATATATACTTGTGAAATATCATTCATTTGTCATCAAGTCAAGTATTCATTTCAAGAGAAGAATTCGATCTGAGCAGCAAATCATATTTTGTAGCAGCGGGTCGATTCAAGGGGAAACATATTGTTTGTATATTCTCATCTAGGAGAGGTTTTGTTCATTGTTTTAAGAGACCTTGTGTTGGGTCTGAATTGTAAGCAGATTTCTGCTCTCATTATAATCAATATATAAGAGATATATTGGCTAGCTTTTTCTCCCTCAGGTTGGAGGGTTTTCCCAAGGCATTTGTTGTGTTGTGAGTCTGATTTTTATTAAAATCTGTGCATTTCATCTGATCATTAAAAACTAACATGGTATCAAAGCCAGGTTTGAAGAAGATCTTGATAAGATTTGTGTATTACAATGATACTCTCTATTTTCTTTCTCATCTTTGTTTACCTCTATCTCTCCCTCAAGATGGTAAATGGTCTTAAGATCGAGGATAGGCTTGAGGGAGCATCAAATTTCACTTCGTGGAGATTCAGGATCATACTAACCTTCGAGGAAAGCGAATTGGCAGAGTTTGTGGAGAGCACAACTTCTGAGCCTACAGATGAGGAAGAAAAGGTTCTTTGGAAGAAGAAAGATATTAAGGCGAAGATGTTAGTTGATTCCGTAAAGGATCATATTGTTCCTATTGTCTCCAAGTTAAAGACGGAAAGAGAGATGTTCAAAACTTTGGAGGAGATGTACGGAATCAGTAACACAAGCTGGGCACTTGCACTGAAGCAACAACTCCATCATTTGAAGATGGCAAAAAGAGAATTTGTTATTGCCTACTTCATGAGAATAACCGAGTTGAGAGATCAGCTCTCGTCTATTGGACATGTTGATAGCAAGGACTTGACCATGTTGGCTCTTAATGGTCTTCCTTCATCTTGGGAGGCTTACATTCAAGGAATCAGTGCAAGATCGAAACTTCCCAAGTTTGATCATTTGAAGACAGACTGTATTCAAGAAGAGTCTAGGTTGGCTGCAAGAGGTATTGGGCAAAGCTCTGCTAATGAAGACATTCAAGTTCTTGCCACTCAATCCTCGAAGAAGAAAGGGAAAGATGGGAAGAAAGGTTATTTCAAGAGAAATAGAGATAAAGGAGCTGATGGTGGCCCCGCATTCAAGAAGAAGAGGGACCTGTTGATGTGTGTTTTATGACAACACCAACACAGAATAAAAATACCCAATAGTCATTCTATTCTCTCTTGATCAAAGTGTTCCGTATGCTAAGATTGCGTGAAAGTTCATGCGTTCGACTCCAAGGTTCCGTTAATGCGAATAGACTCAGTTGGTTGATGTGAATATGCTGGGTATTCCAAGGGGACTTACGTAATTGTTCGATTTTATATGCTCAAGCAAATGAAGGGTTTTGACTATGATGCTTTGGTATTTTAACGAACCGGGAAATGTTGAATTTAAAGGAGGTAGGGATAGGAATTTTACAATCTATTTCTACGGGTGGAATGCAAGGATTAGCTTTGACAGTCTTCAAACCAAACTTCTTTTCGTCTCCCCTTCGGACAACTCTGACAAAGCTGGTGCAATCTTCAAAGGATGGATGAGATGTTCAAATTGAGATTCACCATGCGCACCCCTTCACAACGAAGCAAGTGGGCACACTAAACACAATCGAAGTTAAGTGCTGAGATTCCAGTTGACCACGCAGGAGCAGACTTACCGTCAGCAAGTCCGCCAGTGGTATGGATACGGGAAGATATGCCCAAACTAATGTCACATTCCACAATTAACTCTACTTGCATGAAAACAAATCTACTTTACTTTACTCTATTCGAATTGGAAAGACGAAAAGATCTCGTCAACTGCCCACAACACAAAATGAAGTCACCAATCAATGAAATCTTTATATCATGAGAGTCTTACACAACAATCTTTTGCAAAAACTTTCAAAGGGAAAGTCTTTCTTTCCTTTCCAACTAAGCTAACTCCTAGCTCTACTTTAACTTCTATCAATCTCTATCTCTGTCTAGCTCTGATCTATCTCTGATTCTAATTCTAACTGTTTACAAATGAGGGGGGATGCCCCTTTTATAATGAGTCCAATTAGTGGATGGTTCAGATCTGATTACAATAAAGGGCTCAGATTGAGCCACCCATGCCTTAATTAGGGCTTCTGCCCTAACAACTGCCACCAAGAGGAGTGGGGCAATGAATGCGCCCTCCACTCCTCATCAATGCACCATACCCTGCGATCAATGCACGTCGTCTTCCTCCAGAAGGTCATCGTCCAGAAGGGCATTTCCTTTCTCCTTCTCGCTCGCTGCAAATCTGATGAACCTGTCCAACACTGCCTCAACTTCCTGATCCAAAATAGGAGGAATGTGATCTAGCTGAAACTCTAAAACTACAACTGTTTGCCCATGCCGGGCACATGATTTCTTCTAGGCAGCAAGGGCGTCCTGGGTGTTCTGTATGATACTGGAGAACGTGGTTGTGTTCTCAAAATCATCCTATGTGAAGGTTTTCACCTCAGAGAAGAATGGCGTCAATTTGTTTTTCAATCCTTCTGCAGTTATCTCTTCAAAAGTCAATCTCTTGGCAAAGATTGTCTCCAATGTGTTGAGGATTCCATCTAAGATGTTCGTCATGGCTTTTCTGACCTCGATAGAATCTGCCTGTGATGCATCGTAGAATCCCCGGCCTGTGACTACTGAAGAATACCATCTGGCGAAGTCGTATCTATCCCCCTACTGGATAACACCTCCCTCAAGCAAAGTGTGTTGAGGTATGCTCATCAAAGCCCCTAAACGGAGAACAACTCTCGTTTGATAGATGCGAGCTTCACCCCAAGCATGGTTAACTGCCTCCACTCTAGCCATAATATCGGAAGCTTGCCCATAGGCATGAACAAGATCTTCCATGAACTTTCTTGTTTCTGTATGCACACTGGCAACCCACTTGTTTGCCTGTCGTGCCATTCTCTTCAAATCTTCTAACCCACTGATTGACTCCCTGGAAAACTCAGCTGGAAGCTCAATTGCCGGATTTTCTTGCCCACAAGGACAGGACAAGTGCTGCACGTAGCCAATTAGTGTCTCGTGCCTCCCTTGATATTCTGTGATGGGTTCTTTGCTGCAAGGTCCTCGTTATGTGCATAGTAAAGGCATCATTGACCCTCTTGTAATTAGTTGTGCTTGTCAAATGCAACTGTGGACAAGCCTCATATATTTTAAACTGATGGGAACCGCAACCGATTGGTTCCTTGTAAGAGATCCCTCTGTATCTTGTCATGCGAGCCAGCATATAGACAAGGTAGGAGCCCATGTAAAATGTCTTCGTTCTCCTCACGCCACGAAGCTGCTCATGTATGTTATCACTGATCATCAGTGCCCAATCCATGTAATCTTTTCCCTCTAACACCAAGTTGACAAAATAGAACATCCAAGGTTCAAAGATGAACGCTTGGGGGCATCCTCCAACTCTGCTTAACATCATGATCAGATCACCAAACTCCTACCTCAAATCCTCCGAGACTATCTACTTGGGCAATTTTGTGTGAGTCGGTTTGGGTTTAATCATCCACCTAGTATTTATCAAATCAGCACACCGGTCTGTGGTGGATGAGTACATCTTTCCAGCTCTCTCTTTTGTCTTGTGGATCATCTTCTCATGGACTGGAATCCCGAATGCCTCTTCGATTGCTTCAGGTGTCAGGTTGGCCAGCACCTTGCCATCTGGCGAAGTGACCGTCCTCTGTTCTGCATTGTAGTGGTAGGCACATTCCATGATGAGTTCTGGACACCGGATAGCTGGCGGAAAGTTGGCAGCTGCATACAGTCCACTTCTGACAATACTGTGCGAAGTCACTGATGGGTGATGGCCTCCAGTCCCCATTATCCTTCTTCTGAATGTCTCCAGGTTGAACGAGCCTAAGTTCGTGTCAGCTAGCCTGCCGAGCTTTGATGAAAATTTTGACTCAGGAAAAAATGATTTGCCCAGTTTCTTGATCAATGCCTGTCTGGACTCAGTGTGGTTGTTCCTACCTGCAGCTCTTCTGCTTGATTCAACCATTCTGCATAAAAGGCAAGATAGTTAGACGACAAGATTTTAATAAAATAAAATAATCACCGTTGAGGGTGCCAGCAAACTTTTAAATAAAAAGGCTGCAACACTTCTGCCGTTTCCAACTGCAAACCTCAACTGTCTTGTTTACTTCAGCTGTGAAATTTCTGTATTTGCAGCAGCTCTTGAGACCTTTCTCCAACTCGTATTTCTCTTCTAAAAAATGTACTTCAGCAACTTGAGACTTCTCCCAAATGCGTTTTCAGCAACCTTGTGAAGTTTCTTCTCACAAATTCGAACTTTCAGCCAATGCGGCCCTTTTAAACTTCAAATTTCTTAGCAACTTCAGACTTAACTCTGTTTACTTCAGCAGTCGAATGAAACTTCTTCAAAGTCGTACCTTCTCAGCAAATGCAGCAACTGGCAACTTGGGAATTCTTGACTCTCAGCAACTGCAGCCTCAGCAAGTTAAGTCGCACTTCTTCAGCAACTTCAACCTCTGCAAATTTATACTTAGGAACCTCCAGCTCTCTCACAATTTCGAATTTCTCAGCAACTGCAACCTCTTTAGGAATTCGTACGTTTCACTTAGCCAATATTTTTGCATTCAGCAACTGGTGAGAGGAATGAAGAGGATTTTAAAATCTTATAGCCAGGTCGAATTCCTGCAGAGGCTATACTTAGCACATTTTCAAATTCATTTTCCCTCTCTTTTCCCAGTTGTAACACTTGTCATCTGAGGCATCGGAATCTCAAATTTCTAGAATTATGAGTTCATCACCTCTGCACATGCCTGCCTTGTTGCATTTGACTTTTTTTTAAAATATTAAATCATTCACTGCATTGAACAAATTCGAATTGTTTAGCTAAGTCATTTGATCTCACTCTCACTTTGGCAGAATTATCTAGTTCAAACCTTTGGCGAAATCCTTCTCGTTCATTTGTTTGCCTTAGAGAAATGTCTCAATTTTTGCCTTAGGAATTTATTTAAAATAGGCATTGGGAAAAATATCCATTGAAACGATGTGGACACGACGTGGAGTAAGCTTGACTCACTTCTGAATTGCAAATGTTTAATACCCAGAAGAGAAATCCTTTCAGAATCCATCGTTTTCATGTGTATCCGGACCAAGGGGTACTTTTAATTTTTATTATTTAGAAATAATAAAAATGGCTAATGTTTATTTCTTCCCCTCCGGATGTCTTTCACTCCTGCAATTTCAATCTTCTCTGCCTTGGCAAATTTTCTTGATTTTCCCTGAAGAATTTTCCCTTCGAAGATTTTCATATATCTGGAAATTAGCATCATTCTCTAGATGTACCCTTCATTTTCCCCTCTAGAAAATACCTTAGGAATTATTTAAAAATATAAATTTTATCTCTGAAGGGCGCACATAGCATGTCATTCTTCCATTTTATTCCTTAGGCAATTCCACGCCTAGACTTTAGCAATTTTCACGCCTAGGCTTTCTTTTCATACTTAGCAATTTTCATTTTCAAGTTCCCACTCACTAGGCGCATTTCATGATGTGAAGAGGAAAAAAATATAAACCTTGGTCTTTTAAAAAAATCACGCCCCCTTGGCATTATTTCCCCCTTGGCGCATGGTGACTCTTCACCTTCCTTGAGCGCACTTCACATTCACCACTTCATGTTTTTAACTTTCACCTTGGGCGTATATGCCATGAAGAATTCTCACGCCTAGGGTGACTCTTCACCTCCTTCTGGCGCATTTTGACTAGTAGACTTCCATTTTATCCTTGAGCGCATTTCACCTTTGCAAAGGAAAGACGCCATCATCCTGTGACCTTTTAGCTTCCTCTGGCGCATATTGGCTTGTATACTTCCATGTTGGGCGCATATGCTAGTGTGAGGGGGAATTCTGCTTATTAAAAGTGACTCTTCATCTCCCTTGAGCACATTTTGGCTATGTAGCTTCCTTGCCTTAGGCGCATAGGCATGCGGACAAGGAATTCTGCCCCTTTCAAATGACTCTTCATCTCCTCTTGGCGCATTTGCTAGTGTGAGAGGGAAATTTCTTTGCCTTAGGCGCATATTGGCTTGTGAGGAGGAAAATACTACGCCCATGGTGTCTCTTCACCTTCCCTAGGCGCATATAGTCTATGGTACTTCCATTTCTAAGCGCATTTGAGGTGTGTGGGGAAATTTCCACGCCTTAGGTGACTTTTCATCTCCTCTAGGCATATATTAGCATGTTGACTTCCCCCTTTGAGCGCATTTGAGGATGCCTTAGGAAATTTTTTGAATGTCTCTTGAATATTTCCATGCTTTGGGTGACCTTTCACCTTCCCTAGGCGCATTTAGGGGTAAGGGGAGGAAAATTTCTTGCCTTAGAAGAATTTCTATGCCTCTTGAAGGCGCATTTCACCTATTTCTATGCCAGTTGCCTCTTATGAATTTCCAACGCCCCTTATGCCCTGGCTTTCTATTTTTAGTAAACTCTGAGAAATTAGGGTTTCATTGCATTTCACCCTGTTCTGAACTGGAGCTGATGTGGTTGTGCCTCCGTTTGGTTTTGCTATCCTGTTCACACCTTATCTGGCACAATACATGCTATTTTTAGCCATTTGCTATTTTTAGCAAGCCCTAGAATTGATTAATTTCCGTATCTCTGTTTGCTTTGAAATTTGTTCCATTTGCTTTTGATGCTGTGAGAGACCTGTTCATACTTGCTTCTGGTGATGCTGCGCTATTTTTAGCCATGAGATGACTTACTAAAAATAGTAAGTCCTCCGATTTTGCTCAAAAATTGCCAGTAGGTAGCTTGAAAGATGCTGATCATGGTGGCGTGCTTTGTTTTGACATCTCTGCATTTTGCTTCATCTATTTTTAGACATGTTTTCCCCTAATCTGACTTGCATGCGCTCCCGACTGCTCCTGATTGCCTTGATATCTACTGTTCGTCGTTCTGCACGCTGGAATGAAGTGTTAAGTTGCCGTTGGACTGAAGCTGCTATTTATAGTAAGTGTCCAAAAAGTGGTTAATCGGATGTCAGATGAGTTTGTATTCACAGTGCTTGTGGGATCTCAAAAAACCTAGAAAAACCCAAAAAACTGGTCAACATGCGGGTACTAGCTAAAAATAGTAAGTCCCTGAAAACTTATCCGATCCACTTGCATGTTGTATCACTGCGAAGCTCTCGCGAAACCCAGATGGAATATCCAGACATGCATTGAAAATTCTTGCATGCAAACCCAAAAAATAGCCTCGGAAGGCTGTACTCTGAAAGTTACCATCTCGGCTTGCATGTTACATCATCGCGAAGGTCTTGGAAAACCCAGATCAATTCTCCTGTCATTTATCGGAGAATTGCTTGTCTAAACCCTGAAAATAGCCTCCGAAGGCTGAACTGCTAAAAATAGCCAGTTGTCTGAATCTATTCAAATTTCATGTGTAGGCACTCTGAAATTGCCTGAACGTGCTGAAGTAGTTAGAATCCCGAAATCCTGAGGGACAAGCCTCAAATTAGGTACTTACTAAAAATAGTAAGTTGTCGGATTTCAGTAGGATTTCAGGGGGATTCTGCCTTGAGCTTTCTGAATGTGCTGCTGCACTTAGATTTCACCTTAGTAATTCAATCTTGACCTCAGACGGGCCTAAAGGATAGAAACCTTAAATTTGTCAATTACTTCAATTGAGGTCAAACGGGACATCCCGGGAAGGACAAAAGATCAGAGACAGAGAGAACCAAAGCCAAAAGACCAGAATGGAGCAAAATTTAGGGGGGTCCCCATCTTGGATGGGGTGATGTGTGATCAGGTCACAACAGGACCTCTCCAAGGTCCAATGTTTTCGATGTGACAAGTATGGTAACTTTGCAAAGGAATTTCCTACAAGGCCTAGGTAGCAGGTCGCTATTGCAAATGTTGATGAAATCTCTTTGTAGAAGGATTCAAGTGAATACCTATTCTATTCAGCCTTGTCAAGCAATGTAACTACCGACACCAACACTTGGCTGATTGATGGCGGTGCTTCTCGCCACATCACCGGATTTAGGGAGCATCTATCTAATTTGGTGGAGAAAGATTCTAGCGAACAAGTCATTATTGGAGATGATGCTAGTTACTCTGTAAAAGGAGTTGGGACCTCATCTCTTCATTTGAATTCCGACACTTCCTTGCAATTGGATGATGTACTATTTGTTCCAGGCATCAAGAGAAACCTTGTTTCCATCTCAACCTTGGAAGACAAGGGTTACCAAGTTGCATTCTCAGAAGGTAAAGTTCTTATATGGATTAAGAACTCCAACATCAAGACTGCTCGGGTGATTGGAGTTAGACATGGGTATCTCTATAGGCTATGCACACATCCTCTTCAAGCCCTAGTGCATGATTCTTCAAGTTTGTGTGATCTTTGGCATCGAAGATTGGCTCACCTTCACTTTCGAGCTCTACCTATTATGGAGAAGATGGTCACCGGCCTTCCAAAATTCAACTAGAAGCATGAAGGAACCTGCAAAGGCTGCGCTTTGGGTAAGAATACAAAAGGTCCATTCCATAGTAGTGAAAGTAGATCCAAATGTATCCTAGATCTTATTCATTCTGATTTATGTGGTCCAATGTTTGTTGCGTCTTCGAGTGGTTTCTTGTATTATATTATTTTTATTGATGACTACTCTAGAAAGACTTGGATTTATTTCTTGAAATCTAAAGAATCTGAGGAGATATTAGAGAGATTCAAAGAATTCAAAGCTTAGGTGAAGAATTTATCCAGAAAGAGGATCAAGGTCTTGAGATCCGATAATGGAGGAGAGTACACTTCTGTTATCTTCCGCAACTTTTGCATTGAAGCAGGGATTAAGAGGGAGTTCAATGTTCCTTATAATCCTCAACAAAACGGTGTTGCTGAAAGGAAGAACAGATCTATTGTGGAAGCAGTCAAAGCCATGATTCATGACCAAGACCTGCAAACCTCCCTTTGGGCTGAAGCATCCAGGACAACTGTCTATGTTCAGAATAGAGTTCTCACAGGATCTTGGAGAATATAACTCCTAAAGAAGCATTCTCACGGGTGAAGCCTGAAGTAAGTCATTTGAGGATCTTTGGATGTCCAGTGTATGTTCATGTACCAAAGGAAAAGAGGACAAAGTTGGAATCTTCTGGCAAGAAGGGAATTTTGGTAGGCTATAGTGAGACATCAAAAGCCTACAGAATCTACATTCCGGGTCAGAAGACAATTGAGATCAATAGAGATGTCACATTTGAGGAGGATGTTGCATTCAGAAGATCCAAGGGCACTCATATGGAGATCGATGATGAACCTCCTCGGGATATGGAAGCTGACCATGTTCCCGAGAATCGGAAGGAGGCTCCAAAACCTAAAGAAGATGATGATCCAGTCGAGCCCTTGGAACCTACTGATGGGCCTACAGATATTGTGATTGGAAAGAAAAGACCTCTCTGGGCCAGGAAAATAATGCAGGACGCAAAAAGTTTTGCAGCCCCAAGAGGAACTTTCAAAGAAAGTAAGAGACCTAATAAGTTCTCCAGTTATGTAGCCTTGATGAGCCAAATTATTGAGTCAGAGCCTTCCAGTCTTGAGGAAGCTTCTAGTCAATAGGTTTGGAAAGATGTTGTCTGAAGAGTTTCAATCCATACTTAAGAATGATGTTTGGGACATTGTTCCTAGACCCGAAGGAAAATTTGTGGTATCTTCTAAATGGCTCTTCAAGATCAAGCATGCGGCTGATGGAAGCATTGAGAAGTAAAAGGCCAGATTCGTGGCTAGAGGGTTTTCACAAAAAGAGGGAGTTGACTATGAAGAAACCTTTGCTCCAATGGCTCGTTATACTTCTGTCAAGACCATCATTGCTATTGCTGCATCTAGAGGATGGAAGATTCACCAAATGGATGTAAAGATAGCCTTTCTGAATGGTGTAACAGAGGAAGAGGTTTATATTGAGCAACCTGATGGATTTGAGGTTCATGGGAAGCAGTCTCATGTTTGTAGGCTGAAGAAGGCCTTGTATGGTCTTAAGCAGGCTGCTCGTGCTTGGTACAAAAGGATTGATCGTTACCTGTTAGGTTTGGGTTCCTCAAAGAATGATGCAGATTCAAACCTCTACTTCAAGGTAATTAATGGTGAAGCATTGATTTTGGTTTTGTATGTTGATGATCTTATTATCACTGGAGAAGAACACCTCATTCTCAAATTGCAAGGAGTTAGCTTCTGAGTTTGAAATGAAGAATCTTGGTCTCATGCATTACTTCCTTGGCTTAGAAGTTTGGAAAAACCAGATGAGATGATTCTAAGTCAAAGGAAGTATACCTTTGACATTTTGAAGAGGTTTAGTATGATGGATTGCAAACCCATGTCTACAGCTATGGAGACCAACCTACATAAGTTGAAGGAGGCTGCAGCTAGCTCAAATTTGGTGGATCCCACAATGTACAGGCAATTGATTGGTTCATTGATGTATCTAGTTAACACTAGACCAAATATCTGCTATGCAATGAGTGCACTTAGTCAATTCATGTGTGAACCAAGACAGATACATCTTGTTGCAACAAAACATATCCTGAGATACTTGCGTGGCACAGTTGGATATGCGTTGAGATATTCTTCAGGTGTGGATTTGAAGTTGCATGGGTTTACTGATTTTGATTGGGCAGGGTGTGTTGCTGATTGGAAGAGTACCTCTGGTTGTCACTTCAGTTTGGGGTCTACGATGATATCCTAGTGTAGCAGGAAGCAGTCCTTAGTGGCATTGAGTACAGTAGAGGCCAAGTATATTGCAGCTTGTGTGGTAGCTCGTGAAGCAGTGTGGCTTCGAAAGCTCCTTGTAGGATTGTTTGGACAATCAATGGAGCCTACTATCATTCATTGTGATATCAAAGTTGTGTGAAGCTTTCTGTCAATCCTGTGTTTCATGACGGAACTAAGCATGTGGAAATCAAATACCATTATATCAGAGATATGGTATTGAAGAAAGCAATTTAGTTGAGGTATATCAACACTGATGAGCAAACGACAGACATTCGCACCAAGCCTCTCTCCAGGTTAAAGTTTGTGTACTTTCAAGATAAGCTTGGTATGGTGGAGAATCAAGCCCTAGTTGAGAAGGAGTCTCAGTATCAGTGATCCTCTTTTAATGCATTTCTCTATTGAGAGAGATTTGAGGTGCAAGCCCTTGATAATGCATTTCTCTTTGAGATTTGAGGTGAAAGCCCTTGTTTCCACCCTCTGGGAGAGCCATGGTGAACGTCACGGTGAGGTGACAACATCACATGGAATGATGAGCACTAGTACATACCATCAATGGATGTAGCCATGATGGTTGATATCATGATGAGGTGATATGCTTTCACGATGAGGTGATAAGCTCTTTTCTCACATGGATGTAGCTATGTAGATTGACATCGCGATGAGGTGATATGTCTTGTACAGGTGGAAGTATTCCTCCCTAGCTGAGAGGGAGTGTTGATGATAAGGCAGCCATGGGATTATACTTCCAGGTTCGAATTAAAGAATAAATTTAAATATAGCCCAAGGCTATTTAAATTTATATAATGATTATTAAATGAAGAGGCGACTTCATTATGATTAAAAGATGAAATATTGAAGTCATAATAAATAATTGTTATTTAATTATGGAAGCCGACTTTACATTGAGAATCGCGCCCCTTCTAGAAAAGTTGTATTTTCTTCTTGAGGCCGACCTCTTGGTGAAGGGTCACGTCCTTCCTCAAATGCATGTATATATACTTGTGAAATATCATTCATTTGTCATCAAGTCAAGTATTCATTTCAAGAGAAGAATTCGATCTGAGCAGTAGAACATATTTTGTAGCAGCAGGTCGATTCAAGGAGAAACATATTGTTTGTATATTCGCATCTAGGAGAGGTGCTGTTCATTGTTCTAAGAGACCTTGTGTTGGGTCTGAATTGTAAGCAGATTTCTGCTCTCATTATAATCAATATATAAGAGATATATTGGCTGGGTTTTTCTCCCTCAGGTTGGAGGGTTTCCCCAGGGTATTTGCTGTGTTGTGAGTCTGATTTTTATTAAAATCTGTGCATTTCATCTGATCATTAAAAATTAACACCTACACCATTTCAATTGAGGACTTGAGTACATACAACATATCATTTTATCACCTAATGCCAAATTTCTTTCAGCCAAATTGTGAAGACCTGCTCCACCCACCTTTTAATTTCTCCAAACACATGCTTTCCAAGGAAATTAAAGGTTTTTTTTTTTGCTATCCATATTAGCAGTCCAAAGAAAATTTTTGATCAGCTTTTGAATTTGAACAATAATGGATTTTGGAGCATTTAAAACTGACATAAAATAATTTGGTATCGTAGAAAGAACTGTTTTTACCAACAAAATTCTGCCTGATAGAGACAGCCATCTCCCTTTCCATGATAATATCTTAGATTGAATACTTGAGGTGATTTTTTGCCAATAAAAAATGGGGGTGAATTTGTCAGAACGCTCCAAGGCCTTCACTGCTTTCTTGAAATCAGCGGGCAGGACGTTCATCGGGAGGCGAGTTGCAAGCAACAGCCTCAGTATTCGCACTCTGGCCTGAGAGCCTTACTTTATCTTCCAGATTTGTGTGCTTGTTTAAGTTTGATACGCAGATCAAGTAGTGCAACCTTCAGAACAGATCCTGTTCAAGGTTGTTAAAAAAAAAATGTTGTTCACTGTTTCTTGGCAGATTAGAAAAAAATGTAAATCGTACATAGCTTGCATGATGACTTCAGTGAACTTTATGTATTTTTTGATGTTTGATTTTATGGTTCAAAGAATAAACAGATTACAATTCACATGTACCTTGCACGAGGGCCTTAGACTATCTGTATTTTCTTTAATACTGTGTTTTGTGGCTATCCTCTCTACTCTACCTCTAAATAGCTGCAATATGATAGATTTTATTGTGACCTAATTATCTATTTTCCTTGCTAGTTATGACTGGCTTACCTAGAAGCAAGCTTAAGTAGTTTTTGAGCTTCATGAGGAACCCCACCTGTGCTTGATGTTATTTAGCAGGAAATCATAGACTAACATTTTTCTTTTTGTTGACAGATTGAAAAAATGGATGTCCTGTTTGAAGCACAGTTTTCTCCACTAGCTGAGTCTGGCCGTATGCTAAGTAAATGTGGTAAATGTGTTCGCTATATGAAATATATTTCCATCCGACCAGCACGCTTGTATTGTGCAACCTGTGAAGAAGTCTATGCTCTCCCTCAAGGTGGTACCATCAAGGTGCGAATGTGTATTTGCTATCCATTCAAATTCAAGCTAGGAAAAGAATATAATAAAAACTTATATAAATACAAATTGAACATGGTGTTCATTAATTATCAAAATCTGTAAACATATTCTTACTGTATCTGATGCATTTGTGGTTCTCTACAGCTATACAAAGAGTTGACATGTCCTTTGGACAATTTTGAGCTGGTTTTATGTTCTTTAGCTGGACCAGATGGAAAGTCGTATTCTCTTTGTCCATATTGCTATAACAATCCTCCATTTGAAGGAATAGAGACTGTTTTTGGTGGCCTTTCCATTGGAAAGGCTAACAAAAGTGGGGGTATGCCCTGCAGTCTTTGTCGACACCCTACATGTCGGCATTCAGTCATCAAGCAGGGTGTTTGTGCCTGTCCAGAGTGTGATGGTACATTAGTTCTTGATCCTGTCAGTGCTCCAAAATGGAGGTTAGATTGTAATAAGTGCAATTGCCTTGTTTACCTTCCTCATAATTCACATAGGATTTCAACTACTGATGAACACTGTAATGAGTGTGGATCAACCATTCTTGAAGTAGATTTCAATAAAAAGGACACTCCACTGAAAGATGGTGCTACTATACATAAAGCATGTGTCCTCTGTGATGAATTATTGCATTCCATGGTAGAGGTGAAGCATGGTAAATCATTTTTCAGAAGATCAGGTAGAGGTAGAGGAAGGGGTGGTGGTCGGGGAAGAGGAAGAGGAAGGGGACGAGGGCATGCAAATAACAAAAATGAAGACCCAAGGATGAGTTTTCGAGACTTCTAAATGCTTAAATAAAGTGGGATGATTTGAGCATGCTACTTCATCTTAACCAGAAGATTGATGGCAAGAGATTTATCTTTGGATGTTCTCCAATTCTTTGTAGTTCATAGGAGGAGAGTGTTGGGTATGTAGACTTTATAGCTTACAGCTTTGCAACACACCTTCATGGAATGATCATGTCAAATGAATAATGACTGCAGTGAAATGTAATCTCCTGTATTCTGTAAGAGTAGCTTGGCTGTGTATTAGCTTGGAGTATTTATTTTAAATTTACTTTTTTTGAAGTTTCTGAATTTTAATATGTACAGACATGTTCGGTTTTTCCTGTTAATGAAGAATGTCTGTGTTGGGTTTGTTTTTTCTTTTCCGTTCCTAATCTTCAATATGGGCATGCCAGAAGCTTTCTTTCTCATTTTGATTTCTTGACCTGGTGTATGATTCAAGACATCATAGTGTAGAAACCAAGGAATCTTATGAATATGCAATACCCTTCTACTAAACAATTTTCATTAATTTTGCACATGTTAATATTCCTGCCCTTCTCGCTGATGCTTTTGACTCGCAATGAGTAAAATATATCTAATAAAGCTTTTTATTCATTTGAACCACATTCACATGCATTAGATGCATTTTGTTTTCAAAAGATTACAATTTGTTTCTATTTTATTTTGCAACCATTTAAACTTTTGATAGTTCAGATATCGTCTGAGTATTCCATTGTCACATTATCTTATTATTCCTGTGGCTTTTGATGCAATAATTCTTTCTTTTCTAAAGTGATTTTCCCTGCTGCTGTAGGTGGATCGGAAAGACCCTGTATACTCCTAAGCTTCTTATGAGTTAGAAACTCAAGTATAAGTGTTGAACATTATATACAACTTAAGTCTGTTTATAGGCCATGGCCAAGCAAGACACCATATGGGCATTTAAAACTCCTTTGTGGAAGCCCTTGAGGGTATTTCTTTCCAATTACGTTGTATTCTTCAACTTTGGAACTCATTATATTTATATATATAGGAGAGAGAGAGAGAGAGAGAGAGAGAGAGAGAGAGAGGGCTCTCCAAATCTGCTGAGTTTAAGGTTTTGAAAATTGCTATGGCAATTCTATGGATAGGGTAATGCATAGAATGGTTCATTTTCTGATCGTGATTAGCCAAACAATAGTAACACAAGAACCACAGAAGTTGGAACAGTGTGCTGCAGAAAACAAAAAGGTTGAGTGGTCTGTAAAATTTTGGTCATTGTAAAGCAATCCATAAGCTCAAAACCCAAAGAAAGCATAGTCCTTATGCATCAAAAAATATCTCAATTATCAATGCCTGGTTTTGAGCAGTTCACTGTATCGACTTAGACTTTCACTTGGTAGGTAATGAAGGACAACCCTTTGCTGGGGCTTAAAGTTTGGCATGTTTAGTAAAATATGAAGACACAAAGTCGTGCATTGAAGGAAGTCCAAATAGAGTCTAACAAAAGCCTATCAAGTGCATCTTGAGAGAATTGGGCCTCGGAAATAGAGATCTTAAAGCTTAGTAAATGAATTTGAATGAGGGGACCCTCTATTTAAAATAGTGTTTTAGGAAAAAAAAAACTAGAGTGAAGAAGTTGGATTGCAAAAATTATCCCTCGCTTGTCTCATCCTTTTTTTGACTCTTCCCAACTTTGCGAGAGATAAGAAGGGAAAAGTTGATTGCAAATTGCCAAATACCTGGTTTAAAAGAGGTCTTGCTTTCTATGACACAAATAGTGGCAAAAAGTCCCTTTCTCTATTGGTATTTGGGCAACTTTGCCATGGATACTTCTCAATCTTGTGACTTAGGCTCAATCAATCGGAAGAGGCCCTCGTTCACCTTTGGCAAGATTGAAGTAGTCAATATAAAACAATGCTAGATTGAGGAAGCATTCAATGACTGGAGTGTGCAATGCATCTATCAATCCCATCTTGCATCAATGACTTCCCACATCGGCATGTGCCTGCCATCTTTGCTCTAATAGCATCTTTGACCTATACATGACCTCATATAGGCAGCTTGTTGGGGATTTATTTCCATTGACTAAACACAAAACTTTGACTAATGGCTCCAAAAATAACACAATTTCCTTTGGTTCTGTCCAAAAGCTTGTGGCAAAAGCTTGTTTTACTACATTTTGACAACTTGTGTAAGTGACAAATCCAAAATGTAACCACTTTTTCAAAATCAGCATTTGTTTCAAATTCATCTTTTAACAACAAAGAGTTTGCAGGGCAAGGAAGTGGGTGACAAATATTGTTACTGTAGGCCAAAAAAGTTCCTTCCCATCCATGTTGGTGCACATCATATATAACACCCTTGTATAACTGTAGATGATTTTTGTGATGTTTTTGGCCTTGTCTAATAAATATTTAAACCATTGCATTTTTCTAATGTATTCTAGGTCCAAATTGAGACACTAAGTTGTGCATGGACTCCAAACCAAGTGAGATATTTGTCCAACAATCTCCTTGTAACAACACAAACAACAAAATTGCCTATAATAAATTTGGAGATGTTGTGGACCAACCTCAACTACATTTTTATCAAATAGGGTGAGTGTTGCTTGTGACAGTTTCAATCTATTTGATGCATCCATTGATCTCAAAAACACAATGCCAAGCTCTAATGCAATAAGAAAATTGGTGAGTATAGTTCCTCCCATCCATCCACTCATTTGACATTATTATGCACCTTATTCTAGCCCTCTCCTTGTGATGATTTGTAAGGAAATTGGATAAATCCTCAACTATACCTATCAATATTCTACTCCTCAAAGTCTTGTATAAAAGGGGTTTGAACCTAGGACTTGCATTGCAATGTCATCCACCATGGACTATTAGTATAGAGACCTCACAATGTGGGGAACGTACTAGACCAGTATAAAAAAATTAACATTGGCCTTTATAGCTTACTCATGCATAGTTGGCCTTTATAGCTTACGCATGCATAGTCTTCTTTCACCTCATACCATCTAAAGTTGGATGTGCTTTGTGTTTACTGCAAATAAAGTGTTAATATCCCCCATTTGTGTTAAGTCTTTGTGATCCAAAAGAAGGCACACAAAGTTCTCTATTGTTATCTTTCTACACCATCCAAGTGAGTGATTCTAGCATCACATTAGGGGGAATTTGGGTTAGAAAAAGATTTACAAAGAAATCCTAGAAATAATGAAGTTGTTTTCTTATTATTAATTAAAAAAATAAAATTAAATGTAAATCATTTGATTACATGAGTTAGGCGGGTCCATATAAATATTCAAAACTTTTTTTTGTACAATATTCAATATATATTATTTTAATAATTTGTTTATCATGAAGCCAAACTTGTACTCTTTTTATTACATGGACATTTTACAATGGTAACAAGGCATATAATCTCATGTTGTGATTGTGTACATAGAATCCAAAACACAACTGGGATATATTTAAAACAAAAGCTTAAAAACTATATAATTAAAAGTATAGCCAATATGATTAAATATATAAATACAACATATAAGTAAAAATAAATAAATACATATTTTTATTTTACTTTATCAACAATAGAAAATAAATATGTTAGTATAAATGAATAAATTTTTATTCAGTAAAAAAGCTATTTATTTTTTAACATAAAGACATTCAAATTTTTAAAATTAATGTATACAAATGAATTTATTAAAATAACATATAAGTATATAATATTTACTACACTTTTCAAAAAACAAAATAAAACAAAAGAATTATGAAATCTTGAATAGTGGCTTTAAAAAAATAAAATTTACATACAAAGTTAAAATAATTATTCAAATAAAAATAAAGTAAACAATATGAATAAACTAAAATAATTTTGAATTAAGAATTAAAACTTATTTGTCTATATTATGTAGTAAATAAAATAGTTTTGAAATTAAATAAATATTTTTAAGTAACTAAAATATGTATTTAAGATGTGTATACTAATTTAAATTATTCTTTCCAATTTCCAAATTCTATTATTAAATTCTAGTGAAGTTAGCTCTTATTTTAGTATCATATTGTTTCATGTCTCGAAATTACAAATCATATTATTCTCATTATAATTTTATTAAATTTTAATTTTCTATTTATTAATTTTAGGTTGCTTTTGATTGAGAACTTATAGATATACTAAATAATGAGTAAAATAAGCATGATTAAATGAACTATGATGAATCAATTTGTACTATTTTTACTTTTTATTTTTATAACAAGTGACACATAGTGGCTAGTACTCGTCTTTATAGTATTGCAATTATTGTTTTTTAGATTTGAAAAAAGTAAATGTAAGTTATACTAATGTGAATAAAAATAAATGTAAGTTTTACTAATGCGAATAAAAATAAATGCAAGTTTTGTTAATTATAGTGTTTTAGTATTGTGAACTAGTTTTTTGTATGATCTAACCCTAACCTTAACTCGCACCCTAACTCTAATCCTAATCTTAACAATAAATTATAAACCATTATCCTAATCCTATACCTATCTTTAACCCTAACTATGGTCTAACACTATCCATAACTATGGTCGTAACATTAACCCTAACAATAAAGAATTGTAGTGACATTGCAAAAAAAATCTATGAATTAATATTGGGAATAAGATTTTAAATAAAGATATTAGATGAATATAATTTTGAAGTATTATATTTATTAATCTTTTAGTGATTTTTATTAGTAATATTTTATTTTTAATTTATTTTAACTTTTGAATAGTTCTAACCATAATTTTTTACCTTATTCTTAATTATAATCCTAATCTTAATTATAATGCTTTTAGGATTATAATAATTAATAATAATAGGATTAAAATTATAACTTAATTAATAATTATAATAATTTTAGTTATTTTTATTTAATTTTTAGTTGTATTTATGTTAAAACTTGGAAAATAAAAGTGGCAATATCAAATAGTTTAAGATTTAATTTAAATTTTTATTTTAATTGTATAAAATCAAATCCCTAAGAAGATTATTTTTATATGTTAATTTATGGATGTGTTGTAGTTTAAGTTTTATTTAATTATTTTAATAGTGTGAATCCAAATCTCTATAAAATAGCTAATTGATTTTTTGTGAGATTTTTTAATAAAAAAACAACAATTACATACATTAAAAAAATCATTCTTAAAATAAAAATAAAAATAAGTAATATTTATTTATTTTAGAAAGATTTAATAAAATGACTTTATAAAGCAAAAAATGAAAAATCATTTTTTTTTAAATGTTAAGAAAATAGTTTACCTTGCTTTCTCTACAAAGTCACCCATAACATCCCAAACTTCTTACCAATTATGTTCAAGAAAAATATTTTTTACAAATTTTAAAGTTAAGTATTTAACATGTTCACTTTTAAAAAATTAAATTATATTTGAAGAGCATAAAATTCTAGTTTTTAATTGGTTCAAAACCAACTTATTAATAACTAATTAACAAAATGAGTTGAAGAACTGATTGCAATAGTACTATGCCTGACAACAAGTACTAATAAATAAAAACAATTATATTTTAGTTTGAAATGAAAATAGTTGTATTTGCATTAATTATCAAAGAAATATCTCATTTTAAGAGTAATAAGTACCCTTTTAGTGTTGGGATTTTCCCTAATGAAAAAAAGCAATCCAACATGTGCATCCATTCTTGCTTTCTTTGCTCTATTGCCTAAAAAGGCTTTAAGACCTTGTTTCACTTGATGGTTGGCATTTTGAGGGTAGTTAATACAAGCCTTTTCATCATGGTTTGTATTCTTTGCCAATTGCCATTTGAAATGAGAAACCCTCCTTGTACACAAGGTTGTAAAAAATACACTTTTCTTTGTTTGTACCCTTAAATGACGTGCAATATTTCCACATAGTGATTAATATTGACAAGCATTCAAATTTGGTTGCATGAACATGTATTGAAGGCTACACTGATTCATACACAACTCAAATCAATGGCCTAAAAGAGAGCATCTCTAGCATAATAGTGCATGGATGACAACTTTAATTCTAAATTGTGGGTAGGGTAGTAAAACTCATGATCCTTGAGCTTTTGGAATTCATACGCAATCACACAATCTTCTTGAATAAGGACACCATTATCACATCTAATGAAGCAATAGTGTAAACGACAAAATTTGTTGTAGAATTAAGCATTGCAAGGATTGGTGCACTCATTAACCTTTCCTTAATGATTTGAACAACCCTCTCACATTAATTTGACCACATAAACTTGTTCCCTTTCCATTTAAGAGAAGTAATGGGATGCACCATTCTCAAGAAGTCCATGCCTAATCAATGGTAATAACCCATTGATCTCATGAAATGTGAACCTTAGCAACATTTGTGGGTATAGGCTAATCCAATATGACATGAAAATTTAAGGGATCTATCAAGATGCCCACTCTAAATATCACATGTCCCAAATAATTCACCTTTGAGTGGTACAACTTGCACTTTGCCAAGTTGCCATAAAGCTAGGTTTTTTTGTAGAAACTTCAAAACTTGATGCAAGTGAACGCCATGCTCCTCCTTTGTCATTGAACAATTTAGAATGCCATCAAGGAATACAATGAAAAATCAATCTAGGAAGGTATGAAAGACCCCATTCATGAGGCTCATGAACATCAATGGAGCATTAGTCAACCCAAACACAACCATCATAAAAGCAATGTTCATATTGAGTCAAAATATATTTTGATGAATATTTGTATCATGCATGTGAAGTTGATGGTAATTGGACTTCAAGTCAAACTTTGAGAATGCTTTAGTTCCTTTCATCTAGTCAAACAAGTCAGATATTCTCGGCAAGAGATATCATCTCTTTACCCTCACCTTATTCAATTGCTAGTAGTTAATGCATAGATGAAGAGATCCTTCTAGCTTCTTTACAATGGTGGTCAGTGCACCCCAAGGGGACATGTTAGGATAACTATGACCTTTCTTGAACAACTCCTCAAGTTGCAACTTGAGTTCACTTAGTTCTTGAGTGGTCATCCAATATCCTGCACATGGGATGGGTTCAATTATAAGAATAAGGTTAGTGCAAAAATCTATTGCTTAAGCAACATACTAGGAATGACACTTAGGACATTGTCATACTCTTTGAGAAGGGAGTGATCATTAAAAAAACCTAATGGTAATCACTCTCTTTAAGATCACTCACAAAGATAATCAACATCTAACATCCTTTACACATACTTTATCTTAGTTGCATGGAAAAAATCATGCAAAAGGAGATGGGTTTTTGAACTCCTCTACCTCCACTTGATTGAAATGATCATTAATGTAGTTCAGGGCAATCCCACATAAGTGGGTTACAATTGCATTCACGAAGAAAAAATGCTTGGATGCTCCAAAAAAGAAAAAATGGGGTTTAAGGGGTTCACTCGAAGGGATGGGTTCGCTCGAACACCCCCCTTCGAGTGAACCCCTTTTTGATGCCATGTTCAAGTGAACCCCCTTTTGGCGGGATTTTCTTAATAAAATAAAGGGGAGAATGGAAAAAAGGGGGGTTCTAGTGAACCCCCCTTCACTTGAAGGGGTCTAGGGTTGCCCTTCTCCCCCTCCATGTGTAATTTTTCACAAAATTTTGTCTTTTGAAGCTCGGGTTGAAGATGAAAATGGAATCAACTTTACATACCCAACTAGAGGATTATAGTCCTCGAAATAAGCTATCCATCAAGTATAATTTTAATATATTTTGGTTTTATTATGTATTTTTTTTAGTTTAATTAAACATAGCTTTTTCACCGAAAATCAAGCTCTTTGTTCTGCATATGTGGAAAAATAGTATATTATCAAAAAAAAATATGTGCGTGCTTGGTATTGATGTTTCAAAAATTAATTAAAAAAAAAAATCAATAAAACACTATCAAACCAAATGAACGTGCTAGATATCGTAGTTACAAATTTAAATTTTTAAAAATAGAATTTTATCCTTCATAGAAAAAAAGTTGTGTTATACGGTGAACATCACTCTTTAAAAATGATGTTTACTGTTAAAAACTAGTTTTCGAAGGAGATGGAAAAATAAATGCATTTTGATTCCAAAAAATGTAAAATATATATATTAGAATCTACAGACAAAATGTCACAAATCACTAGTTTGCACAATCTTCAAATTGCTCATGGTTTAGCAACTATAGGTGCTTGAAAGTGAAGATTTAGTTTAAAAAGTTTAGTTCAATGTCAAGTTTGGTCAAAAAGTGTAACCCACTATTGTGGGATCACCCTTCACTATCTTTCGAAGACAATTGATAATCATGTGATGAGAATCAAGCCAATCCATCCCGAGGTCAATATGACTAGGACCCCACAATTGAACCCACAAATCAATAGTGGTAGTGAAGGTACCTAGGCCTAACATACAATCATCATTTGCTTGGAAAAATTTATGCAAAAGATGTGTATTTGAATTCTTGTTACCTCCACTAGGTTGCCATGATCATCAATATAGTTTCACTATCTTTTGAAGATAATTCATAATCACATGATGAGCATTAAGGTAGTCCATACCAAGGAAAATATGCATACATTCCCACAATTGAATCCCCATATCAACATTGGTGGTGAAGGTACCTTAGCCTAGCACAACCATGCATGAAATAATCTACTACAACCTTATCACCTATAGCCAATTCAACTTGCTAACTACTATCTTTCCTTGGTGGCACCAACCTCATCACTCAACCAACAATGGGGAAATAAAGGAATCAAAAGCTCCTAAATCAAACTATTGGCTCCCAATTTGATTGTTCCCAAATGTGCTTGAGTCCCAACTCCTATGTGTATTTAGGCCTCATTTTTTCCATCACATATAATTGATTGGAGAAATCTTTGTATGGGTCTCTGTGTGTTAATTCTTCTTAAATGTTGCCCTTTTTTGCCTTCCATGTCCTTATCATTTGTTTGAAGTTACAAGGATCCTTAAAATTTCTAAGTATGGAGGTTTTCATGTCATTTCTAAGGATTGTGTCTGTGTTAGAGTTTCAAAGTTTCCCTTCTTGTTATGCCTTTCCTCCCAAGTCCACCTTTTTCCTTTGTCCCTATTGGGATATTAAACTTTCCTATTTGGGCATACTTTTCATCCATTCCTCATTCTCATTCCCTTTTCCTACTAGGATTTTAGAGTTTCTTTCTTGGTATCCCTTGCCTTTGTCAGAGTATTGGACTATCTTAACAACATTCTTTTCTTTCAAACCTTGACTCCTCAGTCCTTTACACTGAGTTACCTATCAAAGCTAGAACTTCAACCATCCCTTTACCTAGGTACCTTTTCCTTGGTATCCAAAATCCTTGAATTTTTATGTTTTATTTTGTATAATTTTTCAAAGTCATAGATGTGGAGATATCTCTAAAGTGGTACTTCTAGCATGAGTTATGAACCAACCTCAATCCTTGCCATTTTTTATTGCATTATCTCATTGGGACCATGGGTTTGAATTGTCCTTATTTGGGTACCTCGTAAGAGGTACTCTTGAAGCCTGATCCACAACACTTTTCACTATGTTATCTTATTGGGATCATTGGTTTGGACATGTCCTTATTTGAATGCCTTAAGGGAAAAATTATTTGGTACCTATAGTCCTCGACTCCTTGACAATTTCCTTTACATATCCTTTTGGAGTTGGAGATGTCGAGATACCTTTATCTATTTTCTTTAAGCACTAAGTATGTGATAATCTTGATCCTTAACTATTGACAATGGTATTGGTTATGAAGTATCCCCCACTTTTGACCCCTGAAACTCTCAAACTCACATTTTGCATTGGTCACTTCCACCTATGGTGTAGTCACAGATGGAGGATCCAGTAATGACTATCCAACCATGCAACTTTGAGTCAATACAATGAAAATTACACAATGAATTCTCAACAAACATGAATTGTCATTGATTCAACAAATTACAAGTTTACATGCATCATATGCCTTATATGTGGAATGACTAGGTCTCACAAGTCTGCCGTAGGGAATTTACAAGAGATTACAACTGGCACAAGGCCTTATTATGACCTTTCGGTCTATTCCCTATCTACTACTAACTAAGAACTTATGAAATCACTACTTAAATGCCTTCCAAAGCATTACAAATGATCTTAAATATGAATCTCTAGCTCCAATTATGATCCACGTTGGGCTTACAACCCCAATGCAAGATCAAACATGCAGGTCAGCCAATGAACATGAAAAGATAACCCATCAAGAAATGAAATGTCTTACAGATCTCCAAGAAAGTTCCCCTGGAACTAAAATTCCTTTTATGATGTTCCATTAAGATCCGCACACTCCGAAAAAGGTCCACACAACCAATGTGAGCCAGCTAGGCCCTGAATACTCTATCTGAGAATTGACTATGAAATTTTGAGAGTGATAAATTTTTGCAAACGAATGCAAATCACCTAAAATATGGATATGTTGAAGATGACCTTGTGTAGATCCAATATCCTGCTCTGCAAGCTAAGAAATGATAATGCGGTAAAATATGGAAGACACTGTTGAGACAACTACAAACTAAATTGCAAGAAAAGAAATGTTTTTGGTTGATACAGGATTGCTTTACAACCAAGGATGCTCCTGCATCAACCTACCTCTTTGCATGACCTAGATGACCATTAATGGTAAGATTTGATAACACAACTACTTTAGGATGAATTTTACCACCCAAAATTCATTGTCCATCTTAAGGGTGTGAATTCAAATGTACTTCAAGCGATGGAGGATAAGGAACTCCATGTTGCCATTAATGCAATGGTTTCATTTCTAATATGGATGGTTTCCATGGAAGCTCCAAGCCACCATTTCAATGGATCTTTTTGGATCTAATCTCAGCTTGCACACCTTATCCATTGATCACTAGTTCCTCCTTGATTCCTAAAGTAACAAGGAAATCAATATAGCACATATGTGAGCTCATTTTTTAAAAAAAGGTCAATCATTTTTCCTTTGTACGTGACTATAAACTGAAAGAGTTTTTAGGGTTTCAAATCTAGTCAACATTAGAGGATCATATGTTTGTAGATCTCAAGAAAGCTAATATTGTAAACAAATCTTGTCATTGAATGTCCCCACAATTTCATTTGTGGGATTTTTGGGAAGTTCTAGCTTAGGGTTTCTTCTTGCTAGTTCATTAGTATGAATGTAATAAATATTTGATGATTAGGGTTTCTTCTTGTTTTTGTAATGGTCTATTTTTCATTACATATGGATTTTTGTAGTTTGGGATGGATAATTAAGAATGTTTAGTTGCTTGTTATATTAAATAAAGGTTGCTAACTCAAATTCAACATAACAAAACACATCATCATCGTTTTATCCATAGTTGCATCCATTTTTTAATATTTTTCTTCCATCATTTTTCATCTAATATTTTCTTCACATTTCTTCTTTTGAGAGATCACCCACATAGTTCTCACATGGATAACCTCTCAAGGGGACATGAATCATCCCATATTTTTACTTTTCCATTTATTACCTGATTGGGGCATGCCATCATCTTCATCTTCTCTAATTTTTTTTCTCAACTACTTTTCTTTTCTTTGAAACAATGTCACTTCAAACATTGCTTCAAGAGGGAAAAAATATAGACATTAAAATTATTCCACCTAATTGTAATCATCGTCTTGTTGTTTCCTAATCATTAATTACATGTATTTTCCATACTATTAATTAATCATCACATTCATCATTAATTTACAATTTATTATTTATTATTTATCAATTTATCACATCATTATTAATATTCATTTAATAATTCTTATTATCCATTTAATTAAATGCAAACTAATTATCCATTTTTGTCTCTTCAATCATCTCAACCATCACTGATCAATTAACTAAGTCTCCAGTTAAAAACACAATCTTCATTCCTTAGTCAACTTAGTCCCCATTTAGAAACTTCTTGATTCATCCATCAGTCAATTTAATCTTTGAATGGAAAATTGATGCACACAATTATCCATCAACTAAATTAAAATGAACTATTATCCTCTCATTAGTTTGAAACAACAAATTTCTCTTTTTCAATTGAGCTGACTCCACAACTAGTTTAGTTAACTGAATCTTCATTCCTATCCTCATCTCCTAGTAGATTTCTCATAAATAGGATCAATCCTTCATCAATATCATATCTCACACTTTTCTTTTCTTTTTTAGGTAAGTACTGCAATGGGGGCAGCTCCCATAGTATAAGCACAATTTTTTTTTGTTAAAAACATGCCCTTGCCACCAAGGATGCACCAGAAAGACAACACAGAGTTGTCCCAAAAAACACAATTAATCTACAAATTTATGACTTTCTTAGAGGATTGTAAGGTCATCAAATGCATTTGTTTTGATGATGGTGTTTTCTTCCTTTTCACCTCAGTCCAGACTTGTTCTATTTTTGAATGAAGAGAATCATTGTCATTTTCCCCACACAAAGTTTCACCTATACTGTAGGTTGTAGAAGTGACCAAAGAGATGGATTAAAAATCAATGTTCTTGTGTTGGGAAGCGGATTCCCCAAGGGGGGGAAGGAGCAATTTCTGTGGGAACAACTTTAGGCTCTTTATCAATCCCGAACACTTGGGGGTGGTCTTTTGCATCAACCGATGAGAAGGAGCTCGAGATTGGATCAATTTCCTTAAGTGATGGAGAAGTGGCAATAGCCTTTTGCGTAGAAGGAGAGACGATATAGTGGTTGGATTCAACCTTGTCCCACCAAGAGGGCTTGCAAATGGAGGCATCATTGACCTTTTCAAGTCGCCTTCGGCACTATGCAGTGACATGATTTGTAGAAATTTTTTTTTTGACCTAAATGAAATTCTTTCATAATCTATTGGTTGGCACCATCGCCTATTACCCACTTTGAGGAAAATTTCTGTTGGAAGACCCTTAGAAACATCCATTTCAACACATAAACGAGCATAGGTCAAATTTTCATAATTGATTGTTTCCTTTGAAATGTTGTGGTAATTTCCCAAGCCATTACCAATAGCCTTCAAACATTTAATTTCCCAAAATTGCAGGGGAAGGTAAGGTAAACGAACCCACAGATAGGCAGACGAAAATGTCTCAGATCGTGGATCGAAAGAAGGGAACCACTACTTCATGCATAAGCAATCACCTTGAAAGAACCACGACCCGGTCTTGAGTATCATTTATTTATCTTCCTCATAATCAAATTCCAAGATAAAAAACCCCCTAGCATAAGGATAAATGCTAATGTCGCCCTCCAGCTATTCTTTCCAGTTCGAAGAAATCCAAGAATGAAGATCACAAAGCTTTGACCATACCTTCAAAAATCTGCAAATAAGGGCATGGGATTGTAAATATTCTTCTCTATCACCTATTGAATCATCCAAGCAAACCTCTGGGGCAGAGGATGAAGGGTGAATTGGGAACAGAGGATTCTGAGAGGCTCTGTCATGAGAGGAAGACAAGACTCTAGATGACAGAGAGTGCCCAGACAACGTGTGGCCATGGGCATCGCAAAAAATGGCTTCCTTAAAATTTAATTGACTAGTGGAACCAGACAATGGAAAATTCAGACCATCAAAATGATTGGAAAATTTTCTGTTAGCGTGACTGCCAACCCTAGTGCCTGCAACCGCAAAGGAATCCGCAAGCAACTGGAGCCAATTCCTCGCTCGTCATCACTAGCATCATCTTTGAAACCCTTACTTCGGGCATTTCAGCCAGGCTCTTAAAGATCACATTCTCTGAGAATATCAGACACAAGAGCATAAATGGGAGAAGGCATTACAAGCGACGGGAGCAATAGTTCTCCAATATTTTTATCATATCTCACACTTTATGCAATTATATTCTATTGAAATAAAATCAATCATCAAATTGAGGTGTTATGCTGTTGAGTTGCATCCACATTCCAAACAAGGTGAAATCAATGCTTATTTGAGGTCTATAGTGGGATTGCTAAATAACAATTAATTTGATTTTCATTTTATATTAATGAAGTCTTTTTTATTTCATATTTTCTTATTTTGTTGGTTACAAAAACTATTTGACCCAAATACTCCACATGTTTAACTCCAAAGGCACACTTAAAGTGCTTTATAAATAGATAATATTCATATAAAAACCTAAATGCTATCTCCATATTATTAAGATGATTGGTCCATGCCCTATTGTAGATGATCATATAATTGAAGATTTACCAAAATGAAATGATGTAAGTAGCCACAAAAACACTATATTCATGAGGCTCTAAAAAGTAGAAGGGGCCTTAGATAAGCCAAAGGACATGACCAAAAATTCAGTCTTTTATGAGTCTTATTTTTTTTTTTTGAATGTCAAATTCTATTATCTAAATCACCATGTAAAAGAATACATAAATATACCATCAAGGTGACACAAGATATACCTTGGGAAACCCCTCAAGAGAAAAAAATCCATCTTCCTAAAGCATTTATAATTTATTATTCAGCTATTGAACATTACAATACATGTGTAGAGTCTCGATGAATAATTTTGAAACATTAAGCTTCTCTAATGCATCTTCCATGTGTTCAAGTATAATGGGTAACTATGTAACCAAGGATCTCATATCATGCTTCACATATGAACTCTATAGGAGACCTCAATACAAATGACAAACAACTTCAACCAATAAACATGTGTTTGCTTTTATAGAATCAAGCTCACACAAAACCATTGACCCCAAAATTAAATATTTACCACAAATATGAAATATATTTATCCTATGTCTCCCACACAAAAAAAAAAAAAACATTTAACCCGTGGCTAAACACGTCACCTAAAATGCACCACAAATAATACTAATTTTTACATAATTAAAAAATATTCATTCTTGTGCAAGATGTACAACATCCTTTTGCGTAACAACAACCAATAATAAAATTTCTGATTTAGAAGAAGGAATGACAAGTTTCCCCTACAAAAGAGGATGGAGAGGTTCAAACTAAACCTCAAAAATTTGAATGGTTTAATGCATATATACTATAAATTTTACATACTTGGATTGTTAGATGACACTATTTAAGATAAGTAGGGCATACAAATCTTACAAATAAAGAAAACACATTTGAGAAAGGAATAATTGGAAGTATGTAAAATAGGGGAAACCATGTTAACCTATAAAAACCCATCCAAAATATATAATATGTTCTTAAGGGAATAATTTTTGAGATTAAAACTATTGAGGATTTCACGTGGTTTGCCACATGACCTAAAAATGATGGTTTTTTACAAGCTCATGAAATGCAAGTTCTATATAGAGACAATTTTTTGTATGATTTTTCACTATAGGTTTTAAGTAAATATTTTGGTTGGTGGAAAATAAATTTATTTATTTATATCACTACTAAAAAATCAAATTCAATGGAAGGAAAGCAAAAATGAGTATGATGAACATGACAAACTTGTAGTGTGAAACCTTGTATCTAAAGAAGACAAAAACATTTATTGCCACTAACTAATACCCATCTATATATAAAAATATATATTGAAAAATTGAAGCAAACATATGAGATCTTTTAGGATGCCATTTATGTTAGGATTAAGGTGCCATAAACCTTGAAAATTGTATTTATTTAATTATTCTTAATATTGTTTGTAAATCATTCATAAGGGATGAGCAATTCACCATCAACAATAATTATTTTTTACCATCAAGGTTTTAATTTTTACTTGGGGTTGCTAACTATTTTTTTGTTGATAGTAAGTACTATTTACCAAAAGATAATCTTGGAGGATATGGTGGTTTTGGGGACCCAAAATCCCATGAGGTTTTTTTTCACCTTCTGTGGTGATTATAAAATCTAAAACATCTCTTGGTTACAAATAATAGCTACCTAGGAACTAACAACAACCAGACTCCCAAATCAAGTAGGTTACTAATTTAGTTATAATCTACATTTTCCTATGTCATTAATGCTTGATTTATTAAAGGATGGGCATTAGAATGTGATAACCAACTTGGATGCCCCATTTAGAGGGTAAAAATTCTATATAAGCATGCCTAAGATGGTACTAAGATAATGCAATTAGCGATAAATTTCTATTTATATAGGTGTTGAAGGATTGAAGATTGAAGAGGAGAAATAAATGATTTAAAATGTAATCTCTATTTTGAAGATAATATGAACTTGGGCCTCTCCTCTTTGTGAAGTTTTTTTTCAAAAGGGTTTCTCCCTATAAACATTATGTTATGTATTTTTTCTTTTGTTCCATATTTTCCTTGCGTTGCTAATTTAATTTCATGCAACCTCCATATGATTATATATTAGTTAATATTATTTTTATAGTTGAATTTATATTTCCATATATAGTGTTCACACTCATTTTTAACATTTGGTATTAGATCCTAGTGAAATTTAGTTTTGGTGGAAGGGTGAAGGATTTTTCAGCTATAGTGGGAGTTTTGGTCAAGAATTTATTTTATAGTTTTGTGTGTAGAAGCCATGTTTACATCCTCATCTCACTTGGATATTGATAAGTTCAATGGAACTAGTTATTAGTCAAGTGGAAGCTTAAAATGAAGGATCTCTTTGAAGAGAGGGATCATTGGTTGGTAACAAAAAAGGAAAAAACCTAGAAAAGATAGATCATGATGAGTGGGAGAAGATGGATAAGAAAGCACAAGGAACAATCTAGCTTTGTCTTATATACTCTATCCTATCGAATTATTTTTAAGAGAAAAGTTATACACGATTTATGAAAATGGTTAGGTGAGATCTATCAAGAAAAAGTCTAGTAAATAAGTTATATTTGAAAAGAAAAATATCTTCTCTTTAAATGAAGGAGGGTGATTTGAAAGTAAAAGGAGACATGCGAAGACAAAATTTAAAAAACAAAAATAATTAATGAGATTCCACCATATAAAAATATTTTGTTTAGGTGATGAAGTTTTACTTTCTTTTTCCACATATGAAAAATATGATGAAGGAGACATATATCTATTTTTTGATTGGTAAGGGCTTTTGACTAGAGCTATGAACTAGTGAGACCACATTTGGGAGACCTCATCCCCAAATCTCCTTCTGTCTCCTCACCTCTTCCTACCATCTTGTTCCTCCTTCCACCAGTGCTTCATTTCTCACCTTCCTCTCCTCCTCATTCGATCTTTCCCTTAGTCTCCTCACTTCTCTCATATCTTCCTGCTTCTCCTCTCCTCTCCACCTCCTCACTTTTTCCTTTGTCCCTCCTTTCTCCTCATCGCTCTGCTCCACTTCACTTCTTCTCCATCCGTCCTCCCTCCTGCTCCTATGGCTCTCCCAGCCATCTCCTCAAACTGTCGACCCCCTAAGTCATCTACCGCTTCCACTCCTCTACGATGTCCAATATCACCCCCTTCATTTCAACCTCCTTCCACTATGCTCCTCTAGCCTTGTCGTCATCGTCACCTTTTTGCTTCCTCCTGCAACTTCCTCACGATCTCACCTCGATCTCCTTCCACCTATCCCCTTGAGTTTCTCCTTGCAGCACCTTGTGCCACTCCTTTGTCTGTACACCTCTTGCCAACTCCACCAACAGTTTGACCCTACACAGTACCGAATCTCCCTTCATCCTCTGTTCACCATGCATCGTCTCCATCCTCCATCTTCTGACCAACAAGTGTTCGACCCACCATCTGCTAGTGGGATTCGAACACTAGACAATAGTTTCACTACTGCTTGCAACTTGTCGTTGCACTGCAGGGTCATGGCTGGGCTTAACTAACACACTCTAAACGTTGACCACACTTAGGTGGCTGGTGTGGGGCCCAATTACCTGTCTCACTTGCTGGTCGTCGTTTCTGTTTCCCCCATTCACCGTTAGCATTCAAATTGTTCCCACGTAGCTTACTGTTTCAGCACATTCAAAACCAGGTTTCCCACGCGATTGGTTTTCATTTGTCACTCGCGATCTGTGCAAAAATGGTAGCTTTGGAACAAAGTATGGACGTCCATTAAAGCATAAAAGACTAGGGATTATTCAATATGCTTTGGTAGACATCTATGCAATTTGTGGAATCATGGAGAAGGCATGTCAAGTGTTTGACAGGATACCACAAAGAAATCTGGTCTCATGAAATGCTATGCTTGCAGGATATGGACAAAATGTGTTTGCTGAAAAGGATTACAGACGTTCAATCAAATTTAATCTGCAAGTGTAAATCAAAACTCTGCAATCTTTTCCAACATCCTCCCTGCTTGTGCCAAAATTAGAGCTTTGGAACGGGGTATAGTTTTATATAATTCTTATGTAACTTAATGAATGACTAATCTTATACTATTTAAAATTATAATTTGTTTATGTAAAAATTCAAAGATTGTATATATATATATTTCATATTTTTCACATTATTATTCAAGTTTAGGATAGTGGTGACACATTTTAGTCTAATCTCCTCTAACTATTTTTTTTCTTGTTCATCTTAGAATTCTTAATTCAATTTATCTTTGTGTAGCTTCAAGTTTAAAATTATACAATAATGCTTGTAATAACTTATTTCAATTATTTTTCTTTAGGTAGGGAGTATTCTATAGATATTTGTAGTAGATACTCTTCAATATTTACTATTGTTTTCTCTAGGGATTAATTAATTTAGTAGTGTTCCCTAACATTGTTATGTATGATATATTATATTTAAAATTGTTGGATAGAGAAATTTATATTAAATTCATCTATTGATATTATGGTGTAGATGTAAAATGTGTTGTAGTTGGGAGGTTCTAATTACTTATGTTGGACAATAAACTCCATAATTTTTCTCATAAGTTCCAAAATTTTATATTATAGAAGAGTAATAAAGTTGTCCACTCTTTTTATTTTTTATTTTTAAGCTTTTACTTCCTATTTTTTACCCAACCTCCTACCATGTGGTGTATCATTAATGTGTTGGTAGTCTCCTTTATTCATTTTGTTAAATAGTTTCATCTTTAGAAATATTTGTGTTTCTTTCTCAATCCATCTTTATTCTAGATTCTCATTTCTTCTATATGAGTGGTATTTTTCTAACTCTATCTGACATAAATTTGTTTCCTATTCTCATTGTGCAATTTCATCATGTAAATCTTTCACCAATTCATCCAAACTATATCCCATATCATAAAATAGATATTATGTTTGACCTAAATTATTCTTATTTATTATTTCTATTTTTGTTAATAAGGTGTTCTAGGCCTTCTTTGTAGCCTCTATTTTTCCTCACTGACACTCTTATTGACTTCTATATCTTTTGCAAGAGAGTATTTATTGTTTATTTAGATAACTATATATTTTATGCTAATTTATCTCTACTATTTATAAGAGATCATTAGCTATCTTTTCTAAGACATATATCCTTATTATTTATTTCAATATCTCTTCTCTTTTTTCTTAAATATTTTTACAAATTCTTCAAGAAACTTCTTGATGATTTGTAGTGCATCATATGAGGACTCCATGTTTACTTTAACATGACTTTTAAAATAATTTTTTTATTTTTGTTGGATTGTTGTGTATATATATTTTTCTTGTGTAGACATTCTTGTTGTAAAAAAAGTGGCATGTATACAACAATTAGACATCTATTGTGTGTTCTTATTCTTAAAAAAAAATCTACTTTCATCCTTTTAGGTTCTTTTTCAACCACTTTTATTTTTAATCAAGGCACAAATGAGAAGGTGATGGATTTTATTCTCTATTATTAGTGTGTTATTTCATAGATCTCCTATAACTTCTTCTTAAATTTAATATTGAGAGGGAAGTTATTAAGAATATGTCCCCGAAGCTTTGCAATCAAAATCTCTTGCATAAATATCCAACTCTTACAACACTTTACACCACCTTCTATGATTATACATAGGTGACAGGTCAGTTTAAGGCCATCTCATCTTTGACCTTTATGCCTCTATTTATAAATAACCCTATCATATTCTCAAGAAACCAACAATTATACAAATAATAACTCCAATAACTTATGATTTTCTCCTTAATCCAACCCTAATAATTAACTAAACTAATTGAATATACCTTTCTCCTCTTCGTCATTTGAACTTACAATCTCCCTTCATTCACAAGCTAACTCTAATTGGATAAAGCTCTAGAAAAAATCCCAATTCTATCTTTCATGAGATTTTTTCCAATAACCTCATTCAATTTCATCCTATTCAACCCTTGAACCTCAACCTTTTCTTATTCTACCAAATTTTCCAAATCTTTTTACTATATATAGACCTATTTTGCTATGAAAAATGCCTTACTATTATCCTCTCCTTTTTATTTTCTTAATTAGCTCTTTGGACTACCTTATCACCAAATCATATTCCCTTTACCTATCATTTTTTCATCTTTATTTTTATAAATTCTCCTAATATATCCTTTTGTTAATCCAACACTAGTAATTACTGAAGTTATTTTTCTCTTTTTCTTAAGTTTCTACATTGCCTTTTCCTTGAGTTTTTCCTTTTTTACTTTGTATTAGTTTTCCAATTTCTCTTTTTTCAACGAGGATTCTCCTATTCTACATTTATTTTTAACATTTGATTTCTTACATTTTCTAACATTTGCTCCTCTACTTTACTTATTCATTACTACTTTAGCATCATAGGTTACATTTGAACTAGACAATTATTCATTTTCTAGACATGGTGACAACACATTCTTATATGACTATTATATTTGGGACAAATATAGATATCATGTAATTAATCACCACAAAAATCACATGTGGATTTTCCTCCTTTATTTTTCTACACCCATCACCATAATGTTCTAGAGTTTAACATAGTTATAACATTTTGGCCTTTTGGTCCTTCCTCTTTCTCTGGTACCTATATTATTATTTTTGTTGTTGTAGCCTCCCCTACCACCTCATTTTCAATAGCTATTATGATAATTCATGGAGCAAGGTCTATATCTTGAATTTGTGGTACCATATAGTGTATATTGTTAGGCGGTCTTATACTTTTTTTCAATTGAAGTTCCCACTAGCCATGTGCCAAACAAAGATTGAATGCTATTATAGCTAAACCCTATGCTCTCTCCATACCCAAATCCAAAAATGTTTCCCTAGGACCAATCCATGAACAATTGGTTCATATTCATCTTCTTCATGAATTAACATTTAACACCTATTTTTGTCATGTTTGTCCCACTTTATACTTTATATAATATGTGTACTATTGTTCTATGGAATTCATCAAGTTCCCCTCTTAGTGTGGAAGCCCTCTTCGTGCCTTTGATTATCAAACATTCATTCCTTATATGTTCCTCCCCACTATAATCTTTAAACAAAAATTTACTTCTTCTAGGTGGGGGAGAAGTGTCAACCGTCTCACCTTTCATGATAATTAAATTCTCTTCAAAATGTATCTTGATCTCACCAATACATTCTTTTACTCTCTTATTATCAAAAAATTTCATAAATATTTAATTGATTTAATTTATCCATCCTTAACTCCTTTATTTTTAATACCTTAATTTATCAAGAGGTACTACAAGACACAATATTACCACAAATTTATTTTTAATACCTACAATGATATCTATCTTATTTTGTATTCTACTGGGTTAATTTTAGAGGATTTACCTTCTAGTGCGCTCATGGTTTTTCATCACTAGTCTCCATTAGGCTGCTCTTTTTACTTTCCAATTTAATGGGAATAGATCCAACTACCCTTTAGAATTTTTAGAAAGTCATTTATAGGGACATCATGTCTTAGTCTAAAATCCTTTTTCAAGGGCTAGATCATTGCATAGTACTAAGAAAATTTGGGAAATTTTATTGGTAGATATATAGATCATTAGCGAAGGTGGTCCTTGCAAGATAATCTCTAAGAATTGAGGGTAGATTTCCTATCTATCTAAGGCTAACCCTAAAGCTATTTATAATGTGAGGGGTGTGAAAAGGAATAGAGCTTACTTGGATATGGGTAGAGGTTGCTTGGCTAGGCATATAGGTTACTTAGATACATAGGCCTTTTGATCAGTCAGTCTTTTAATTTTTAGGAAGGAATTCACAAGTAAATCATTGCTTGGATAAGGATGTTGTAAAATTTAATCACATCAAATGCACCTTCTCACTTGCTTTTGGTGGTTAAGTGCATGTAAAAAGCATGTCATGTTGTGATTAGTCCAAGAAAGTGACCAAGTGACATAGAAAAATATTCATATCCACATATGACATTGGCTTGGTCATTAAGGGATTATCTTGTTGTGGGTTTTAATTGGTTGGTAAAATCTAAAGAAGTCTAGGTTGCATTGAGCAATTTTGGGAACTATGGTTTAGGTTTACCACAAGATAACTTACTTTTAGGGAAGGTTGTATAAAGAATGTTAGGAGTTTGAAAGTAAAATATGCAAGGAAGAGTGAGGATCAAGGAAAGGGATATTCAATATCGATGGAAGAAGAAGTTGGATCAAGGTGAGGGAAAATATGATACCACTAAATAATATGGGCAAAAGGATAGAGGAAAGGGATCAAGGATTAGGCATATAAAGTGCTAGATGTATTTTTTGATCAAGGAAAATATTGAAGTCCAAAACTATATGAGTCAAGAGAAATGGATTAAGGATCATTAATGTGGTGTGCAAAATGCTAGAAGGAAAAAGAGTGAGGGAAATAGGGTGGAAGCCTTTCAAGGTTTAAAGATACTTTTTGCCACATATATTTTATCTTTTAGATATGATGGTCTAAGTAGTCCTACAATTATTGGTTCCACAAGGAGGAAGGGAGATGGGAAGCAGGTTGAGGGAAATAAGTAGGGAAAATACTAAAAGCCCAAGATTTTGAGACTTAAAGGAAAAGTAAATCTTCATATTAGGAATTAAGGATGGTGAATACTCAATGCAAAAGAAGAGGAAACATGGAAAATTGTAAGTGGAGAATAATTGAGGTTCATTGATTAGTCTTATAGCTTAAGTACATTATTATATGGAGACCTAAAATCCTAAGACCAAAGGCAAAGAAAAAGTAGGGAGTGGAAGGGTGGGTAAAGCCATGATAAAGTACCTAGGTAATGAGAAGTAGCCAAAGGTCTCAATAAGAAATGGAAATGCTAGGTTTCAAGGAATGGAGGGAAAAAATATTAGCAAGAGGAAACCAAAAAACCTAATAAAAGCTAAAAATAGACATAATCACCCCTAACACTTAGAAATTTTTATAGTTTTAGATATTTAGGCATGTGACTAGTATACTGAAAAGCAAAACACTACAACAAGATCATTTTTAATAAGGGGCTCTAATGAATGAATTCTTAGATTGGTTACAGATGGTGGCCAAAACATTGTCCTATTAAGAAAGGAAGCACTCAACTTGGATAAATTTTCACTTACTAATATAGGCCCCAACATAACCTAGAAAGAGGCAAGACAAAGATATCACATAAAAACTATAGGGAAAAAAATATAAGTCTTTGATCAAATATCAATGAAGGACTCTATAGGCAACAAAATCAAACTAAAAAAGAATTAGAAGCACAATAGGGTCCTTTCATTAAAAATAATATGTCAAGATAAAGGCTCAAAAGGACAAACATCAATAAAAGAGTTCTTTGATTTTATCTTAAAGTAGAAATGGTGTTGCAAGGTATAAATAAGTGGAAAATGTATTAGAGAATGTTCATAAGCATTCTAGGATAGTCAAACCAACTTAGGAACCCATATATTAAGGTTATCATAAGCAAAGCTTTTCAAATTAACTTCATTAATGAAATCAATCCTCGTGAATTACAAGGCCTTTGATTGATCTATGGAAAAATGTCTATGCAATTGAGTTCATTTATTGCTCATGAAATCAACTAAACTAATTGTTAAAAGTAGGAATTGCAACAGTCTTGGAGATAAATTTCATTTAATTGTGACAATTAACACATACTCAGAGGTTCTTAACAAGAATAATAATTGTTGCAACAGGCATGTCAAAAAACCAAAAGAAATTGACATCTTTTCACTATGATGGTAGAGAAATGATTTTTTTCACTCCTTTTCCACACAACTAAGTGTCTTGCATCTGGAAAATACCCAATTGCCTTCATCTCCCAAACCAATTTGTCCAAATTTGCATAGATTTAGTGTATTTGTGGATGTCATATGTCTCCTACAAGATAAGCACATGATGTTTAATACATCTAGAGAGCTTGTTAATTCCTTATCTTTCATCAATCTCCTTACCATTCACTCACACCACCTGTCTGCTACTACATAGATGCTTGAAAGAACACAAATCAATTTTTTTTAAGATCCAAATAAAAAATAGCATTGCTATAAATAATCCTAAGCCTGTATTCATACGTGATCTGCAGGCAGCAAGAAAATACATCCACACATCCACCACAGGTTTAGCTTACAAAATTTCTCTATCCTTTATGCTTTGATGGATGTCCATACCCTATTCCAAAGCTCCCATTTTGGCACAGGCAAGGAGGATGCTGGCAAAGGTTGGGAGTCTGGCTGTACACCTGCCAATTGCATTTGCTTGAAAGTTTCTAAAGCCTTTTCAACAAACCCCTTTTTGTGCATACCTTGCAATCATGGCATTCCACAAGATCACATTTTTTTGAGGCATTTGGTCAAACAGTTCACGTGCCTTGTCTATGCTTCCACATTTTGCGTACATGTCTACCAGGGTGGTTGCAGCTACACCATCTGACAAAAAAATTGCTTTCCTTTATGCTTTGATGGATGTCCATATCTCGTTCCAAAGCTCCCATTTTGGCATAGTCAGGGAGGATGTTGGCAAAGATTGCGGAGTTCTGATTTACACCTGCCAAATAATTTGATTGGAAGTCTGCAAATCCTTTTCAGCAAACACATTATGTCCATATCCTGCAAGCATAGCATTCCACGAGACCAGATTTCTTTGTGGTATCCTGTCAAACAGTTGACGTGCCTTGTCTATGTTTCCACAGTTTGCATACATGTCTACCAGAGCGTATTGAATAATCCCTAGTAATGGACGTCAATACTTTGTTCCAAAACTGCCATTTTTGCACAGGCCACGAGTGGCAAATGAAAACCAATCGTGTGGGAAATCTGGTTTTGAATGTGCTGAAACGGTGAGACTAGGCGGGAACTATTTGAATGCTAATGGTGAACAGGGGAAACAAAAACGGAAACAACGATCAACAAGGGGGACAAGTAATTGGGCCTCACACCATCCACCTAAGCGTGGTCAACACTTAGAGTGTGCTGGTTAAACCAGCCCCAGGGTCATCCTCGACATATATCTTAGGGACAATATTTCATATAGTATTATTGGATGAGGAAAGGTGTAGTTGTGTTTTAATAATTGGGAGGTTAAAAACCCTCGGTATTTTACATATTCTTGGATTAGCTAGAAATTCAATTTCAGTTTCTAAGTTGAATGATACATGAATGCATACAACATTTGATAAGCATGGTTATAGATAGATGAGGGAGTTTGGTGATAGTGAGAAGAAAAATGATGGGAAATCTATTCAAGCTAGATGCCGCCACTATTTTTAAATCTACCAATGTAATTGAGAAAATTAAAAACGCATGGATGTTGTGACACCGTAGATTGAGCCACATAAATGAGATGGGTTTAAAATTATCTTAAATAAAAATTTGTTAGATGATTTTTATTATTCTAATGAGAATTATGTTTCTGGTAAAAAATAAAGCATTCTTTTTTAAGGTAATAATAAAGCTAGGATTAAATTAGAGATTATTCATTCAAATGTTTTGGTTCTATGGATATCAAATGTATTGAAAAATCTAGATATTTGTGTCCTTCATTGATGATGTGTCAATATTTTCCTAGTATTATTTTATGAGACATAGATATGAAGTTTTCACTAAGTTTAAGGAATTTAAAGTCTTAGTTGAAAAACAATTAGATCACAAGATAAAGGTTTTGAGACTGGATAATGAAGGGAAATGCTATTCTAAGGAATTTGATGGGTTTTGTAAGCATGTAGGCATTGTTAGGTAGAAGACTAATTTGTACACTCCTAAACACCATTGAGTGGCATAAATGATGAATTGGACAATTATGAAAAGAGCTAGAAGTATGTTAAGTGGTTCATAGTCAGATAAATGATTTTGGGTAGAAGTTGTGAGTACTAATCGTTACTTTTTAAATAGCTAACCTTGTAAGGATCTTGATTTGACACCTTCTGAAGTGTGGATAGGCTATAAGCCTTCTATTTCACATTTAAGGGTTTTTGGTTGTGAGACTTAGGTTCATGTGCCTAAAGAAAAATCATCTAAGTTGAATCCAAAAGCTAAAAGGTGTATTTTCATTGTACACCATGAGAATGTTGTAGGTTAATAAGATTTGGAATCCATTAAATAAGAATATTATATATTCTAGATATATGATTTTTAAGGAACTTATCTAACTATTTATAACCCTGACAACCAAAAGATAAAGGAAAGGAAATGAGAGTGCACTTTGAGACTAAGCAAGAAGATGCGCCTCGAGAAGAGCAATGAGGGAAAATGAGGGTTTAGATGAACATTTTAAGAAAATTAAAAAGATTAGATAAGATAACCAAGAAAAGTTGAGAAAAATCAAGAATAAAATATCTCCATACTCCTATTCTTAGAAGACCCACAACAAAACGAAATACAATTGATAGGTACAACCCACTATATTTTCATTATATATTTTCTTTATTTAGTAGTGATTGAACTTGGATTCTATATGGAAGATACTATTACATATGATAGTTAGTCTTAGATACAATCCATGCAAGAGGAGATAATTGCTTTAGACTCCTATAATACCTAGGAGCTTGCATATTTTCCTAAAGGAATGAAGACCATTGGTTGTAAATGGATCTTTAAGAAGAAGTTTGGAGTAGATGGTTCATTATTAAGGCACAAGGCTAGAGTGGTAGCCAAGGTCTATTCCTAGAGAGAGGGAGTTAATTTTGGTGAAATATTATTTCCTACTACTAAATTATTGTCAATTGAATTTATTTTATCCATAGCCACTAATAATGATTTTGAAATTGAGCAAATGAATGTTAAAACTATATTTTTTGCATGGAGACTTGGAAGAGTAAATTTATATGTAATAGCCTAAAGGTTTTGATATAAAAGGGAAATGAACTTTTTTTTTGGGTTAAAACAATTTCTTTATGGTTTAAAGCAATCGCCGTGGGTGTGGTATCAAAATTTTTTGAGTCCTTTTAAAAAAATATGATTAGTGCGGTGAAATATCAAATTTTAGGTGCATTAAAATGAAATATTTGGGGGTAGCGGGGTACTATTGGGAATGAAAATAAAAATATTACAAGTAAACAACAAATTTTGGTTATATTTAAAGAAAAAATGGGGCTTCTAATTAATTCAACATGGATAGAAATAGCTTAATAATGATGGAGAATTGGAAGAGATGTCCACCTAGCATGATAATCACTTTCCTTCTCATGTGGTAGATGGATAATTTGAAAAGAAGGAATTCAACACACTTTATTTATGGCAGTGGTATGTTAAATCTTAAAAAAATAAAAAGAAATGAGATGAAAGGACTGGTTTGTTTTAAAGATTTGTGTGATAATGAAAAAAGAAAGAAGTTGGTAATGATGAGTCTCACCCATATTCCTAAAAATCTTATGAAGGATTTGCAATTAGAAATTTTAGCTCGTGTTATCATTGATGATAATAAAAAAAGTGTAATCATGTGTCTTAAAGGTGGTGGAGCTATCTTTTCCAATAAAGGTAAGTTTGGAAGACATGAAGTTAGACCTTGTAAATAGCACGATCGTTTTAAATATATTTCTAGAAGGTTTGAGTTGTCATCATTTCAAATGAAAATCCACCAAGTTTCCATTAAAGCTGAAATTTTTGAATTGTTTGTGGCTTCTGTTGTGAACGAGGAAGGCCTTAGTGAGCATTATTTACTTCTTCAAAAGGATTATCTTACAAAAGAAAAAAACTATGGGAGGCCTTAGAAAGAGGATGAATTTGAGAAAATTTGATTCTCTGAGGAAGAATGCAGAGTTATGGGGCCTATTTGAATGTGTTGGTTTTACCTTGTACTTTGCGAGGCCATGGAGGGTTATAGTGAACAACTCAGCTACAAGTTTTCCAACATGTGGAAAGATGGAGAAGTTGAGTTGGGTGGTTTTCATTTTACTATGGACGCTAAGCTGATAGAAAAATCTATAGGTCTTGCTTATGAAGGAAATAAGATTTCCAAGGTAAGCACGATCAACTATTAGACATATTGAATTTTTTTCGAAGCTAGGAAAAAGGCCCAAAGGTTTCAAAATGGCTATTCTAGGTTGTTGCTTCTACCCCCTTACCATAATGTGTTATTTTGTCATGAAATATTTAACATTAGAGGGTCATTTTTAGTCAGTGCATGGGTATCATTTCCCCATCCTTAACCATATTAGGCACCTAGAGAAAATCAACTTACCATTTTTCCTCCTCTCTTCTTTGAAACAAATCCTAACTAATTGTGCTAATCCTCCCTTGCATCAGGGGTTGATTAGAGCCATCTGAAAGTACGTTCTTTCCACCACTCTACAAAGGAATGCCTTCCTTAACTTGATTGAGAACCCCACTCCCAAATTTTTTGTCAAAATAGAACTACTTGAAAGTTGATCCCACTCCCCTGCCAAAGATAATTTGAACCCTTCCCCCTAAAGTTGTGACCCCTCTTGGTTGGCGCTCCTCAAAATCACACCCGAAAAATGTTGTGTTTCCCCCCTCTTCTATTGCCAATAAGAAAAGAAAATTGTTGATAAGAGAACTAGGCTTAGACTCTCACACTATAACCATCTTGGATGATCAAGATAATAGCCCTGAATGTGGGTCTACTACCCTTGTGGGTCGAAGGTCTACTCATCTGGCTCTAGCAGCATCCAGGGGGTCAGATAATAGCAAAAAATCTAGTTCTAATGATAAGAATATGGAGGAGCCTTTGGAAAATAAAAAAGGGAAGAAGGTTGCCAAGGAGGAAAAGGATTCCTCCTCTAAAGAGTATGTGCCTAATAGTTTGGGAGATGGGGGCCTTTCTAAGGAAGAGATGTTGGGATCCGATGATGTTGAAGATTTGAGTCAAGAGGAGGAAGAAGGAATTAATCAATAGGAGGAAGAGCATGATGTGGAGGAGGATACTGCAATGTCATAAAAAAGGAAAGGCTACTGAAAACCCTATTGAATTGGTGGATACAGATGTTAACATGGGTACCCCTGGTAATGAAGACTACTTGAAAAAAAAGCAAGCGAAAATGGAGAAAACAAGAATGGAAATGTTGGAAGAAAGAATGAAGCTTCTTGAGAAAATGATGCTAAAAGAAGACAACTGTAACAAGTTCCAGGTTATTGAGGATGTTATGCTAAACATCTATAGGGTTATAGATGGGGTGATGAAAAAAGTGGTGATGGCTACTATCTCAAGATAGGGTAAAATAAAAAAAAATAAAAGAAAAAAGGGCATAGGGAAGAAGCCAATCAGTCCAAGAAGATGGAAATCATGGACATCCTCAAGGATACTATGGAGGACCTGAAGAAGGCTTGGAGCCTTATGGAGGATGCTTTATCCTCATTTCTTGTTTGGATTTGTTGTCTGATGTTTGTTGTTAGCAAGTGTTTTGGCTCTTTTTTCAGGTTGTTTTGTTGCAAAGGCTCAATAAGCCTAAACCACTTGTATTTAAGTTTTATTTATGATCTGAACATCAAAATCGTGTTGGGTACTTTTAATAGGTTATACCTTTATAACTTTATTTTTTGGGTCGATGATAATATGGTTTGGTTAAAACTCTATTGGATCCTGGATCTAGGATTATATCTTTTGATTTGGTTGGTATAGGTTGATGTGTGTTTTTTGGTTGGTTGGTTGAGGGAAAGTGGTTCTCCTTTTGGTTATGCTTTCTCCTCTGATTTGTTTTTTTGTCTGGATGTTGTTTCTTTGGTCTGTTTTGTTGCTTTTGTGAGGGATCAGGGACCTTTCCATGCTTAATCAATCAAAAAAAAAAATTGGTTACCATAAATTATGTTAATACTATTTTGAATATATTCAACATGATGATTGTGAATCAATTAAAATTACTTTACCAATTGGAATTAAGATTCCATTATATATATATATATATTCCAAGAGTGAAGATGATTTTGAGGATACGTCTAATGTGACCTATGCTAGTGTTGTAGGAAGTTTAATGTATGCAATAGTTTACATTAAGCTAGATATTTCCCAAGTAGTGGGAGTTTTGAGTAACTTTATGTCTAACCCTAGTAGAGAAAATTATAATTATGTGAAAATGGTGCTAATATATATGTGTAGTACTTACGATTATTTTTTGGTTTATTCTAACACTAACAACATGGTTAAGGCATTGGAAGTACAATTTTTTGTTGATGTAGTTTGGGCTAGTGAATTGGATAGTTGAAGGTCCACTAGTGGATGCATGTTTACTTTGTTTGGAGGAGTAGTGAGTTGGATGAGTAAGAGGAAACACCCATTTTATTTATCTACTATAGAAGTAGAGTATATGATTACTACCCATGCATCTAAAGAGATAATTTGGTTACACAGATTGTGTATAGGTATTGGTTTTAATTATAGGACTATTCAAATTGGCTATGATAGCCAAAGTGCAATTTGTTTAGCAATAGTGCTATGTATCATGCATAGAATAAGAATGTGGATATACAATACCATTTTTTTTGTGAAATGATCATTAATGGCCATATCAAGCTAAATAATATTAACACTCAAGAGAATGTTACAAATTCACTAACTAAACTTGTAAACATAGAAATATTTATGTGTTGTAAGGAGGCCACGTGTCTTGTTCCTAGTACTTGACTTATGTATTCCCATATATGTATTTACAATATGATGTCAAGTGCACAAATGCTAAGATTAAAGTGTCAATAATTTTGTAAATCCTATGTATTTAATTAATCCCAATATTGTTTGTAAATCATTCATAAGGGATGATGAATTCACTATCAATATTAAAAAAAATTACCATCAAGTTTTTACTAGTATGGTGATTAATTTTTATTGAGATTCAATAAATGTTTTTTATCAGTGGTCAATTAATATTTATTGAAAGAGAATCAAAAGTAGTGGCATATATTATAAAAAAGAATAGACACTCATTGATTGGTATGATATTCAAACTCCCTCTCCTATTGATGCTAGTTGCACTTGTAAATATTTCTCAATAGTAGTATGATAGAGAATTTGAAATATGGTGAACTAATGTCAAGAAATATTAAGGATACATTTACTTAAGTAATAAAAACTAGATCTTCTACGTATAGGAATATGATTATAGTGAAATTTGGGAAGCAATGAATAAAATAAAATATTAGTGTCATCTTCTTTAGAACTTGCAAGAAGTAGAATTGTAGGAGGATTTGCATGACATTAAGCCTAGGGTGGTGAAGTTGCATTTACCTCATTTTATTTTTATAAAATAGCTCCATTTTTGTTGTTTCCTTGACCTTTCTATGTATATTTAAGACTAGTATAAGATTACTACCTATTTGAAATAGAGATAATATGTGTACATTTTAGTCTAATTTTGGATCAAAAGTTATCTCTTCTAATAACATTAGGGAAATTTTTCATTTATACTAAAAATAGAACAAGAAAGTAGCCACTAAAATAATCTAAAAATAATGAAGACAAGATCCATAACCACTTTGAAACAAATGGAGGAAAACTCTAGAATTCTAGAATACAACTATGCATACTAGACAACTTTGGAGGTTATGGTGTAGTAAAAAATAAAGAGAAAAAACCTATTTTTTAGCATGATAATGGTCTATCTTTACTTCTAGTGTATTAATAAGGAAAATAATGGTTTACAATGGTTGAAAAAATGTAATCATAGTGAAAAGGTGGAAAAGGGGGTCCTAGGTCCTAAATCCAAAGAACCTCTAGGATATAAGGGGCCTTTTTGAAGATTTCATTAGAATACCAACCACAAAGTCAAGAGATTGACTTTCAACCTCAATGGTGAATCAATTAGACTTGGGTTGGTGATTCTTTAGGGACTTAGGATGATTAAGAATGATATAGAAATGATTTGAAATAATGAATCTAATTGAACTATATAACCTAATATGTAAATTACAAAATCCTGACAATTGACAAACATAAACAATAGTTTGCAAGTGGATATGGGAAGTGTAGAGGATAGTAAACCTGCTAAAAAATGGTTTTGATGCGGCTATAAGGACTCATTCGCCCAATGGAAAATAGGTCTTTGTGTAGGGGTCCTAATCAACTTTTGTCATCCTTTGGTGCTGGATCTAAACTTCTATTTTCCACCTGCAAATTTGTTGGAATGCCAGAAATGAATTTTGTAACTTAGTTTTCATAGTTTGATGAGAATGATGAAAACAAATGCAACAATACAAAATTTCTCTTCAAGATCTCTTCAATACTTCTTCAACCTATAATATTCACATACACAAAGAGGGAAAAATGTTTTTTTCATATAGGGGTTTGCCTAAGTCAAATCCCGTGAATAGTGTTCCCACTTTCACAATGACAATGTCAATGATGAAAACCTTAATGGAAAGTAAGGAAATAATGAATGAAAAAATTGTTGCAACTCACGACCCTTCAATAGCTTGCTTGAAGGACTAAAGGAATACACATCACTTCAAGGGAATTGGATCTTGCTTGCTATAATTTCTTGAATGCTTGAATGCATGAAGACCTACACCACTTATTAGCCTTCACAAGACAACATGAATACACATAAACTTTGACATGTTGTTAGGATCTTGATTGCCGCTATAAATGGATGATAATGTTTCTCTTGAATGCTCAATTATGCTCTTGATAAAAATGTTTGATCATAAGTTCTCCAAATTATTGCTTAGCTTTCAAATGATAAAAAGACTATGTATTTATAGGTGTTTATCGAATTTCTTGAAAATTTGATTTCAAAAGCCAACACTTACAATTTGATTTTTTATCATTAGAATTCCACCAAAATCATATTTTAATTTGGGTCCTAGCTCATAAAGGGGACACATTCTCCCATGGGAAAATGGACACACATGATCCAAGGCAATTTAATTATTAAATGCATGTATTTAATGTTGGTTCCCATTTCAGAAAATGGTAAGAATAAGGCTTTGGAATGCATAATTTGGAAAATTATAAGCTTAATTAGGTCCAATAAATTAAGGGACCCAAACATAGTATGAAATTGTAAAGGTATGCAATTTTCTACACTGCATATATTAGTGTTTTTATGAGCCAACCATGATTTTCTATTATTTTCCATCTTCTTTGGCATGCAACAAGTTATTCATTAAATAATAAATTATTTATTTTAAAAACTCTATTGTAGTCATAACTCTTAGAGTCCCAAAAAATAAAAAACACTAAAATATGCATTGAGATGATGCTAGGTTGTAGGAATAATCTTATGAATTTTGATAAAGTTTACAAATAAGGATCCTACTTAATAGAGAGATAAGGGTGAAAATAATGACGTTTATGAATAATACTTCTACAATTTTAAATGTTATGTAATTTTATTAACTAGACAATAATAAAATGAGTACATATTTTGTGTCATCTGTAATTTTTTTTGTTTAATTGAATGTGGTTTTTGACATTCTCATTCTTTCAAATAAGGAGACCCTCACCTAGGAGGAGTTAATTAGAATAAATATTTTGTTGTATTTTAGTTGCATGTGTGAATGCTAATCTAAGTGTGGACACCATTTGTTTAAGTAAGTGTGTTATATTAACTTGGAGGTCTATCGCTGATTTAAGTAGTTTCTTTTAAATTTCCCTTTTGTTTTATTGTTATCATTTACAAGTTGTCAAGAAGAAAATGAATCACACAAACATTGTTTTACATAGTTTAGTTTTGATTAACATAAGAATTGGATTTTATAGAATAGATTCATTTTAGCATTTAATTTCATAAAATGGTTTCCATTTGATATTTTCTTTCTTAGATTAGTAAGAATAATACTTTCCTTTATTAGTATTAAATTGGTTTCTTAAATTTAGTTATTTAAATTTGGTGTGCATAGTTATATTTCTAGATAAGAAGAATTCTAGTTATACATCTAAAACCCTTATTTCAAACAACCTTTGGACACCATATAGATTGAAAAGAGATAGATCATATATTAAACTCATAGATAAAATGATGTATTATAAAAAAACATTAAAATGAATAGATGCACAATCACTTGAGTTGCCTAGGTAACCTAAACTATCAATGAGATCATTTACACTAAATATATAAATCTTGCATGCCTCAAATGAAGAAATTAGTTATTCAAATTCATTCTCTATTTAAAAAATCACCATAACTTGTTTTTGATAAGGCAAGCAACATTTACAGGGTCTTGTACCCCTAACACATCGAGCCACAAGGGCCAAAAATTTTAAGTCCAATAAACATAGAAAATAGCCAAAAAAATATAACATAGACCATGGATCAACATCAAATAGCCAAAAAATAGACTAAAAAACACCTAACTGGCATTGTCCGAGTTCTTCGACAGGAGATCAACAACATCATCCCTGACCCATTCTTGATCATCATCAACATTCTTTATGTCCGACTCATCTTTTATAACCACTGACAGAGTGTTGGTGACAAAGTGGACCAGCTTAACAGTGAAGCGGGTCAAGCCACAAAATATCTCATCCAATTTATCCATTCTATCCTTCAGCACACGACGCTTCTCCCCATCATCAACAACCTTCACATTTGCAGTATGCTCCAAATCCAGCGGGTGCGAGGATTGGGAAGCCGAGTTCTCTTTTTGATCTTTACTACTATCAGGAATGGTGTGGGGATCTTTCGCATACTCCTCCTCCTCCTCCCTAGACATCTCATCACCCTTGTCATCTTTGTTGTCAGACTGCTCCTCCTCTGAGTCCTAATCCACCTGCCTTTTTTTGTTGTTTTTGGCCAATCTCCCAGACCTCCGGATGATGGTCTCACCTCCACCACTATGTCACCCTTCGAATACTTTCCCACAAAATTTTACCTTTGTCATCTTTCGTCAGGGGCTCCATCAAACCCTTCGTGTTATCTTTGCCTTTCTTCTTCGGGGTGGATTTGTTAGCAGTTTTGGTCGGGGTTGACTTGAGGTCACACAAACTGGTCATAGCACTAGCCTGGGCATTTGCCACATTCCCCTTGAGTTTTTTGGCAACAGGCTTGGGATTTTGAGTATCAACATCACCTAGATGGGATTTCTGAATAGGACCTTTAAACTCACCCGAGGAAATTTTTTCAACATCAACAGGTTTTATTTCCTCCACACGGACAACAGAAATGGGCTACGATGGGCATAAAGAAAGATGGAAATAATAGAGTCTCATAATGAGACCTTGGTGTAGCTATAGAGGAGGGGTATCATCAGGGTTAAGGTTAGTGGCTTCTATGCATTTTTCCACAGATCTTTCTAAATCCTTAAGTAGGAAGAAAGGGAAGCTTAATAGAACTTTATGCCTAAGGTGATTCAATAGAGGGAAATGGTAGAAAAAGAAGGTTTTGTATCTACCTTCGAGAGTCACGTACTTCATAAGGGCCAGACAAACTTGGTCCCATGGCTGCGGAAGGGCCTCTCGCTTGAAACCCGACTAGTTACGGATCGACTTCTCATTCCCCACAAAAAACACATTCATATTATCATTAACTTGGGTCTTGGTATGCTTCAGATACTTCTTACCATTACTCTATAGCCTCGTTGCCTGCACAATCACATCTTCATTAACCTCAAAATAAATCTCGCCCAGAGTCACTCTTTGGTCCTTCCAAGAGTTGGAAAATTGTGTAGACACATTAGGGTTGTGACCCACAAGACTCTCCATTAGGGGAGCCAAGCCTCCTTCGACACATATATGCCACACCAATGGATTTTTGCAGAATTCATCGTAGTTGTCGGGATTTGTCTACACACGATCACCACCCATAATGCCTCTTTGAACAAGAAAAAATAGAGAACCTGTAAAAGAAAAAGGTTAGATAAATTGGTTAGGAGAAGGGTTTCCCAAACACAATGGATAGTTAGCCGAGTAGAGTAGTGTTGGTTAATCAAGGCAATGTGTAGGACACATGCGTGAAGAGGTAAATCTCTTAACACAATCTTGGTGGTATCATAAATGGGAATCTTCAAGCGATTGCAGTTAGGTAAGCAAGACATGATGGAAAAACAAGGTTTACTAGCCCATTGTCCTTACACAAAAATCTAGGCATGTTGGTCGTGGGGCCAAATTTAGTAATAACAAGGAGCTCGGGTTTTAGACACGGAGATAAAATAGTAGAAAGGGAAAATCCAAAAAGGAGCTTTCCCTCATAATGAGCACTCACATCATTTTTTAAATCAATGAACTTAATAAAAATTTGATAGTTTAGCGCAATCCCCAGAAGGAGATAACGTAAGGTATGATCTTGCCAAGTCTTAATCATGAAGTACCCACCATACTTCCTTATAATTCCCTCTTTATCAAACAATAATTAGCCTCAAATTTCAAATCTTTCCACTTGTAGACCACCTCAACTTTTATACCCATCCACCTAGCCCAAAGTACAAGCGTGTGGACTCCCCATAAAACCCCCAAAATCACATGTTTAGTTATCATCATATTAAGTAAGGGCTTTGTTCTTTCAAAACTAGGCCTTGAATACTTGGCAATAAGTTCCCCAAATTGCACAGACATGTAGAGAAATTCCATAGAGTGCCAAAGTTGGCTAAGGCATCAACCACTTGATTGGCCTCCCGATAAATGTGGGTAATATTCCTTAAGCTTATCTTAGACACAAAAAGACTTATGTCCAATAAAATATCCTTCATACTCCACCCAAGTAATCTGCCAAAGTTAACAACATCAATAATGGACTTAGAATCACCTTCAATGTGAAGGTTCTCTATCCCCAAAGAAACAAAAATTTGTAGGCCCTTGAGCAACGCATGGGATTCCACAATCATAGAAGATTGGAAACCAATTCCCCCAATATAACTAGCCACAAAATTTCCTATGGAATCTCTGATAACACCTCCTATACTAGCTCTGCCTGGGTTGCCTTTAACAACCCCATCAAAGTTGTGTTTAAACCAACCTCTATCTAGAGGCTTCCAAATAGTGTTACTCCTAGCCAGAGATCTGGAGTTGTCATAGGATTTTGCATCCAAATTTTGATGCCAAGCCTTGGCCATTTTAATTTCACTGTCAGTTGGTCCCTTATCTAGAGTTTTCTTGTTGAAGAGGGAGACATTTTCCTCTATAATCCAAGAACCTCTACCAAAGACCTCCTCATGACACCTCTCAACATTCCTGAAGATCTTATTGTTTCTTTCTTTCCATAAGCTCCAACATATAATGGGAGGAACTTGATTCCAAATTTCTCCAGGTAAGGGGTGAATGTACAGACCAAATCAACTTAAAATAAAGGATTTAATATCCTTACACATGGCCCATTGTATGCCCAATATTTCAATATCCATACCCCACACATCAATAGAAAATGGGTAGTGTAGCAACAAGTGGTCAATAGATTCATCACTACATTTGCATAAGAAACATCTGTTGGGGATTTGGAATCCCCTTTTCCTTAAATTGTCATAGGTAAGAATCATTTTGTGACAGGCGGTCCACCAAAAATATTTGAATTTTGGGATCATATGTCGGTTCCAAACCCTCTTCCAAAGGTCAATGGAAACACCCCGGTTCATCAATAGATTGTAAGCTGATTTGATTGACAAATCACCCTACTTATCATAATTCCAGAAGAATTCACCCCCTAAGAAGGATGAGGGAGGTCTAGTAAGAGATAGTAAATCCTATAGAGACTTAGCTAGGTGGCATAGTTTATGGGATAAAGGGAGAAAAGAGCCAAATCATCCCACTCCTGAGGAGACCTTGCAGGCTGAAAATGCTCCTCTAGGCCAAAGAACTCTGAGGATGAACCTCATATAGGCAGCTAACCAAAGGTCTATTTTGAAGATATTTAGCATTCATGATTTTATAACAATCCTTTGTGCTCCTTAGATGATCCCAACCCACCTTAGCCATCAAGGCCTTGTTAGTGTGGGAGACAATCTTGATCCCAAGACCACCACAATGTTAGGCTGACATAATTTTTCCCATTTTACCAGAGAAAATTTCTTCTTGTCCTCAGTCCCAGACCAAAGGAAATTTATTTGTATTTTTTCAAATTTCTCAACTATATACTTGGGAATCTTGAATATAGAAAGAAAATAAATTGGTATACCTTGAAGAGCATCATAAAAAATTTGAAGTTTACTAGCATGGCTAAGGATGGAGCCCTTCCACCCAACCAGTTTCCTTTGGATTCTTTCAAGAACCGAATTCCAAAATTCAAGAGTGACCTCCTTGATAGTGAGGGGGAGACCAAGGTAAACTAAAGGAAGAGCATCGCTCATACAACCCAACACAACAATCACCCTAGCTTGCAAGTTAGGAGTGTTGTTAAAGAAGTAAATCATACTTTTATTGTAGTTAATGCACTGACCAGAGCAAGAAGCATAGTTGTTAAGACAAATTTTCCATTTCCTAGCTTCAATCATAGAGGCTTTCCCAAATAAGAAAGTATCATCCACAAATTGTTGTATCACAATCGGGTCTAAACAAGAGGTAGCTTTGATTCCCTTTATAGAACCATCCAAAAATATACTAGAAAAGTTCCTGCTCAACACATCCAAAATCATGATAAATAAATAGGGTGAAAGGGGGTCACCCTTTTTGATACCTCTACTAGTAGAGAAAAACCCAAAGGGGGCCCCATTAACCAGAACAAAGTACTTGACCATTGTAACACATTCCATTATGAGTTTGACCATGGATTGATCAAAACCAAAATTGATTAAGACTTTAGGGATGAAGTCCCAAATAACCTTATCATAGGCTTTTGATATATCTAATTTAAGGGCCATCCTCGCATAGTTGCATCTGTCCCTAGAGTGGAGAATTTCATGGGTGGTTAAGGTTGCATCAAGGATATGACGACCAGGCACAAACCCTTTTTGAGTGGGACTAATGAGTTTTTCAAGGAGGGGTTTGATTTGGTTCACCAAAATTTTGGAGAGGATTTTGTAAAAGGTATTGTAGAGGATAATGGGAAAAAAATCAGTCATAGATTGGGGATCAACAATCTTGGGGATTAAAGCAAGGAAAGTGTGGTTAAGTTGTTTGAGAATCTTACCAGATTTGAAGAAATCATGGGTAGCCAAGACAAGGTCCTCACCAAAAATCTCCCAAAAGATCTTAAAGAAGACTAGAGGAAAACCATTAGATCCAGGAGCTTTGAAGGCCCCCATACTGAAAGTAGCCAAACATACCTCCTTCGAAGTGACAACACTGAGAATCCCAATATTGTCATTTTGGGTGATGATAGTCGAGAGATGGTTTAACAACAGATTATCCATAGCCAGATTAGGTGCTTCAATAGGAGTCGAGTATGCCATTTGAAAGTAATCAACAGCCAGAAGGTTGATCTGGGTGGGCGTAGAGATCATCTCCCCCTACTCATTAATCAATTTAGAGATTTGATTCATTTTCTTATGTTTAGTAGTTGAAATGTAAAAAAAGGAGGTATTCATGTCACCCTCTTTCAACCATTGGACCCTGGATTTCTATTTCCAAAAAAATCCACTTTCCTTAGAATTTTCTCCCACTCCTTTTGACTCTCTTTTTTTGGTTGTAAGTCAGCAGACTGACATCCCCATCCTCCATTTTCTTTTGTATAGTTTTTAACTTTTCCCCTATAACTCTTTTCTTTTGGAAAAAATCTCCAAAGAAACGCTTGTTCCATCCTTTCACCATTCATTTAATATGTTTAAGATTGAAGAAGATCTTGAACATGGGAGAGCCGTGAACAGGGATGCTCCAACATTCAACAATTTTGTTCTTAAAGTCAGGATGGGAATTCCACATTATCTCGAACTGGAAAGGGAAAGGTCCCACAATAGTTAGATCATTAGATATCAGTAGCAGAGGATTATGGTTTGACACTATTCTGGGTAGAGCCCTGAGATTAGCACTAAGTAGGCCAATCTAGTTACTAGAACAGAGGAATCTATCCAATCTAACTTGTATTAAATCTTCTCCAAAACGCATGTTGGTCCAAGTAAAGGCTTGGTTGAAAACGCCAATGTCGATCAGGCCAGTAGAACTCAAGAAGTTATCCATATTAGACATGTTGTCAGAGTAATCCACCAGACCACCACTTTTCTTCGAAGGATATAAAGGAGAGTTGAAATCCCCAGCCACCATCTAACTAGAGCCAAAATTGTTTTAAACCCAAATAGAAAAAACCTGCCATAAGGCATTCCTAGCATTCCTCTGGTTAGGAGCATATACATTGATTAGAGACCAAGATCCACCTGGGTAGGAAAAGGAAAATCCCACACTATTCTTGTAGTAAAATAGTTCAGATCCATGAAACCTAGAGGGGTTCGAAAGCACAACAAGGCCACCCGACACCCCATCAACATCACTATAGGAGTAAGAGGATCTCGGCCACATAAAATTTGTAACATTTTCAAAATTTTCCTTCTTCATCTTGGTTTCTTGTAAAAGTAACACATCGATCTTATGTTCTAAGACATAGTTCTTCAGAGCAAGCTGCTTGTGGGAGTTGTTTAGCCCACACACATTCCATGACATGACCTTCATTTTTGACCTTTCTTGGAGGACAAGTCCAATGTCCTATGTTTACCCAAGGAAATCTCATTTGTAGTCTCTCTCAGCCTAGTATGTCTCTAGCTGGGTCTGCCAGGTTTGGAGTCACCTCCCACATCTGCCTTCTTTTGCCTCCCTCTTTTCTTTGGAGTTATCTAGTTCTCTTCTTCCACAACTTTCTCCAACATTAAGCCCTTTGTATTATCTACAATTTCATCAATAACTCCATTACTCTCATCTTCCCAAATTTCACCTTCTTCACCCATTGTCTCACTTGTCCTAGCAAAACCCATCTCCAATAGGGGGCCACCAACAACCTCATCCCCCCTCAAGTGAGGCTTGAGGATAGAGCATCGACATCTAGGGATTTAACAATAGTCTCATTCACAGTAAGAGTGGAAAGGCTCAAAGTCGGATCAACCCTGGGACCCACAAAACCACTTAGAGGATCGCTAGGGGAAGGTGAAGCAACCATCCTTGGAGACTTGGCCGAAGAAACGCCTTCCTTCAGTAACACATTTTCCACAGGAGGCTGAGAACTAACAATAAAAACTCCCAAGTTAGACTCTCAGTTAAACAAGGATTTACAGTCAAAGACAAGGTGGCCAAATTTAGCACACTTCTGACAATAAACAACAACATTTTCATAGAACATTGGCTAGACCCAGTTGCCAAACTTAGAACACAACTTCACCGAGTTAGGAGGAGTCTTGTTCACACTGATATTCACACAAAAGCGGGCAAAGACTAACTTGGACTTCGATTTGGTGATGGAATCAAAAGTAATAAATTTCCCCATAGAGTCCCCAATGCTCTTAAAGATGGATTCATCCCAATATTCTAAGGGAAACCCAGGCAGAAGAACCTAGATCAGAGCCATTTTTGTTAGATCCACAGTTGGGTCAAAACCTAGATTTCAGCGACATAATGCCAGACTATTCTTCCCATACACCCAGGGCCCATAAGAGAGGACCACCACTAAGTCATTCGACGTCGTAAACTTGAACAAAAAGAGACCACCTGACATTGCACAGATCTCCACACTACCTTTGAGACACCATTTAGCAACAACCCACTTTCAGACTATATCCATAGAAGGACAGAAGGAAAGAAACCGACCCACAACTGCATTCTCCATGGAGGAGAGAATTCTATCACTGATAGAGTTAGGAATAGAAAAATCCATCCTAGAAGCTTTGATTTCCTCATTAAGAGGAGGTAAAGGGGTTGAAATCGGTTTTCCATTGGTCAACACATCCTTCCACCCCAAGGTTTTCGAAAGAATCTCCACCATCGACACATTCTCACTAGATAAGACCCAAATCACATGTGACGCTGAAAGACCCGAAATCAAAGGCGTTGACCCTCTAGGAGTGGCTCCTGAGGAACACGAGTCTGAAAGTGACAAGGCAAGACTCGGGTCAAGAGGGGATAGAGGGGGACCATGAGGTACCCCCAGGGAAGAATCCACCATGCGCATAGGAAGTTCAAAATGCAGACAAAGGAGAGAGGAGCAAGAAATATCACCATAACCTGTTTCATAGGTACTATCATTATATTAAGATCATAAATTAAATGAATAGTAAATTCATCAATAAATAATCCTAAACTAGATGTTGGAAATATTGTCATTGATGTCAAAGGTGGAAAAGGTCATCATTGATGCCAAAGAGTTTAATGTGGAGATCAATGGAATAATGTTGTCATTGATTCCAAAGAGTTTAATGTGGAGATTGATGGAATAATATTGTCATTGATATCAAAGGTGCATACACATGTGGTCATTAAACAGTTTGATCCATTCAAACATGACATCATAATAAATACATGAAATATTTAATAGATTGAAGTATAAACTGCAACATGTCTATTGAAGGAAGTATCTATTTAGTTTTAAGGAATGGAATAATGTTGTCATTGATTCCAAAGAGTTTAATGTGGAGATTGATGGAATAATATTGTCATTGATATCAAAGGTGCATACACATGTGGTCATTAAACAGTTTGATCCATTCAAACATGACACCATAATAAATACATGAAATATTTAATAGATTGAAGTATAAATTGCAACATATCTATTCAAGGAAGTATCTATTCAATTTTAAGGATTAGTCTAATTTAATGATACAAAGATACAATGACGTGGTAAATAAACTATTTCAAAAGAATATTACTTTCATAAAGGTCTAGAGTATAAGTTTGATCACACAAATTTATTATTTAAACTAATTCAACAACCTCTCAATCAATCATTAAGTCCAAATGCATAGATCTATATGAATAGTTATCACCCAAGAAATAATGATAATATAGTGAGCATTTATATGATTATTAGAAGTAGTAATTAATAATCAAGGAAATTGATAAATATTAGAAGGAACATCGATCTCATAAAGGAAGTAATTAAAGACTTAATAACCAAAAGTTTTAGAATAAGATAAAGTGAATAAGAAAAAAATGCTTACTTGTGAATAAAGACAAAATATGAAGAGGTTGCTTTCCATTTATTAAGTAAAGGTAACAACTAATATATTACAAGATATAACATAAAGAGCAATGATCATTAAAGGAATTAAAGGAAGCGATTAATAATAAGGAGGAAAAAATTGATAATAAAAGAAAAATCATTATTAAAAGAATCGATTCATTTACAAAAGGAGTGTTGATGTTAATTAATTTTAAAGATAGCAATAGAAATTAAAAAGGATTGGGAATTAGTTTAAAAGTAATAGTCATTCCTTAACAAATGGTCATTCCTTTTTGAAAGAAATCTCTTTTCAATATTTTCAAAGAGATGTCTCTCTTCATGAAAAGGCACGAGGGGGATATAAAAAGTAGAAGAAGATATGTGGATTTAAATAGCAACAATTCAATGAATAATTTCTGATTAAAAATAGCAAATTAAAAGGGATAAAAAGGGTAGAAATGAAAAGTACATCATTTTCATATCAAAGAATATATTGAGCCTATGTTTGAAGGACAATTGTCAATATATATAACTAATATATGTGAAAAATAAGAGCGGATTGTAAAGATACTTAGAGTAGATTTTAAGGAAGATATTTATGTAAAGATAAGGCCATGATTATGACTAGTTTCGTATAAATGAATTATGTATGATTGGATCAGATTTGAAGGGAAGTGTGTGATTAGATTAGAAAGGAATATTGTTATGTGATTGTGGATCAAATTTGTGTGTGAAGCATATTTATATTTGGATCCAATTTGTGTGGACCATATTTGTGTATTTGGTGAAGGAGTTTATTATATCAGCATTGAAGAATTAAAAGGTTGAAGCCTATCAAATATAGGTTCAATCCTCTTGCTGGGTTGGAGCTCAGTTTATGTGGGGGTTGGAGCCTCCAATAGGTTGGAGCCTATCATGTAGAGGGTGGAGCCTTTTGCTGAGTTGGAGCTTAGTTTGTGTAGAGATTGGAGACTTTGATAGTAGGTTGGGGCCTATAAGAAGAAGAAGATTAATCCATAATATATAAGAAATATTGTTCCGTGGTTTTCTCCCGAAAGAGTTTCCACTTAAATCATGTGTTCCTAATTACTAGATCTTATTTGAATGTTTGTATTGTGATTGGTTAAGTTTTGAAAAGTAAAATATTGTTAGATATGGATTCACCCCCTCTCAGTATCACCATGTTCTCAATAATTGGTATTAGAGCGGGTTCCTTCACAAATAACCTAAACACCAAAAGGTAGATCATAAGAGCACATATGGGAAAAATAAAAGGAAATAAGGGAAAATAAAATACTAAGTAAAATGTTGATAAACATGCACCAACAAAACCAAATAAAAATGATGAGGTGGCACCTGGAATATACATGGAAATAGAACTAAAGAATGATGTCATGAAAAATGGAGGTAACCTTGTGAGTAAAAGTGAAGTAATGACGTTAGAAAAGGAGATATCATCTAAAGAAGAAGCAATGTTCAAATCATCAAAAATGATAAACATTTCAAAGCATGAATCAAGCAATAACCCGAGCAATGAATCAGGTGCAAAGGAGGTCCATGTTGATAAAAAGCTCAAAGAATAATCCAACATAGACAAAGGTAAGTATTTTTTTTTTTGTTGTGATAAAACTAATTATTGTGTTTTTGAATGCACGTGCAAGTCAAAGGTGAAGAAAGAAGAAAAGAAGAGAGATTCAAGAGAAGAAATACTTTTAATGATTATGAAAGAACAAGATGATAAAAATTGAAGAGATGAGGAACATGCCAAAAATAAGAAGAATGAGGTTGATGAAGAAGTGGATCTTGAGGAAGAAATTTATCTTGTGTATGATGAGATTCATTCACCTAAAAGAATAAATGCATGTCTAAAGTCAAAAGTTCAAGAAGAAAGTGAATCCAAGGTGAAAGTGTATCAAGCCCTTGGAGAAGTGGAGAAGATGATAAAAGATCTAAAAATAAAAATCAAAGAAGCAAAGAGGATCAAGGAAGAAGTAAGAAGACAAATGAAGATAAAAGAAGAGGAATGCAATAAGTATGAGTCTAAAATTAGTTACTTGAGGAAAGAATTAGAGAAAATAACTACCAAGCCAAATAGAAGCCACAAAGTTGATAAAAGTACCAAAATTTTGGATGATATTATAAATTTTCAAAGATCACCATTCAATAAGATAGGTCTTGGTTATAAAGAAAAAGAAGATCAAGATTCCTATGAGCCACTAAAGAAGGGAAATGAGGAAAAATCAAAAGGATATATATGTGTTCTAAAAGGATCAATCAATAATGAGAATAATAAGAGGAAGAAAAATAACATCCCGCAAAACACTAATGTTCCTCATAAAGACAAAAAGGGGAAATTCATTAGATAATTTCCTCCAAGGCATGCACAAATGAACAAGTCTAAACATTCATTTTATGGTTATTGCTACTCATGATAAATTTGATCATAAATTAGTGGATTGTTAGACACATGGAAGAAATAATGGTTGGATCAAGAATAGAGGTTCTCATGGGTTACCAAAGAGAAAGTATGACATCATATGTTATAAATTCAACCATCTTGGTCATAAGGAAAGAAGTTGTAAAATACAAGCAAGAAATGTTGGATGAAGCAAAGATGCTCATGAGTTCTCATAAGAAGTTATAAATATTTATACTAGTGCAACAACTATGAGCATATGGCATGATTGTGTAGAAGTGACTTTATGGAAAACCCTAAGAAGAACAAGAAAGTGGAAGCAATGAATAAGAAAAAATAAGAATCTACAAAAGTATGGAGAAGGAGACAAGATCAAGATAATAAGAAGGGAGAACCTATGCTTGTGCCTCATGCACAAGAGATATTACGAAGTACTTAAAGATATATATGAGTTCATGGGGAGCTAATCATTGCATTATTTTAGCTTCATAAAGAAGATAATTCAAGATAGATCGACTAAGGAATATGGGTAAAAGAAAGAAGTTGGGTCCTTTAATAGGGGAATTTTCAGCCAAAAAAAAAGCCGCACGAAACATGTACATGTTTTGAACCCGTTAGGAACGATAACTTGAGCCTGAATGGGTACCTATTCTAAAAATAGAATTATTACTCATTTTAAAGTAGGTACTATTCCAATGTTTTTCAAAAATATAAGTTTTTTACATTGGGTACCCGTTCTAAAAAAATCTATTTTTGAAATTTTTTAGAACAGGTTCCCATTTTAAAATGGGTACCCGTTCTTTAAAGTTGAATCCCCAAGCCACTTTTTTCTTGGGTTTTAGGTTTGGGAAAGGTTTGGCAACCTGACCCTTAGCCTTTGACCTACAGCTAAAAAGTTAAGGAAAATTCAAGAGAAATGTCCAACTTTGGCAATATAGCTGATGGACTTTTTTTCAAAATTAATCTATGGAATTAAAACCCATTATAGATAATGATGTCTAGTTTCCAAATATGTATTTTTTTTTAAGATTAGATTATTTTTTCTATTTTTAAATTAATTTCTAAACAAATTGGTCCATAAACTTGAAATATCAGGATTTTTTTAATTTTCTAATAACTTTTTTTCTATTAATTTTTTTGAAAAAAAATGACATCAATCTTCAGACAGTTCTCTACACAATGAAAAAACTAAAAAGAAATTTAGTTTAGGTCCAATTATGTTTTTTGTACACATTGATTTTTAAAAACAAAAATTAAGGCCAATAAAAAATATTTAGAAAAAAATACAAAAAATATCCAAGTCATCAATCTTCATGTTGTTACATATTTTCCCCAAAAGGAATTAGAAAAATAATTTTATTTAGGTCAAAAAATGGTGTTCGTATACATGCATGGTATGGTAAAAAAAAGTGACTTTTAAAAAGTGGTTTTCATACATGTCTATTAAAATTTAATTTCTATCATCTAGGTATTAGAATAAATTACATATTTGAAAACTAGATTCAAAATGCTAAATTTCATATTGTTGACTTTTTTCAAGATTCATTGTGTAAGTGCTTCAAATTTTTAGTCCAAATGTGACAAATTTTGAAAAACAACAAAAATACTTCCACTTTTTTAGATTTTGTGGACCCAACTTCTTGCATCATCCCATATTTTATACAAGCATTCCATTGTCATTGCTCAAAGGGGAAGAATTAGGAAATAAAGAGAAGATATGATTGGAGAAAAGAAAGAGAGAGTAAAGAATGGCTAAGAATACAACAAAATCATTGAGTTATGTTCTTGGGATAATGGAGGTTGAAAACATAAGATGTAAAAATCATAAAACACTCCAACAAATAATAGTTTAAAGCATGTATGAAAAGATGGTTGACAAATGACGCATGAAAATATTTGAAAGACAAGACACATTGAGAATGGTCATAGTCTTCAAATTAGGGATAATGAAATTTTCATAGAACATTGAAGAGGAAGGTTACAATATGAGTAACAAGAAAATAAGAAAGATCATGTATGAATGACATAATGTCACAAAGCAGTTGTTGATATGAAAATTAGAAAAGTTTATAGTAAAAATATGGAGAATTATAGAAGGATTGAAAGCTACAACTCCATGGATGAGAAAAATTGGAGATGATGGAAAATTTCTTACCATTGATATCAAAAAGAAAAGTTTCAAGAAGATAAAATTATAGAATGGAAGAATGATGTCAAGTGGAAGCACTACAGAAAGGGGGAGATTCTTTGTGAAGAGTTGAAATGATTTTTCATTATGTAAGACACCTAGTGAATGATGGGATAACAAAACAAGTTCCTAATCTATTTTTGATACATAAGGATGAGATTTATATTAGATATCAAAAAAGTTATACCATTTTGCAATGCAGATACTCAAAATGTAGAGACTCTCTACTCGAACCCAAAACTAATAGATACCAATCCCTCGACCAAACATAAACCTAGGAAATTACAATGGAGGCAAAAGACTAGCCGAAATATACCATACCACATTATGTAGGTACCTTGAAAATATGTGGGCTAAACCTAGAGATTACAATATTAGCCAACTATTTGACTATCCTTTCTATACATTAGACATTACAATAATATAACGTAGATAAAAATTGATGATTCCAAACACCTAGAGAAAACCATGAGCTTGAGAAAAGGACCTGAATTCTGGAACCCAGTTGAAACCATGCACAAGAGTACTCGTTGCAATGCCTTCAATTAATTGACCCCAATGCCAACCATTTGTATGTGTTCTACGAGTGTCATGCCTATGAGGTCCAATAGAAAGGGGTAGTATTTTACCACCTCCCCCAGAACATGCAGAAGAGCCAGGTCGTGTGGGTAAGGAATGCAAATCCTGATGGTGGCAGCATACAAGATCTCCCGTAAACCCACTAGTATATCCTCCTTGAAGAGCCTGCTCACAATTGACTCAACCTCGGCCTTTTTGGTTCGAATGTCTAACAGAACAACCAAGAATCTCGACATGATACGGGTATCGACACGATAAGATTCACTATCCTCTAGAAACTGTTTCCCTAGAATTATCTTCACCACCGCTAGGGTAAGATGATCAATGCCAAGAAGGATGTGTTTGAACCTTTGGTCAATAACCACCTTGTGAAAATCCATTTGTCTCACCGCACTCTCAAGACGAATCGATGTATCCACTCATATGCTCATTATTGTTTTTGCAGACATCCTAGCTATAAAATTTGAACGCTCCACCATTTAGAAACCAAAACTGCAAGTGAAATTTGATATAGCCCTTGACAAATATAAACTACCATAAAACTAGCCGTTTGTATCCCGTGATTTAGATTATTGTCGTGTGATAAGCCAACTCCTCTCCTTTCATAATTAGACTATATATTTTTGCGCAGGTTGAGAAAAATTCTAGCCTGTTCATTCTGTTATACCTCCACCACGTTCTTGGGAGGCCCAAAATATGAAAACCAAACACATGTGAAAAGACTTGAAATCTCCATAGCTTATATTTTATATCTACACCAACCTAAATAACAATTTGATTCATTTATTTGAAAAGGCCGATGCACTAATTGATGGCAGTGTATAATGACCAAGTTTCTCAGTCATCACTGACAACCATGACTGCTGATGTGGCACATCTGAGGTGGCTTTCCATATGTGCATTGATGCCACTAAGATATGTCATCATAAGCCCACCAAAAATTAAATAGTGGTCGGACCTAGAACTACCCCCACGCATGAATTTGAATTTGTTACATACAAAATACAATGAACTAAAGCCATTACCATGTCTTTATCGTAGACTTGTGCATCACTATCGACACTCTTTGGTAGACAAGAAACCAAGATTATGCTTTCCACAACTTTGTTTGTGGAAAATAGGGGTTGCACCAAATCGATATTTTGTGAGCATGGAGAAAGTATTCAACACCGAGTTCCATGGGCTAAATGTGAGTGTGTGCCACCTTATGATTTCAATAAAACTAGTGTTGGAACCCTTGCAGCATGAGCATGAAGTATGGATGGTTTTTGTTGGTTGTTCCTATGTTTTCATTGATGTCAACATAGTGATAAATATATGAGAAGTCTACTTGGTTTACCGAATGTTATTATCTACTGGTAATACCCTTTTGTGATGGATCAATGTATTGGTATTTGAGTCCTAAATTCACCGCAAGATCTAATATGACTCTAATCTCTTAACCATGTTTTCTTGACTCATTCAAACAGTTATATCCTGGATCTTGAGACGTCTTTTGTTGTGAGCAGAAATTTATCTCTGATAGATTTTAACTTTGTATTTTACTATTGTTCTCTGCGTGGCATATTGTGTGGGAGACTCCACATTCTATTAAAGTGAGCATTCTTATGCCACAATTTTGGTGATAGTCTTTATGTTAGTAATATGATGGGAAATTAATGTGTTCTTAGATCCAGGAGGTTTTTTCTTTGAGGATTATTTGTTGGTTTGGAGAATTGTGTTCTAGTCTTGGCTGACTCAGTGTATGCAATACTTTATGAAGACTAGTTATAATTTATGGTTGCTAGTCGACTTGGTATAATGCACTACATGGATAAAATTCTTAAATCATATATGACGTCGATAAAGGAAGTTTTGATTATTTTGTGTTCATCTAATTAGGTTGACCTAATTGATGATTAATATATACTTGTATATATATAAGGTGTTTTGAAGAATGAGATGAGTATGAGTGGTGGAAGTGGATACATGGAGTTAATGTGAAATGTGAAGAGGAAAAGGTGTGTGAAAATATAAGCCTAAATGCTTTATCAGTTGTGATCAATGCAATTTTTTTGAGCGACTATTATGTGAGGCAGTACATCATATTTTGATCTTCATCGGAAGTGAACCCTGCACATTGAAGGTGTATCCTATCAATTCAATCTGGTATCAATGAGCGACTATTATTGCATCTTGACGGTTAGCCATCTTTTGTACTCAAGTTGTGAGCCTTTTAAGGACAGTGAGTCCTAACAGTGAGCCCCATAATATTTTGTATCTGGATATAATATATTATGAGTTAACCCTCACTGTGGTTTTTCCCTTTTTGGATTTTCCACATGAAAATCCTAGTGTTCATGTGTATGGTTGCATTGATTTGTTTTTATGTTCCTTCTTGCTAATTCAATCAAAATTGAGATAATGTTTAAATGGATATTCATACGGTTTTATGGAATATTGATTCACCCCCTCTCTCAGTATTCTAGATGTTCAACAATTGGTATCAGATCTTGGTTCCTTGGAAGAAGCCTAACATCTTGAGGAAGATCCCAAATTTTGAGTATAAGAATTTTTTTCCTTTGAAAATAGTCTACCAAATATTTAGAAGAAATGGAAGATTTGAAGGACAATTTGATAAAAGTGAATGAGTACATTGAAAAGCTTCAAAGTAAAAGTATTAACGCATGTGATCTATTGGTTGAGGGAGAATAAATTATCTCTAGCCTCCTATAATAATTGGATGAGAAGAAAAGAACTGAAGAATATTAGGAAATTGAAATTCAAAGGAAGATGGATGAATGCATAAAGCTTGAAGAAGAAGCATAAATCTTGAGGTTTGATCTGGAAAAGACAAGAAGTTTTGGAGAAAAATTTAAGATAAGCTCGACGATGCTTGAAATATTGATTACTTCTCAAAGATCGGAAATGGATAAGAGTGGTTTAGGATTTGAGGAAGGTCAGATTTTTAAAGTGATGCAATCCACTGGTAAGAAGACTCAATACAAAAATGGAAAAATCAAAGATCTAAGAAGGAATCCCAAAAAAATCTTGTCAAATGACATGATACTAAAAACTATTTATATTTCAATGGTGTTTGTTATTCTTGGGATAAATTTGGTCATAAGGCAAAGGATTGCAAAAGTAAAATGAGTGATTCTTTATCATTATTCAATAAATTTTCTAAGAGCAAGGAGAATGGATATACAGTTGGTCAGTTGAATAAAAAGGAAAATGAAAAGAAGAATGTTGTTTTTTGTAAGTGCAACAATTTGGAACACCTTGGTAATAACTACAAAAAAAAGAAAAATAATTATCCGGCGAAGAAGAATGATCAAATCATTGATCCAAAAGAAGCAAGAAAGGAAATGAAAAAGATTTGGAGAAAGGAATCAGAATTATCAGTCTTATCTATGCCAACCTTCAGTGCAGATACTCCCATCAATTTATAAGTAAAAGCAGTGGCTAAGTGGGAGCATTATCAAAAAATCTAATAAACTCCCTCATTGGTACTTGTGGAATATCATGACAGAAGCATATTTAATGTAGTAACAAGATTAAGGTATTTTTCTCAATTGCATGTGTGAAGGATGAAGTCTTAATGTGGTAACAAGATTAAGGTATTTTCTCAATCGCATGTGTGAAGGATGAAGTCTGCAAAATTTGAAAGAATGGAGACATACACAATTTTCAAGGTAATCTACCTGCAAGTTGAAGCATTTATTACAAAATAATTTAGAATGGAAGGAATAGATTCAGATAATTCTAAAGAATAATGTATTTTCAAAGAATCATGCAAAGGAAGATTAGAAAGGAATTCATAGTTTCAGAGTTTGAAGAAGAAATCAAGCAGATTCGAAGTGAGCTCCAGAAGAAAGATATCTATAAGTTTCTTGTTGGAATTTAAAAAGGTAATCTTTTTTGCACAATCTTTCATTTTTATTGCTATGGACAATTCAAAGGTTGTGAGTAGTGCAGATAAAGTGCAAGTCAATTTGAAGAAATATTTAAGGAATGTGTTGTAAGAGTCTATTGGTACATTCTCTTGCATCCCTTCGAGAGTGTTTCCTACATTTTTTTAAAGTAAGGTAAAAGAGATGTCGTCAGTTCAGTTGAGAATGCTTTGGGAAAGTGAGTTGAAAGAGAGCCATGATGCATGCAAAGTGTTAGTTGAGAAGAAGTTGGATATTTGGAGGAAAGTTCCCTTGTTTGAGTTTGAGAAGAAGTTTATTCAAATAAAATTGAGAAGAATTAATGATGAATCTTTGTGGATTGATGAAGAAAATTTGATTACCAAAGAAGCTATTAGAGTTGTGACCAGTTTGTGTTCCTCTAGACTAGTTCCCAAATTGAAGGCTATGGATGAGAAATAAATAATTGAGGTTACCAATGCAAATTTTGAAGGGAAAGAGATTGATTCGAGGTCAATTGTTGATCTAGTAATAAGGTATACTACTATAGTTATCAGTCATAAATTTTGTATCCCTAGCAATGACCTTATCGTTTCTACTATTGTTGTGTATAATGTTGTTGATATGATTAAAAGAGGTATGGATTATGATTTGTGTGAATTACTTTATATACATCTTTTAAAAAATATAAAGAAAATCAAGAAGATTAAGAAGAATACATTCTGGTATGACAATCTGCTTGTCTATTTTCTCTTTTACATTTTGAAAGAGTTACTGGTAATAGGAAGGATAGAATGGTCGGATTCAGTTCTGATTGCCCATAAAATCAAGAATTTCATGATATATCTTGGTAGTTTGGATGCACAAGAGATTAACCTTGTTGCATTCTTTGGAACATTTCAAATAAGGATGAAAAAAAGGTTTAGGATTCCAATAAGTGTTGTTGAAAGGTACTCTAAAAGCATCAATTTTCTTGTGTCTGCATATTTTTGTCATATGGGAGCAGTTGAATGAAGGTTATTTTGGATATCTGAATTGGATTATGAAGTGTTAGGCTGAAGTTGATAATTATGCTAAAATTCTTTTGGAAAGCCATAAGAATCTCATTGCAGAAGGTACCTTCGGTAGCATGACCAAAATAGGGAAGAAAAGGAAGAGTGTTGTTAAGTAAGAAGTTTCAAAAGGAAGTGAGCTTGAACATGAGCATGAAAGGATAAATATTCAGAAATCTTTGGAAGAATTATAAAAGGTTATTCCTAGTGCTAATTTTGATTCATCTATTTTTGTTGTGGTGAATATTTGTGGCATGATTGATTCTTTGAAGGTCTACATCTTTGGACTTGAAGTGTCTGCTGGAATCAGGTCTAATGAAGGAAATTTAGAAGATATCAAAGAAAAATGTGTGAATGCACATAGTCGAGTGATGAAGGAATTGGAGAGTGTACAATTTTTTGAAGAAGAGACATAGGAACTACTTTATTTTTGCCTAGATTGGTCTGGAAGTACATTGGATATAAGAAATGAAATAAGGATGAGTGAGTCCTAGATGAGCACTCAGGTAGATACAAAAAGGTTAGCAGAAGATAAATATAATCAGAGGTGGCCCTATATTGTGCAGCTTCAGAACAAATTATTTTATCTATAGGATCAAAGGACAAATGTTATCAAGAAGTTTGTGGCACTTAGGGACATGATTAAAATCATACATACTTTTGTTTCCAGTGCTCTTGGCTATATTGGTGAATTATTAGAAATTGTTCTTTATCCCAATACTTTAGTAGATGGTATAGAGTCCTTAACTAAGATTGAGCTATTTTACAAGACTCTTGTAAGTGCAAAAGTTTCTCGAGAAGAAGGTAAAGCATCATGGAAGTCTATCCTAGAGATTCTCAGAGGTTCTTCTTTAGGTTAACTCAATTCTATGTTCATATATTTTTGGTTACACTTTGATGCATATATACATATATACCAAACCCCTTCCTTTGCCATTGATGTCAAAGGGGGAGAGATAAAGAGATGGAGAGATAGAGAGATATAGAAATGGAGAGATAGGGAGACAAAGGAAACACATTTTGGTGAATAATATTTTTCATAGGGGGAGTATTCAGTTGTTGGAAATTTTTTTTGTCATGTATGTTGCCATCAATTCCAAATGGGGAGATTGTTGGGAGCCTTGCAACATGAGCATAAAGTATGGATGGTTTGTGTTGGTTGTTCCTATGTTTTCATTAATTTCAACATGGTGATAACTATATGGGAAGTCTCCTTGGTTTACCAAATGTTGTTCTTTGCCAATAATACCCTTTTGTGATGGATCAATGTATTGGTATTTGAGTCTAGAATTCATCCCAAGATCTGATATGACTCTAATATCTTAACCATGTTTTCTTGACTCATTTAGACAACTATATTAAATGGATCTTGAGACATCTTTTTTTGTGAGTAGAAAGTTATCTATGATAGATTTTAACTCTTTATTTTACTGTTGTTCTTTGTGTGGCATACTGTGTGGGAGACTCTGCGTTCTGTTAAGGTAAACATTCTTATGTTGTAGTTTTGGTGATAGTCTCTATATTGGTAGTATGATAGAAAATTAATGTGTTCTCATATCCGGAAGGTTTTTTCTTTGAGGATTATTTATTGGTTTGGAGAATTGTGTTCTAGTCTTGGCTGAATAAGTGTATGCAATACTTTATGAAGACTAGTTATGATTTATGGTTGCTAGTTGACTTGGTATAATGCTCTACATGGATAAAATGCTTAAATAATATATGGTGCCGATAAAGGAAGTTTTGATTATTTTTTGTTCATCTAATTAGGCTTACCTAATTGATGATTAAGATATACTTGTATATATATAAGGTGTTTTGAGGAATGAGATGAGTATGAGTGGTGGAAGTGGATACATGGAGTGAATTTGAAATGCGAAGAGGAAAAGGTGTGTGAAAATATAAGCCTAAATGATTTATCATTTGTGATCAGTGAAATTTTGTAGAGCGAATACTATGTGAGGTAATACATATTCTAAGCTTCATCGGAAGTGAACCCTGCACATTGAAGGTGTATCCTATCAGTTCAATCTATTGGCAGTGAGCCACTATCATTGTATCTTGGTGGTTAGCCATCTTTTGTACTCAAGGTGTGATCCTTTTAAGGATAGCGAGTCTTGGTAGTGAGCCCCATAATATTTTGTATCCGGATATAATATATTGTGAGTTAACCCTCGCCGTGGTTTTTCCCTTTTTGGGGTTTCCATGTAAAAATACTAGTGTTCATGTGTATGGTTGCATTGATTTTTTTTATGTTCCTTCTTGCTGATTCAGTCAGAATTGAGATAATGTTTAAATGGATATTAATATGGTTTTATAGAATATTGATTCACCCCCCTCTTAATATTCCAAATGTTCAACATCTAGGTTATAGCCATTCTGCTAAGACATACAAATTTTTATCTAAACTACTGCACCAGACTTTCCACCACAATGAATGTGGAAAGTTACCTGACCAACCTCCCACTAGATTTGATCTACTTACCAAATGTTAGCTTATTCTTATCCCAAGTTGTTGAAAATTTTATGAAGCCACATGTACATAAAATATCCAAGTTCCACTTTAATTGACAATTTCTTTTAATGATATTCCATCAACTCCTAAATTGGAGAGACAATCAACTTCTAGATTACCTTCCCTTAGAGTATGATTCAACATGACAAGCTCGAAAACCTCCATAATTTTTAGCACCATATCTAGCTTAGCACCTAGTTTCCAATTCACCATCTACCTAGATATTAATGCATTAGTAATCAAAGATGAATCACCTTCAATTACTATGCTTCTTATTTTAATTATAGAGATAGACTGAGACCAAGAATCAAAGCTTGCATCTCAACTACGTTGTTAGTCCCCACTGGAAGTAGCTCTGCCAATATTCCCACTATCTTCCCATTTAAATCTCGAACAATACACCCAACCCTTGAGACTCCAAGGTTACCTCTAGATGTGTCATTGAAATTTATCTTATACCAACCAAAATCTAGAGGTGACCATCTCAGTGAATTCCTAATCTCCCAAGTCTTGGTTCCACCATCCCTCACTTATGGATGGATTTTCAACCTATGCCAAAGTCTCCTCATTACTACGTCCCACTCTATAAACTTTTCCCTAAGTTGCAATATGGTTCACCAACTCTAGAGTTGGAAATTTCCATTCTATACTTGCATCAATCTTGTTTAATAGAGATTACTTTTCATTTCTTTCTATTGGAAAATATTTCTATTTCTTTCCTTCCATATCTCCCAAATCAATATTGAAGGGCTTGTGATCCAAAGGCTCTTGAAAATTGCATTTTTTTGAAGGACTAGTCAACTACCTAGCATGTTCAATAAGCTATTTGGGAGTACGATTTTTCATTGCGACTTGGAACAAAGCCAATGCTAGCAAATTTATGTGAATGGGAAAGTCAGAAAAAAATGATCCCCTATTTCCTCATCCTATTTACATAAAATGAACTTGGATGGCCATTATATCAAATTCTTATGAACCTATCAGTTGTGGGAAAATGACCTTGATACGTTGCCCAAGTAAACAAGCTAACCTTCAAAAGATAACCTTTATTCCAACATAGGTTGGTGGGCAGCCTTGATTCCCCTTCTTTATTTCCAACCATTGTTTTGTACAAATCCTTTGCATTATAGTTCCTTGTTGGAGAAGCACTCCATCTTAGCGTATCTTGATCATGTCTTATGCAAACATTTTGACTCCCCATAGTCGCTTCAAAAGCTTCAACTATCTTGATATCGAATCCTAGAGTTCTTATGCTCTTCCACTGATATTTGTAGCCACCATTTTCCATTGAAACCATCATGTAATCTATAACCTTATCACTCCATAATTTTTTTGTGATCTTATTTACTTGTGCCAAATCAACTCTTTCAGCTAGTTTGTGATAACCTTCCCAAGAAACTTCCCAAAATATCGTTGATCACCCGTCCTTAATTTCCCATGTCAAATGATCTAGTATCAATTATCTACTATTTCTGAGAAAGTTCCATATCCTTGAGATGCTTGGAAGTGTTCTGGTTGTGAAAATATTTGTTTCATCATCATCCAAGTATTTCTCTCTCAATATTTAACTCATTTGAGATCTCGATTTGTATACATTGACCAAACTATCCTAATTAGTTATTTTGCAAAAGTATTTTCTTTAATCCTGCACCATCATCTTCTTTCATCTCATAGATCATCTTCCATTTTACTAAAGGATATTTGTGTTGATCAAAATTTTCTTTCCAGAAGAATCTCTTCTTTTTCAAGTTGATCTCTTTACTGGCACTAGAAAACAAATGGAGACAAGAGATCATATAAATTAGGATTTCTATCTTATTTTTAACCGTATCCACCAAGGGATCCCATTATTTTCCAAGCAGTAGTCCCTTAGCTAGAGGTAACCCTAGGTATTTACATGAAAGTTTACCTTTTCTGAATTTCAAAATTCTTAGGATCTGAATTTCTTTACCTATACTTGTATTGAAAAATAATACTTTTGAATTTTCCTTGCTCACTTCTTGGCCCGATGCTACTGAGAATTTATCCAAAAAAAATTTGAAACTTCTTTCCTCTCTTTCCTGAGCAGAGCCGAACAACATAGTCTCATCAACAAATTGTTGATGTGCAATCACTAGCATACCTCTTTTTATCTAGATCTCATCCACATAACCATCTCGCTAGGCCTTAAAGAATGATCTCCCAAGTGCTTCAACTATAATTATAAACAAGAAGGGGGACAAGGGATCCCCTTGTCTTAGACCACAAGAAGCATTGAAAAAATATTTGAAAGAACTATTCAACAATATCAAATACCTAGGAAAATCTATCCATTCAAATATCCAATTCAACCAGCCTCTGTTAAAGCCGAATGCTTCCATAAATTTGAATAGAAATCTCTAACTCACCTTATCATAGGCTTTCCTTTTATCTTTAGACTTAATCAACATTGATTATTTTTATCTTTTGAGTTGAATGAATTTCTTCTTGGGTGATTATAAGACCATACAGTATTGATCTACTAGGGACAAAACCCATTTTCTCTTCCAAAATTATGTCTGGTAAGATCTTCTTTACCCAATTTGCCACTATTTTTGCTAAGATATTGTAAATTGTATTGCAAAGTGCAATTGGTCTATATTTCTCTAAGGCTTTTGATTTCTCCTTCTTGGGTATTAGTGCTATGAAGGTGTTGCTAACTTCCTTAAGTACCTTTCCTAAGCTTCTAGAGTCCTCAATAGCCTCAACCACTTCTTTTTTCTATTATATCCCAACATTTCTAATAGAAGGCCATAGGAAAACCATCAGGGCCAAGGGCCTTGTCTAGATGTAGCTGGAAAAGAGCCTCTTTTATTTCTTTCTCTATGAATTTTCTATTCAACATTTCATTTTGAGATTCAAATACAAGGCTAGGGATACAACCAAGGAAGTGTAGTTGTTCACTCAATTTGGTTCCACTGTAGTCATTCAAGAGATTTTGAAAGTAATCCAAAATGGAAGCCTTGGCGTCTTCTATCGTATCCAGGGTTCTACCACCATGTGTCTTGATGCTTGTTATCCTGTTGATTTCCCTTCACACTTTTGTAGAATTATGGAAGAATTTTGTATTCTTGTCCCCAAATTTTAACCATAACTCTCTATATTTTTGTCACCAGAAGATCTCTTCCTTGGCCAATATATCACCCATTTTATTCAACAATTCTTTTTCTTGAATAAAGCTATTATTATCCATCCTTTTCCTTAACACTTTCTCATTCAAATCCCTCAACTCCTCTTTCATTTTTCTCCTCTTCAAATATTTTCTTGAAGCAATCTCTTTTTCAATTTTTCAAGTTTTGTTTGATCAACTTCAATTTAGAAAGTACATTAAACATTTTAATGCCTCCTAGTTTATATTATGACCACCACTTCCTTATGAGATCCAAAAAAAGTGGATCCCTGAACCAGATGTTCTCAAATTTAAAAGGGCATCTAATTGCTCTTCTTTCCCCCATTATTTCCATCAAAACAAGGAAATGGTCAGATATTGAAGTAGGCATGATCTTACACACCATACTATACGGAAAACTACTCATATCACCCTTAAATAAGAACCTATCCAATTTTTTAACTATGTTGCAAAATCCTTTTTGTCTATTTATCCAAGTGTATTGACCATTACCCCTTTATATCTCTATCAACATGTTTCTTTCTATCAAATTTTCAAAGTTAATTTGTGATTGCATATTTCTTCCTATACCACCCTTTTTTTATGTTTCCCTTAGGATGACATTGAAATCCCCCTAGAAGGAAAAATTTAAACGTAGGATTACAACAGACTATGTCTAGTTCATGCCATATTTCTCTCTTTTGAATGTAGGTATTTGGGGCATAAACATTAACAAGCAAAAAAAAAAAATTAGAAGAAAGACTCCTTACCTTGCATGCAATCCATTACTTTCTTGAAGCAACTTCTTCAACTAACACATTTTGAGGTCTCCACAAGGTTAAGAGTTCACCTAAAGGTCCCTCAACATTTAACCCCAACATTTTCCACTTCATTATTTTACCAAAACACTCCTGATCTTCACCTAGTTTAGTTTCCTAAAGTTGACATATATCAACTTGAAAAATATTCCAATTGGTGTCAGAAGAGGCACTATTTTTTAGGGGCATTTAAGCTCCTAACATTTTAGGTTAATATTTTCATTGTTGTTCATGAAGGGGCTCACCCTTGCCTACTTTTAGCATTTCATTAATCTTTAGTTGCCTGTTGGTCTCACCATCCCACATGAGCTTCTCCTGATTAGGAATTCTTCCTCTTTTCTTGCTCTCCCCATAATTTGGGTAGGTCTTAGTTACTTCCTTCTAGTAAATTCCAAAACCAAAAAACTCTAATTGATCTAGGGGTGTAACCCTTATTTTTTGGCTTGATTTTGGAGATGCAACATCTTCATCTAGATTTTGACCTACTTCTTCTAAATTTGGGCTTCTACCCATTCCTCATCCAAACCATTTGTTTCTAGATTAAGCGAACCACTCTTGGCTACTTTTGTTAATTTTGTTAATTCATAAATGAACTCGATTAGGGAATTGAGATCATCTTCATTTATGTTGTTAATCAGATCCAGGGCCTCTAATATTTTTATGTCCAGTTCCATCCTTTGATCCATAGATCCATTCTTCTGCTTAATTAGTGCCTCTACCTTTTCCATTGTAATTGGTTCTACATCCTAGTCCCCAAGGGCTAAATTTACTGGATTCACGTATGTGTTGACCTTAGAGGAGTTAGAGGTATCACTGAACATATTCAAATGGTGCACCAAGTTTCTCTTGTCTTTAGTGATTGGCTCTTTTATAGGTTATTGTTAGCCTAGTGTCCTAAGTAGGGTATTGTTGGGGCACAAATTTAGGGTAAGAATATGCACCCAATTACCCCAGTCAGTCAAGAGCTCGATCTCCCTCTAGTGTGGGTTGCTAGGATTATTCTCTACACATAATCGAACATAAGTGTTGATCCCATCTGGAAAAATTAGCTCTTCAACACATATGAATTTTCCCAGATGATTACCAATGTCTTCCAAGATTCTAGGCTTATAGAGCTCTAGAGTTAGATTGGAGATTTTGATCCAGTCCTAAATAGTTTCCATGTTGTGTTGAAAGGGTTCGAACCCTACCTCCACCTGCGAATATAAAATTTGTAACCATCTATTATCCATATCCCTTTTTTAATTTCCTCCCTGACCTCTTGTGTTGGAAAGATCACTATGAAATAATTATTAACAAAGGCCTTGAATTGTATTTCTTCCCCCCAGTGACCTTGCCACCACCTAATCATACTACCCCAATTTAAATCCTTTCTAAACCACTTAACCAGTAGGCCTACCCATTCCAAATGAGTTATAGCCAACTACAACTTATTTGTTTTGACCATCATTGTCTTTTATAACCATTCTTGTTTTCACCTTTCTCTCTTCCACCAACCCTTTATTGCAATGGATCCCATTAGGATTGAATGGCAATATTCTTGCATCCTTTTCCCTATCCCATTGTTGGTGGTTCCTCGTATGATTGGGATTATTCCAAGCTTGATTTTATTCACATCTAGGGTTTTTCCTCCATCCCTATTTCTAAAACCTCCACCAAACCTCCCATTTCCATCATGTCTATTCAAAACCCCTCGGTGTGAGAAAGTCCATGGGAAATCATACCTAGGCTTCCCACTTTGGCCAGATATATCTTCAAACCATTCTCTTTTTCCTAGATTGATGTTTCTATTGGGACTTCTCCATTGCTCGTTGGAAGCTTGAGTCTTGACCTATTCCAAAAAAAATGCTGTTTACATCTCCATTTCCCATTTCTGGCAATCCACTTTTGCACCATCCTCCACAAGCCTGCACCTACAATCATCTCTATCAAAAATTTGTTTTGCACATTTACGCATTTTCTCTCCTTCATTTTTTCCTTCACCTTGCTCTTTTTCTCTTTTTCTCTACGCCATTTATTCAAGCATCAACCAAATATTTTGATATAAGTTCCTAATTATTTTTAAATTAAGAAGATCATCCAAATTACTTTTGGACAACTACAGAGGAAGCACATCACCCAATTGGAAAAGAGAAAAAGAGGAAAATTAGATCAAAGGGAATCTCGTGAAAGGGGGAGCTTTCCAGACAAGGGGAGCATCACAAAAAGGAGAGAATCATATCATGATGAAAAGAAGTATATTAAGTGTCCCTTTTCCATTGATGTTAAAGGGGGAGATTTAAAGTAAGGGGGAGAAAAGAAAAAGGAGAGGATTATGATTGTGTTGTCATCAATGACAAAGGGGGAGATTGTTGGAAATGTTGTCATTGATGTCAAAGGTACATACACACATGGTTATCAAATACTTCAATCCATTCAAACATGGCACCATAATAAATACATAAAATATTTTAATAGATCAAAGTATAAACTGTAACATGTCTATTGAGGGAAGTATCTATTCAGTTTTAAGGTTCAATCTAGTTTAATGATGCAAAGATACAATGAAATGGTAAATAAAATATTTCAAAAAAATATTACTTTCATAAAAGTTTGGAGTATAAATTTGATCACACAAATTTATCATCTAAACTAAGTCAACGAACTCTCTATCAATCAGTAAGTCCAAATGCACATATCTATATGAATAGTTATTGCCAAGAAATAATGATGATATAGTGAATGATTATATGATTATTAGAATCAATAGTTAATAATCAAGGAAAGTGCTAAATATTAGAAGGAACATCGATCTCATAAAGGAATTAATTAAAGACTTAATAACCAACAATTTGAGAATAAGACAAATTGAATAAGAAAAAAATGTTGACTTGTGTATAAGGACAAAATAAGAAGAGGTTGCAATACATTTATTAAGTAAGGCAATAACTAATATGTTACAAGATATAACATAAAGAGCACTAATCATTAACAGAATTAAAGACAACGATTAACAATAAGAAGGCAACAATTGATAATAAAGGAACAATCATTATTAAAAGAAGTGATTCAATTACAAAGGGAGTGTTGATGTTTTTGAAAAGTTAAACAACATTTACAGGGCACTGTACCCCTCACAACGAGCCACAAGGGCCAAAAAATGACAAGACTAAACAACTAACATAAAAAGGAAAAAAAAAAACACAGATAGCCCAAAGGCTTCAAAACAACAGCCGAGGAAAAACCGATAGATAGGCACCAGGAGCAACTAACTGGAATCATCCTAATTTTTAATCAGGAGGTCCACTACCTCATCTCCCACCCACTCTTTGTTTTCTTGGCTATTGTTCCTCTCCGGTTCCTCTTTTATGGAATTAGACAGAGTGCTCGTAACAAAGTGACCCAATTTCATGGTGAAGCGGGTTAACCCCCAAAATATTTTTTCAAGAGTGTCCAATCTCTTCGTCGCCTCGCACAAATCCACCCCAACATCCATAGCTCCCTGAACCTCACCAGACTTATCCACTAGCGGCTGTGGAGAGTGCAAGCTACAACCATCAAAAGGAAGCTTGTTGTCCACCGGAGTAAGTTGGGGCCTCTCCACAATATCTTCCTCCACATATTCAGACTCTTCTTCCTTGTAACCCTTGTTGTCTGAATGCTCTTCCTCAGAATCCTCAATGATTAACCTCTTCTTGTTGTTCTTGGCCATCCTCCCAGATCTCCTCCTAACACTTTCCCGTTAGTCATCTTCATGTTTCCCACAACTGTATCCCCTTTGGAATATTTCCTAACCACATTCTTACCCTTGCCATCCTTAGCAGTTGCAGCCTGCATGCGTTTCTCCTTACCTTTTTTTGAAGCAATGACATTAACAACTGTGTCAGCCTGAGTGGCTTTTAGCTCACAGAGCCCTTCTGCCATGCTGGCATGGGCCTTGCCCAACCCACCCTTGAGTTTTTTGGTGGAAAATTTGGTTTTAGCATTCCCCACATTGTCAACATTAGACTTCCAAGGAGGACTCTTGGATTCGGCCGGGGAGATATGTACCATAGAAAGGGGTTCAATGTTCTCGATGCGGACAACGGTGATGGCTTTAGGCGAACAGAGGGCAAGATGAAAGTGATACAGACAAAGGATAAGCCCCTAATGGAGCAGGAGCGGCAGGAGATCACAGGGATTACGACTGGCTGAATCTTTACACTTGTCAATAGAACTTTCCAGGTCCATTAAAAGGGAAAATGGGAAACTAAGCAGCATTGTATGCCTAAGGTGGTTTAACAGAGGGAAATGATAAAAGAAACATGTTTTATATCTACCTTCTAGAGTTACATACTTCATCAGTGCCATGCACACCATGTCCCATGGCTTAGGAAGTGCTTCCCTTTCAAACCTCGCCTAGTTCCTAACCGAGGTCTCCTCACCTCTGAAAAATGCTTTAAGGCTCTCGTGGTCTAGAGTTTTTATGTGTTTAGGATATTTTTCCCCACACACAACAAACCCATAGCCTACGCAATAACATCCTCGTTGATTTCAAATGAAATTCCACCAATGGAGACCCGCCTGTCCTTCCACGAACTGGAAAACTGACCTGATAAAATAGGATCATGGTCGACTAAGCACTCCATGAGCAACGCAATTCCACCCTCCACACAAATGTGCTAGATGAGAGGGTTGTTTCAAAATTTGTCACAATTGTCTAGTTTTGTTTGAACACGCTCACAACCAATACTGCCAGACTGCACAGAAAGCTCACAAAAATGAAAAAAATACCAAATGTAGCAGTCGCGAACAATAATCTCCAAAAGATAGTTAAGGCAAGGATTACAGTGAAGCAAAATAAACCCCACATACCATTCACACGCGCGGAGAGTAATTAACCCACAGTGTGAAAAGACATAGAAATTAATGAATTTATGATTATAGTAGAGAAGGCAAGAGTTGGCAGAGATGTAGGGAATGCATGAAAAACCCATGCGGACAGGGCAAAAAACTAAGTTTAGCAAACCTCCAAAAGAAGCCAAAGGAACCCCTAGCTAAACTAGTCGGCTCGAAGCCTCTAGAAGGAGGCCAAATCTCATCATAGATAGTCAAATCATTATAAATACAATCACTCCTCCAAATGCAATGAGGAGATAAAACAAGCAATAGGGAGTGCTGATGTTAATGGAGTTTAAAGATAGAAATGGAAATTAAAAAGGATTGGGAATTAGTTTAAAAGTAACAATCATTCCTTGAAAAATGGTCATGCCTTTTTGAAAGGAGATATTTTTTCAAAGAGACACCTCTAAATTTATGAAAAGGAATAAGGGGGATATAAAAAGTAGAAGAAGATACGTGGATTTAAATAGAAACAATTCAGTGAATAATTTTTTATTAAAAAGAGCATATTAAAAGCAATAAAAAGGGTAGAAATAAAGAATACATCATATTCATATCAAAGAATATATGGAACCTATGTGTGAAGGATAATTACAAATATACATATATGTATATACATACATGTGTGTGTGAAAAATAAGAGCGAATTGTAAAGAGAATTAGAGAAAATTGTAAGGCAGATATTTATGTAAAAATAAGGCCATGATTATGATCAGTTTCATATAAATGAATTATGTATGATTTGGATTAGACTTGAAGGGAAGTGTGTGATTATATATTAGAAAGGTAGATTATTATGTGATTGTGGATCAGATTTGAGTGTGACACAGATTTATACTTGGATCAAATTTTTTGGGTTGGATCTCAGTTTGTGTGGGGGTTGGAGCCTTCAATAGGTTGGAGCCTATCAAGTAGAGGTTGGATCCTCTTGTTGATTTGGAGCCCAATTTATGTAGAGATTGATGAATTTTATAGTAGGTTGGAGCCTACAAGAAGACGATGATTAATCCATAATATATAAGAAATATTGTGTCATGACTTTCTCTAAAAGGGGTTTCCACGTAAATTATTTTTTCTCGATGTGTTCCTAATTTCTAGATCTTATTTGAATGTTCATATTGTGATTTGTTAAGTTTTGAAAAGTAAAATATTGTTAGATATTGATTCAACCCACTTCTCAATATCACCATGTTCTCAACACTAGACTCACTTGCAACCTATTTCTCCTCTTATTTTAAAATCTCTTATCTATCACATCGTTTATGGGGTGGTTGTAAATATTCACACTAGGTAAATGGATCATCGTACATTGTAGCATGGTCATCAAATTTGTTGTTTTCACTATTAATAATGTAAAATCTATATCTAATTGTTTTTCCTAAATCCTCGCTTGGCCTATTTGAGTAGGTGATTCATCTTCTATTCTAGTGGTCCCATTAGAATTTGAGCTTCTTATTTATTATGGTAATCAATTTACATGCATTGTATATTTTTCATGTTAATTTTCTATAGGCCTAATTGAAATTCACAATTTAAAAAAATGGATCTACATCTTCTTATAAACATTATTTCATATAACAATTCTAGGTCTAGAGGTTGCATATTAATTAGGCCTAAACAATTTATATCATGTATATTCATTAGAATTGATGCATCAATTAGATGGATTTCACACCTTTCTTACATTTATAGTTTGAGTATTCCAATGTTTGTTTTTCCTTGGACACCAAAGTATTTCTCTTTTCTATTTGGGATCTCATTTAGCTTTTGAAACAATGATTGTCTTATCCAAAAGCTTATCACATTACATCATGGACCTAGAATAAATATTATAGTGCATTTAGGTTGAGTCCTTGTGTTCATTTTGTGTTTCTTTCATGTGCACATATCTCTTGGATCTTAAATACAAGTGTAGGAAAAGTTAATGGGGCTAAAATTCGGTTATGGGGGACTCAATGAAACAGTAAAAATTATATTTGTGGGTTTTTTGCTCAAAATGTTGGGTATTTTTTGTATGTTGTAATGGGTTTAATCTTCAGTTTAGTTTTATAGGTTAGTCTTTGGGGTACGAATTTAGGGTTAAGATGGCTGAATTTTAAACTATCAACTCATTCTCTATAGGCTTCAAAATTGATCAAAATTATAATCTTTTTGGGCTATAACTGAAGGTTTTCTTATTGGTTCTTTCCTACCAGTATGCCCTTTAGAACCCGCTTTTTTACATATTTGTTTATTTATAAATTAATATTATAGTGGCTTGCCACTTTCACTTTAAAAAAAAACCTTCTTACTTGCATATGAATTATTTTTCCCAAGATTCATAATCATGAAATAAGATAAATATAAATGTAAAAATTTGAAAGGTGGGATCCACATAGTCATTAACCATCAAGAGATTACATAATTTTAAATTTGTAAACCAAGACTACACATGCAAAATAAGAACCTATAGAAATAAATCTATATATAAAAAAAGAAAAATAAAAGAAAGAATTACACTCCATTTTAAAAAAAATGAATTAATAAATAAATATTAAAGGTGAAGTGCATGGTCATAATATTATTCTTTATGAGTTTGATGATTATTTTTTTTTTTCCTTGAAAGACCCAAGTATACAATTTGGCAGATTATTTTGAGTAAAAGAATCTCTTCTAATGAATTATGAATAAATTATAAATATTTATAGAACAAAAAGAAGTTTTAAAATAATAGAAAAGTCTAGGAAGGGAACCCTTTCACACATACAAAATCTCATGTATAGTCCATTGAGGTCCTTTTTTCCTTTGTTTTTCACTCATGAGTTTACTTGTAGATTTTATTTTATGCCTTCGATACATTCAAAGTATAAGAATTTCACTTTATTTTATTTCCATTTCTTGTGTATTTTTATTTTTATGATACTTTATCTCATAATCTCTTATATTTTAAAAATTTTAATCAAAAAATTTGAAATACTTTAATGAAGTCATGTATCCTCACGTGAGAAACACTTATCCACTTATTAAGCCCACATGCCATGTTGGCTCATATTGACCAATGGTGCATCTTTTAAAAGATAGTGCATTTTAGAAACTTAACATAGCCAATGGTTCACTTGTTTGAAACATGTACTTCTAATAAACTAAAAAATGTCCATTAACCATTGAATTTGAGGAAAGGATCAACAATTTCGAAAGTGAAAATGTTGGACAACCATTATTTAAGTTGCATATATTATTTCATAGTTGCCCAACAATTTCGAAAGTGAAAATGTTGGACAACCATTATTTAAGTTGCATATATTATTTCATAGTTGCCCATTTTTTCCTTTAGATGTACATTATATATGTTGAATGTACATTATATATGTTGAATTTTATGGTTTTCTCTTGGCTTGATATTAAAAAGTCTCTAGTTTGGTGTTGAAAACCTCTGGTTACCTTTTTTTGACATGGGATTCTCTAAGAAGCTAAGAGATCTCATTAACGTATTGTACACTAATTTTAATAGTTTTATATCATATTTTTAACTATAGTATTGATTTTAGCAACTACACCCCAAGGAATATTGGTAGTCATTACACTTTATTATTTGGATCTAAGAGACCAATAAATTGAAAAAAAATAATGACATAAAGTTTGTGAATAAAATTACACTACCATCTATTGAGAATTATGTTAGTAAGACCAATATTACTTATGATAAGGCTATAAATTTCTTATAGAAGGCTAAGAGTACTAGATTGAAAGTTCTTTGAGCATTTATTATCATAAAAACCTAACATGACCATACATATATGACTCACCCTCCTCACTTCATGAAAGAGAAGTTCATCAAAGGCTTCAAAGATATCAAGATTGGATGATTACATAGACAATCATGTACCTCCATAAAAAATATTTATTTACATACATGTAAGATAGAAAATATGCATCCATTTGTATCATTGGTTGATATTCAAACCCAATAAAAATATTTGCAAGAAGGTCTTCAACAATAGTCAATATTTTATGCTACTTTGTATAAAAGATAGTCACTGTTGGAAGACTAATGAGAGAATCTATCAAAGGGCATAGATTCACAAGTTTCATAACCCCCTCCTCTATTCATTCATATCTTATCAAATGCATCATCTAGATGTTTGTAGGGATCATGAAAAGATGAAAAAAATATAGTGTAGGAAAATGACACTACAATTTTGGTGACTTGCAAGGGAAGTATGTCTCCACATGTTGAATATCAGAAGAAGTGCCTCTACTCCATTGGGAATAAAATCCAATATATCCCAATATATCAAGCCTCAAATTAGTAATTTGAATGTGAAGATCAATATATTATAGAAAACAATGAAATCCACCTGCATAAGTACTGTAATGAATCCTAGATCTAAAAAATATTTTTAACCAAACATTAGCATTCTAAAACTAAATTGATAAAAACTACTATACATGAATACAAAATCCTAGAATTGAACACTACACTAAGCCCTAACACACCCTACAAAATGCCCATAACTTACAAGCCATTGACAATTGTACCAAACATTTTAACAATTAAAATTGTACTTCTTAAAAAGAAATAAAAAACTAAAAACTACTACCATGAGTAAAGATTATTTCTCATTCAATAAAAAAGATAACATATGCAAAGGAAAAATATTGAAACATGTCCATTCACAAGGATGTTAGATAACTTCCCCTCTTAATGATCTTGTTCCACATGATTAATTTTAAAATAAGGCAAAAAATAAACTCTATAAAGAAATACAAAAATAACTTATAGCTCTTTATCTCTCAGTGTTTTGGCATCTCCTATTTCAATCTCTAGTGTCATTTTTCTAAGGTGCATGTGATTCTTAATCTAGCGAGGGGAAAGATGAAAAAACCAAGCATTGGAGTATGTACTCTTCCTTGTTCTTGGACATACTTGATAACTTGAAACCATTAGTTATCTTATTTTCATGTTATTTTACATACTTGTGATCCATGCTATTACTAAAATTTGGTTTGTAGACAATGATTCTACCTAAGGTAGTCTAAGATTTGATTGGGATTCCTTCCTAAATGTAAAGCTTTGTTACTGCAAATGACCTTTGAAATGCTATGACAAGGGGGCTTTAAATGCATTTGATGATTCTTTCAAAGAAAGAGAGAATATTCCATGGTTGATGATATAAAATGGATCAATATTCTCTTCAAAATCTAAACATAGTTTATTTGATCTATCTTCATGATTATCTAAAATAAGTTCTAAAAAATAATCCATGAATGTGCTCTATGATGCATTCTCCTTCAACAAGATGGTATCCCTATTGAATAATTTAGAACAAAAAATCACTATTCTTAATATTCTCTTTGGGTGATCCCACAATAGTGTGTTCTACTTTTTGGTCGAAGTGGGATGTTAAAATCAATATTTTAAACCAAAATTTCACTTTTTGACACCTAAAACAACTAAACTATTAAGAATTTGAAGAAGACATGAACAAACAATTTTTGAAATTTCATGTTTATATTTTAAATGTATTTTAAAAAATTAAGAAATATTTTGTGATTTTTTAAATGTAACTTTTGATAACTTATTTTTATATTTAACAATATTTTTTAAAAAGTGACGTATACCATATAACATAATTTTTTTATAGAAAGAAAAAAATTATAAATTTTTAAATATAAATTCATAACACCAAAAACTAATGTGCAAATATTTTTTCATGATTTTTTGTTGCATGTTTTTTCATATTAATTTTTTGAAGTGAGATTAATTATAATTTAGACTTAGGTTTATGCTATACTACATAACCTTTTCTATATGTATCTAAATTAATTTAAAAAAATGAGGACAACAATACCTAGTACATAGATTATTTTCATAAATTTAAAAATCTATTTTACTATTTTTCTATGATCATAGAATAAAGACCTTAATGATCATTGAAAAACTTATGTTCACTAAAAAATAGAAAAAAAATATAATAATCAAATTAAATATATTCAAAATTATACTCATTGGAAATCTTATTTTGAATGCTACGATCTTACAAATTATCTTGTAAAGTTGATTCAATTTGATGGTCCAACCGTAGGTTTGAAACTAAAACAATGGAAGAGAAATTGAAATATATAGTATGAGATGCCATCCTAGGACATTTGTTCAAAGGTCCTTCAAACAAAAGAACCTTTGGGTGGCTAAAAGGACCTTTAAATGAATGAATTTTTGAATGAAGGTACCATATTTGTTCAAAGGTCCTTCAAACAAAAGAACCTTTGAACAAATATGGTACCTTCATTCAAAAATTCATTCATTTAAAGGTCCTTTTAGCCACCCAAAATATTTAAAAAAATTCACATTCGAAAAATCTTCAAACGAAGGTCCTCTAATTAAAAAATCTTTTAAAAGTATGTGATTGAAGACCTTTGAATGAAGGGTGTTAATTTGAAAATTAAAATAAATGTGAATTTTTTATTAATATGAGCTCTAATGAATTTATGAAATTAAAAAATAAACAAAATATTTTATTTTATTTATTATTTGTAGGTGAAATATTTGGTAAAAACTTATAAAATTTGTGTTTACAATTTTTGACATTTTCAAAGGAAAAAATATTTGGTAAAGGAATTTTGGAGAAAGATTTTGTAAAGGAAATGGGAAATAAAAGAATAAGGAAAAATAAGGCTATGCATGTTGAAAGAATGAAGAAGGATCCCTTTAATGTTTTTTCATTGATGCCAACATTGATTGTTGATGTTTTCTCTAACCCAGTGAACATAATGCAACATCTTAATCCAATATTTTGGTCCATTTTTGCTTGTGTAACAAGATTGTCTTATGAGGTTATAATATGCTATTACTAACTACTAAGTGCATCTATGATCAATATTTTAGTGATTTTGGATGAACAGGTTGAAAGTTACAAGTGACAGTAGTCTGACATTTAGTTTCGACTTTAAACAATGTAAATGAGTATGTATAATCTGGTTTGCGTTCCTATGATGATTGGAATCAGACTTTGCAATTTTGGGAGATTGTTTACAAGTGTCAGTACACTATATATTCTATATGGTGAGTGGTTATATGATCAGATGGATCATTGGTATTTGATCAGTTGGCTTATCTTGTGATTAGGTTTAATTCTTGCCCGACCTAATGCTTGATGAATGTACAAGACTTGAGCAAGAACTAGTAACTTTGAGATCAGATCTGGAAAAAGCAAGCTCATGAGAAAAAATTCAAAACAAGTACTATAATGCTTGATGAACTAATTTCAGGACATAAACCATATAAAGATAAAGGACGTTTGGGACTTGAGGAAGGAGAAATATCAAAGGCAAACCAAACTCCTAACAAAGATGACAACCAAAAGAAGGCTCAAGGCAATGGAAAATAATTTAAAAATCAAAGAAGCAATGCTAGAAGACCCCCTATTAGACAACCAAATGCTCAAAGGTACCGATCTTTTAATGGTATTTTATTTTCATGTAATAATTTTGGACATAAGGAAATAGAATTTAGAAGTAGAATGAATCAAAATTCTAGATCCTTCTCTGGACAATGTTTTGCATGCAAGAAGTTTGGACATAGAGCCACTGAATTCAGAAATTATATGATGAATATATATAATATTGGTAGAATGGTTCAATCTTTCAATGGTTAATGATATCACCATGAGACCACATTTCTTCAAGGCAATTTTTCATACTACTCACTGCCTTGACTATGATATTGCTTACTATTATGCGTCAATAGATTTTTTCCAAGCATCCATGTAGTTTGTTGGAAAGTGCCTATTTTAGGCTTTTTTCCATAGCAACAAGGAAGTGAGTAGTTTGATAAAATTCTTTGGTACATGTATGTATGGAAAATGTGGTAGCATAGAAAAGGTGGTGAGTTGTTTGAAGAAATGCCTCGAAGAAATGTGGTCTCATGGTGATGGAATGGCATTCCATCACCATGAGATCACATTTCTTCGAGGTATTTTTTCAAACTACTCACTTCCTTGTCTATCCTATTACTTACTATTATGCTTTGCTATATTTTTTCCAAGCATCCATAGTTTGTTGGAAAACACCTATTTTAGGATTTTAGCCATAGCAACAAGGAATTGAGTAGTTTGGTAAAATGCTTTGGTGCAGATGTATGGAAAATGTGGTAGATGGAAAAGGTGGTGAATTGTTTAAAGAAATGCCTCGAAGAAATGTGATCTCATGGTGGTGGAATGGAATTCCATCACCATGAGACCACATTTTTTTGAGGCATTTTTTCAAACTACTCATTGCCTTGTCTATGTTATTACCTACTATTGTGCTTTGATAGATTTTTTCCAAGCATCCATAGTTTTTTGGAAAGCACCAATTTTAGTATTTTAGCCATAACAACAAGGAAGTGAGTAGTTTGATAAAATTATTTGGTACACATGTATGAAAAATGTGGTAGCATAGAAAAGGTGGTGAGTTGTTTGAAGAAATTCCTCGAAGAAACGTGGTCTCATGGTGATGGAATGGCATTCCATCACCATGAGACCGCATTTCTTCGAGGAATTTTTTCAAATTACTCACTTCCTTGTCTATGATATTGCTTACTATTATTCTTTGATAGATTTTTTCCAAGCATCCATAGTTTCCTGGAAAGCACCTTTTTTAGGTTTTTAGCCATATCAACAAGGAAATGAATTGTTTGATCAAATGCTTTGGTAGACATGTATGGAAAATGTGGTAGCATTGAAAAGGCGATGAGTTGTTTGAAAAAATTCCGCAAAGAAATTGGGTTCATGGACATCACCATTAGACCACATTTCTTTGAGGAATTTTTTCAAACAACTCATTTCCTTGTCTATGCTATTGCTTACTATTATTCTTTCATATATTTCTTCCAAGCATCCATAGCATAGAAAAGGTTGTGAACTGTTTGAAAAGATTCCTTAGTAAAAAGTGGTCTCATTGAATGCCATGACAAGAAACTGTGATTGGAAGTTGCTCCTACTTATTACTTATGCTATGTGAAGTAATTGCATCACTGCTTATGCTGAATTTCTAAAAAACTATATTGTAGTTGAAATTTTGTCATCTATCAACATCTAGTTATTAGTTATGGAATGTGAAGTAATGCTTTGAATTTGAAAGATGTGGAATGCAATGTAATCAACGATATGAATATAAAATACACAAATCTATTAGTTGTAAAATTCATTTGTTAAACTCTTTATTCTATTACCTGCATGTAGGTTTGTGTAAATCCACTGGCATTGGCAAGTGTTCCCATGAAACCTCCAATATTAGCCTATTCATCATCCAAAATCACATATTAGAATACCATTCACAAAAAAAATCTATTAACATGTAATAAATTTATATTTGTTTACTAGTTACATACCTCAACAATAGATGTAGTGGAGTAATAAGTGGGTGTAGGGCTAGTGTATCTAGTATCAACACTGTGACCTTGAAATATTATCAAAATCCTAATACTAAATTAGTTAATATTTCATTTCAAAATTGAAATTTAATAAATAAAATTCAATGAACATGCTAACATTTACCTGAGTATTGATTTCTTAGGCCTCATTCAAAATGACAGTCACCCTCACCATCCCCATAGCTGCAGAAGTATCCTATGTAGCAACCTCCTGAGTGTCGATGGGTTCATATGAACAAGTCGCCTCACAAGCCTAACAAAAATTTTGTCGAAGCCCACTCGAAGACCCCCCTAGATGGCATTGTAATATAGGGTTGGCATGCTAGATGACACTCTAGGTCAAAGAGATGATGGCCTGCAAAGTGTCTACCTCAACACTCTCCTTCGTGATGGAAGGGATAATGATGTGCTTATGAGGTAGCCTAGCAAGAGGTCGTCTCGCTTTCCGCCTAGGATCCTATTGTGCACTGGGTATATATTGAGCCAACCCACCACCTCTCCCCTAGAAGTACCTCATATCAAAATAATTTGGGATTTTGTTTAGGATGAACTCACGGTATAGTTTCCTCAAGAAACATTATGGGATTTCATAATTGTTGCATGGTGGGTAATCAAACACCATGTACCACCTATCCCAAAAAAGTTTCTAATTTGTTAGTGGTGGCACCAATGGATAGGAAACCTCTTCACATTGAGGATAATATTTGCATTTGTGCGTGGATCAATGAATACTAAGCACAAATCTGATTTTGTAATTTCTGATCTTTTACATCTTTATATGATAATTTATCTCGGTATTAACCCCTAGTCGCCTGCCTCCTATCTCGTCAATCGGTTAATTGTTTGTTGATTGAATCTACATGTTTTAACATTTCTTTGAGTTAATTTTCAAGGGTATTTCTTTCCATGGTTGAACCATTTGGATTGTTCAATATCATGATTAACTCCTTGATTTTTTTAAATTTTTTTTCAATTTCACTCATTAAGTTTTGTTGAGTGCAAGGAGGATGTTGAGGGATTGGTGGAGGAGATTTTTGTTGTGTTGTGCTTATTGAGGATTTTGTTGATGTTTTTGTTTCTATGCTTGTTGAGGATTTTGTTCCTATTGTTGTTGTTGTGCTTGTTGAAGATTTTGAGGAGGGTTTTCAGGTTCATTAACGTGTCCTACAAATTCAAAAAATAAATATATAAAAAAAGCTAAAACTAACAAATTCACAACAAAAAATAAACAATCCTTGCCTCTTAGACCTCCCCGTTGACGTGGTGACATCCTGGCGATGAAAAAACAACAATTTGATGAAAAAACTTTCTAGATGGCTCCTCCTAGAATGCGAGCACGATAATGAAGGGTTTTGGCTATGGGCACAAAAAAAACACAGTCATAATGAAAGTGATTTCGAAGTGATTTTTTTTCTTTTAATACCTCATAACGTGAGCACATTATAATGTGCTAACATTATGGGCTTGTTGTGGCCAAGCCTTAGGCTCGACATACCAAGCCATAATGTGAGCACATTATAATGAGCTTGCATTATGAGATTTAAAATTTGGCCATAAATATGCCCCCCATCTTTTTGCACCCACCCTACTAAGTATAATGATGATGTTAGAGAGAGGGTGTTCTACTACATTAGCCATGTTTTGGTTAACTATGAAACTCATTATTCCACCATGGAGAAAGAATGTCTCACTCTTTTCTTTGCAACATAGAAGCCAAGACATTACCTTCTTCATGTCAAAGCTCATGTCATTATAAAAAGATATCTTCTGAAACATTTATTCACTAGGACATACCTTATAGGAAGGTTAGTGAAGTGGGTGATGTTACTTTCTGAGTTGAAATAAATTTCATAACTTAGAAATCAATAAAGGGCCAAGTGGTTATTGATCAATTAGCAGATGCTCCCTCACCTCACTCCTTCCCAGGTCTAGATCTATTTCTTGATGAGGACATCTTTTCAATTAGTCACAATCTTGTATGGGAGACGTATTTCGATGGATCGAGATGTTAGACTGGCTTCAAGGAAGGTGTATTCTTAATCTCGCTTGAGGGTAAGCTAGTCCCTCTGTCCTTTTTATTATAATTTCACTACACTAATAACATCACTAAGTACGAAGCCCTTATTTTTGTCTTGCATGTCACGATTGCTCTAAAAATAAGATATCTTCACATACATGGTGACTCTAAACTTATTGTGAATCATATTAATAGAATGTATCAAGCTAAGCAAAGTAAGTTGTCTCAATATCAGGATTTGGCTTTGTCCTTACTTGATCAATTCTCCTCTTTCACAATAGATAGTGTCCCTGGGAGAGAAAACTAACACATGGATGTCATAGAAAGTGTTGCCTCCTTGGTGCCCTCAAACAAGGACATGAAATAATACCACTTTGTGGTTCATATTATTCACTCTCTTGTTGTTTTTTATCAACCTGAATTCAATGCTCTTGTGTGTAGTTATGTGGACTCAAAAGAATGGTACTCTAAAATTTATAACCATCTGAAGATTGGAAATTTTCTTGACAATGCAATAAATAATGACCACACTCAGATACAAAAAAAACCGATCTACTATGTTGCGTTAGAATTTCCTTTATGGGAATTTCTACAATAGGCTTCTCCTTTGTTATCTCACTAAAGTGGAAATACCCTTCACCCTTCAAGAAGCCCATTCAGGTTCTGGGGGTGGAAATTTTGGTGGTAAATCCCTGGTGTGAAAATTATCCACAAGGGATACTTTTTGTAGAACAATGGAACAAGATACCTTTTCTTTTGTCAAGAAGTGTCTGCAATACCACCAACACAGTCATCTTATTCATGATCCTGCTCAAGAGCTTCAAAATCCTATTATTGGGAAGATATCACCTCTTTCCTCTAAAGTACATTTCTTTATCATCACAACTACATATTACTTCACGAAATGGGTTCAAGCTATTATGCTCTGATCTACAAACAATGAAGCCATTTGGATCTTTCTCCTAAAAACTATCATTCCTCGCTTTGGATTTCCTTCCAACTTTATTTCTAACAATGGAATTTCATTCAAGAAAAAGGAGGTGAAGCAATTCCTAGATATATTTTATGTTCAACATATATTTTCAACACCTTACTATTCTTAATCTAATAGTCAAGCTAAAGTGTCCAATACAAATCTTAAGCTCACCCTTCAAAATATAGTAAATAAAAACAGTAAATATTGACACATTCAATTGACTTATACTTTATGGGCCTATTGTATGAGTGTCCCTATGATGATAGGAGCAACGCCTTACAACCTTGTGTGTGGTGCTAAACCTATCATGCCTTAGAGTTCGATATCCCATCTTTGTGGGTTTCCCTTAAAGGGATAATTGATGATGAAAGTTATCGGTCTAATCATTTGCATCAGATTGAGTTGCTCGATGAGTGTCGATTATAGGCCCTCAACCACCTTAAAGCCTATCAATGATCACTATCTAGGCAATACAACCAAGGTTTTCTTCCTAGAAATTTCAAGGTAGGTGACCTAGTCTTTTATGAGAATCAGAGGAATGCAAATGTGCCACATGATCAAAGAGGAAAATTTAGTCCTAATTCATTAGGCCCTTACATTTTCATCTCCATGTATGGTTCTAGTGCCTATGGATTTCCATCTATGGATGGGACACCTCTAAAAGTACCTCTTAATGTGATGCACCTTCGTCGATACTATGCATAGTGTCTATGTGTCACATGTGTAACACTCATTCTTCATAGATCACAATGTATAATATGTTGACATTCATTCATCAACACATTATTATATTTGTGTTATGATCTGACCATGTTTGTGTGTGAGAGAGGAATACATACATGTGTTTTACTATGTTGTGTATCCATGCATTGCATTACATCTTTTGGTTAGGAAATTAGATCATCATTGGATTTAATTAACATATGACCATGTGTGTTTATTAGATCATGATAGAATACAATCTAAACATACATCCATAAGCATAAAAAGCATCACATAATCATAAATGAAAGTAAAATAACATACACATAAAGAAAAAAAAACACCATAATGTTGGAATCAATATCTCATGTGTATATATATCAAATGTATGTCATGTACATATAGCGTGACACTGTCATAAAAAAATAAGTAGTGACTGTATATGTGTATCAAATTTTTATACATCAAAATAATGCTATAAGACATGTGTCATCGATACAAAAATGATATACAAAATGACCATCTAGCCCTTGGGTGCATGGTTGGTAGAGCTCTCTACTCTTGGTGGTGGTTGTGACTAAGGCTAGATAGTAGAGATAAAGTAGGATATGTGGGATCATGAAAATGAGATTATTACCTATATCCTTCTAATCTCTCCCTAGAGGGAGGCTATCTATAGCTCAAATCTACTCAAGGCCTATTACAGTTATAGATCATATGTCGACATCACAACTATTTCCTGCTAGCCTCTAAGGTCATCAATTTGGCTTTGAAGAGTGTTATGTGCCTCCTCAATAATATCGGCTCTCAAAACCACTTCATATCTCTTAGAGAGCATATTATGTAGCTCTACCAACAACTAGTTCTTATGTCCCATGGCATTAGTAACATCAATGGTCCTTTATACAATATATTCTTGGACCTTCTCATACATTGTACCCAAACACGCGAGTGACTCAAAAAGGTGGGAATGTCACCCCGCTAAAACTAGTCAATAAACCTCAAGAACGATGCCTTGGATTGACACAGTGAGGGCCACCTCTAATATGCACTATGAAATGAGTGTAGTCCATTCCTATGTGTCCACTGCAACCATAGAGAGAATGAGTTCATCAGTACCACATGGTAAATAGAAGATGAAACATTGCATATACATGAGGTAAAATATGAAAGTTCTAAAATGAAATGGCATAAACAACTCCCATACTTGGGTACCTTGCCTGCCAGTGTGGGTCAAGAGGAGCAAAAATGTTGGGTCGTGTGCCTCCCATGTCGAACGTTGCTACTAGTGCTTCCAAGGCCACCATTGGATCGAAAGACACTATCAATATCACAACTAGGACAACAACTAGAGGAAAGCACATCCTTTGTCATCGCCTCAGCCTTGCCTTTGTTGTGTCTACATCCTTTCCTAGCTATTTCTCTCCACCTCTGCCTCCTCCTTGCCTCACCATACATCACCTTGCAAGCCTAGATCCCCCATTGGGCATCTATTGGAAAATTTGGCATAGACCGATGCAGTATCCACCATGTTTGGAAGTGTGAGTGAAACCTGTGTTTTCCATGGGATGCACATGAGGTTGGTCCTCATCATCCGAAGAGGCAATGTCAATGATGGTCAAGCGTCGATGATAGCCTCGCCGCATAGCACTCCTCACGACCCATGTGTAAGATGGGACTATGGTAGGGATAGTCTAAATAATGTCATACTATCACATAACCCTTTTCCAATAGGAGGGAATAATAATATAATTTATGTGACCTAGGAGAAAATGGTCACATTGTAGATTTTGTAGATATTTGCAATCAGATACCCATCCAAAGCATCTATATGATCTCCATCAAATCTAGTTGACCCACAAAACATCAAACTATGATCACCAAAATTATAAATCATCATGCCTCCACTGCCACACTAGCTCATACTAGTGAGCCATGAGCATTGAGTAATCCCTCACCTGAGGGTACCTCACTGGCTACATGCATATAATGTGTGTGAATTACTGCACCTATAATAGGGTACATGCGTTGAGGATAGAATACTTGTAATGTACAAACCTACCCAACTCATAATATAGCTGCACGAACATTCTATGGTGCCACATGAAGACCATCATGTGGTCCTCCATTGCCCTAATGGTATGGATGAGACTCCCATGGAGGTGAGAGCCTTGTCTATCCATAGTGACGTACATAACCACTGTGATGACCATCATTTTTTGTATCAAGGGGACTTTCAAATTTCCCTAATCGAAACAATGGATGTAAATATGGTAGGTCTCATTTTCATTATCGTCACGACCTGCACAGTACTGGACTCCCTTTGCAATTCATGAGCAGAGTGTGTATCATCAATAGTCACCCACTATTCACAAATGGGGAAATTAGTAATCTGATAGACATCCTCAAGGGTGATGTTCATCTCACCCATCGATAAATGGAATGTAGATTTGGTGGCATCCCACCACTTCATTAGGGTCATGAGCATGCAGTCATGAAACAACATCTCTGGCATGGTGTATACATACCATAGCCTGATGCATTGTAGATGCTCCTCCTGTGGTTGGGTCAAGCACCATGCTTGACCCTGGATAAGACAAAGCACCTTCCCAACAAGATTATCTTTGATCTTGGTATATTCATATAAAAATGGAAAATATTCAAGTCAGAACACCTAGCATTGAAAAAATTATAACTTTTGCATCAAAAATTTCTAAGTTTTGCCTCTGAGATGTAGGTGTGTCATGTAGACATCTACGTGATGCAATGTCATCTGAGGTTTTCCATTAATGGTTACCCAGATGCTAGCACACCAAGAAAATGACAACACAACTTAATATCCCTTAAACATAGGAGGGATGCTAATGCGTCGGTGGGATGAAGCTACACTTTTAGGACACTTATGCTGTGATTTTGCATAAATCTATCTAAATATATTTAAAAATACATGAAATATAAGGTTTTCAAATTTACTTGGGCGATCTTGTGGCCCTTGGTGACTACCTGTCAAAGCTGGTTGATCTTCGGCTCTGAATAATCTCATATGTGTGGCATTTTTTTGAATTTTCTCTCACAAAAGACAACAAAACCCCCAAAGTGAATAGTGAAAATGAGCCTCCTTGGGGCCCACCTGGGCATATTAGGCTCCCCATGAAAATTTTTTCCTGGTGATTGTGGTCCCATTGTTTTTCTTGATTTTAACCCATCCATTTGGGGGAAAAACTAGGAGGGGGAATATACTCACTCCATCATATATTTCTTTCAAAGCATTGAATTATTCTTGAACATTCTTCTCACCTTAGTAGCTTCTTCTAATTTTTGAGCTGATTAAAATTTATTTTGTAGAACAAAAAAGCTTGCCCAAGATTTCACATTAAATGTTGTAATTTTTTGCTTAGTTCGATCATTGGGGGCATCATCAATACCTACCTATTCGACCTCTACGAGCTCTACAGTATCTTTTTGGCATGCAAATATACAATTTTTTTGTGTTTGCTTTACGTGGTCTTTTCTCTACTTTAGTGTGGCTGATTTTTCCCAAAATCTAGCCCACTAAAGTGGGGGTAAAATGTAATGCCATAAAATTGCACCATGGGGGAAATTTCACATTTGCACATTCAGCCCCACATTTATTGCACCTATTTGTATTTATGACAAGAACCTTATGGACCAAAATCTCATAATTTTGAGCTCATGAGGACCAACGACAAAGTGACAATAGTTTTCCACCTCATTCTTAGAAAATAATGAGTCAGATGCCTGCATGATGCATGAATGACTATGCAACACACTAGCATCCCTACATTTTTATACACCATTCTCACTCTCTCATTCCATCTCTACTCTCTATTGAGAACCATTCTCTCCCTCCCTCTCTCCCTCCCTCCCTCCCACCCAATCTCTCCACCTTCCTCCTTATCTCTATGCTTCTCTCTTTATTACCTCTCTTAATCCTTACCTCTCCACTTCTCCCTCTCTCTCTCTCTCTCCCTTTCACCCTCTCTCTCAATCTCCCAAACCCTATAACAAAAATCAAAAATCATAATCCCTATACCCTAAACCCTACACCCTCAACCCTCATCCCTATACCCTATATACCCTCAACCTTATAACCTAAACCTTGAACATTATCCCTCAACCATAAACTTAAACACTAAACCCTACATTGAATCTTGTACCCTAAACCCTCAATCCTAAACCTAATACCCTCAACCCTATACACTTAACCCGATATCCTTAACCTTAAACACTATCCCTCAACCCTATACCTAAAAAACCTAAACCCTACATCGTCAACCCTCATCTGCATACCCTATATTCTCAACCTTATAACCTAAACCCTAAACATTATCCCTTAACCCTATACTTAAACCCTAAACCCTACATTCAAACTTTTACCCTAAAACCTAAACCTTAAACCCTTAATGCTAAACCTAATATCCTCAACCCTATACCTAATATTCTAAGCCCTAATCCCTATATCCTATACACTTAATCATATACCCTCAACCTTTAACACTATCCCTCAACCCTCAACCCTATACCTTAAACCCTAAACCTTATACCCTCAACCCTCATCCATTTACCCTATACCCTCAACCTTATACTCTAAACCCTAAACATTATCCCTCAACTCTATACCCTCAACCCTATACTTAAACCTTAAAACCTGCACTCTCAACCCTTAATCTTATACCTTACACTCTCAACTTTATCCCCTAAAACCTATACCTAATACCCTAAACCCTAATCCTTATAGGCTATACACTTAACCATATTCCTCTCTAATCTATATCTCACCATTCTATCCCTATATACTTCTCTATATCTCCCTCTCCATCTCTATCTCTCCCTCTCTCCTTCCCTCTCTCTAAATCTCCTTGCCTTCCTCCTCTCTCACTCTCTCCTTCCCTCTCTACTCTCTATCAAGCACCAATCTCTCTCTTCCTCCCCCCCTCATCTCTCTATCTCACCTAGTCTCTCTCCCTCCCTCCCTCCTTCCCTCTCTAATTTTCTCTATCTCCCCCTCTCTCTCTTCCCTCCTCAACCCTATATCTTAAACTCTCAACCCTCATCACTATACCCTATACCCTCAACCTTGAACATTATCCCTCAACCCTCAACCCTATACCTTAAACCCTAAACCCTACACCATCAACCCTCATCCCTATACCCCATACACTCAACCTTATACCCTAAACCCTAAAAATTATCCCTCAAACCTATACTTAAAACCTATACCCTACAATCTCAACCCTTAAACATGTACCTTATACCCTAAACCCTATGGCCTAATCCCTATACCAAATATCCTAAACCCTAATGCCTATACCCTATACACTTAACCTTATACCCTCAACCCTCAACTCTATACTTAAAACCTCAACCCTACATTCAACCATGTAACCTAAACTCTCAACCCTCAACCCTATACCAAATATCCTAAACCCTAATCCCTAAACCCTATACCCAATATCCTAAACCCTAATTCCTATACCCTATATACTTAACCCTATACCCTAAACCCTGAACACTATCACTCAAACCTCAAACCTATACCTTAAAACCTAAACCCTAATCCCTACACCCTCAACACTCATCCCTATACCCTAAACCTTATACCATAAACCTTAAACATTATCCCTTAACCCTATACTTAAACCCTTAACGCTATACCTTATACCCTAAACCCTACACCCAAAATCCTATACCCAATATACTAAAACCTAATCCCTATACCCTATACACTTAACCTTATACCCTAAACCCTCAACCATAAACCATATACTTAAACCAACAACCCTACATTAAACCTTTTAACCTAAATCCCTAACCCTAAACCCAATACCCTCAACCCTATATCGAATATCTTAAACCCTAATCCCTAAACCATATACAATTAACCCTATACCCTCAACCCTGAACATTATCCCTCAACCCTCAACCCTAAACCATCATCCCTCATCCTTATAACTTATACCATCAAACTTATACCCTAAACCCTAAACATTATCCCTCAACCCTATACTTAAACCCTAAACCCTACATTCAACTTTGTACCCTACACCCTAATACCCTCAACCCTATAACTAATATCATAAACCCTAATCCCTATACCTTATGCACTTAACCTTATACCCTCAAAACCTTAAACACTATCCCTTAACCCTCAACTAGGGAAAAATTTAAGAACCCCCACTCGGCGAAGGTGTAAAATCCTAGCGAATCTTGTATACTTCTCAATAAAAATATTAATTTTATTGGCGATTTTTTTATTTTTCGGGGAAAAATAATCGCAATTGGCGAATCTTTTATAATCGCTAGAATTCTCTGGAAAATTGTGGCGAATTGAAAAAAAAATTAAAAAATTTAAATATTTTTTATTGGCGATTAAAACCTTTTTTCAAACCAAAATAAAATTCCATTTTTGAATTAATCCTATTTTCAAAAAAAAAAAACTGTTGGTGATTTAAACCTTTATTCAAAGAAAAAAAATATTTTCATTAGTGAATTAAACATAATCTCAAACTAATAAAAAATTCAGTGGCGAAATAAATGGATATGCCAATAAAAAATTAGTGTGGTTGGCAAAAATATCAAATTCCATGACAAATTTTCCACACATTCAAATTCCTTCATAAAGAGTCTGGAATTCGAACAAGTGTCAACATATTTATTATTTTTGAAGCTAGATGTCAATGCAAATTAATATAATCCACAACTGTTTGATGAATTTTTGATGGACAGTTGTAGTTGCTTTCCAAAAGTAAATCTTTGAAGCACTAGATGTACGAATTTAAACCTCCAGAATAACACTAGAACCGTTAGATTTCCAAAAATCAATAGTTGAGATTTTATTACTTATTAAATCACTTAGTCATAACAACCAAAACAATATTAATGAATGATCATAACCATCAAAGGAACAATAGAAAGGTGTGAAATATTAAGGAACTAGAGTTAAATCCTGTGCTCCTAAAGGATCCTTTTAAGCACATGTTTTTTTATAGTTAAATAGCTACTATATGGGGCAACACCCTATATTAATCAAAAAGAGTTTTTACATTCCTTCATTTCCATAAAATATTAAAGACCCAAATATTGAATAGACTGACATGGACACTTATACAGAGTACAAACTACAAACAGACCATCACAAACCAAAATGACCTTCCATAGACACCAGATTATGCATTGCTGCAACCAGCCTCACTGGTCTTCTTGGCTTTTATTGCATTAAGAATCATCGAACAATCACCACCGCAGGCACTATGGGTAGGATGGTTTGCTTGTTCCTCCAAGCTCCTGGTTTCATTCGCTACCCATTCTTTACTAGTGCCTAGCTCCCAATCCTCCTCATACTAAGACTGCCTTTCCTCATTCAGAGATTCTTCCAACGTAAATTCCTTCACCCAACCCTTTGTCTAGTCTTTGAAAATGTCAGCCACATGCAGAAGAAAGTAAATACACCTATCAATCTCCCCCCACCAGTTTTTGAGAGTTGCATGGTCCAATGAGTGCACAAGGGGAAGCTTTGGTATCGAGCATTAATTCCCATGAGCCTTGTAGTAGTGCAGTGATAGAGGGGTCATGAAATTACCATTGATGTTGTCTAGTGTCACATCGATATTTTCCATCAGACAGTGTTGAAAATTATTTGACATAGATTCTTCCCCCGAGCTTTTGAGACACCCATGTACACGAGAATTTCTAGAAACATGACAGGTATTTTTGAATTGTCCCTAAGCTTGTGAGTAGCTAGCAAAAAGTTTGGGCCCAAAACACCCTTCACCGCTTGGAGCACCAGTGGGTGCTTGGACACCATTATCCCTTTCACTCATTTCTCAATTATTTCACCATGGAAAGCGTTATGCTTCTTCATAGAATTCAGAAATAGAGGAGTCTCTATTGCCCCTTAGTGTTTCTCAAGAGTGCTAAGCCAATTTGAGAAAAATGAGCACAACAACCCCTATTTGTAGCAAAATCTCTCGCAGCCTTATGGAGATCATACCAAGATCCAAGTGGTGAATTAAATGTTTTTTTTAAAAGAGGGACCGCCTAGGAAGAACTTAAGACCAGGGCTTAAAAACTTAAGAACATTTTACACAAAGGATGTAAAGGCCAAACAAGGTTGAATTATCAACCTTATAAAATAACTTATAATACTGTGAAGGATATTCCATATCTATAGCCAGACATCAACGCAAATCAATCTAACCACGACTATTCAATGAATTTTCAATGGATGGCTATAGTTGCATTTTGGAAGTAAATCTCTAAAGCACTAGACTTGTGAATTGAAACCTCCAGAATAACACTAGAACCGTTAGATGCAGACATGTGTTGAGATCAAGGCTCATCACTCATCACTCATTCTATCTTTTCAATGCCTTGATGTTATATATTTAATTTAATTGAAATTATCAATCTGTTTGAAGAAAGTGTGGTTTTCATACTGTTAGTAGTGGTGACAATTAATGCCATATGAACATTCAAAGCAATTTGTTGGACATCTCATAGATTTAATGAAACAATATTTTTAATGGTTTCTTATCGTTTGAGTGGCACTGGTGATTTTGACAGCTTGTTAGCTTGAGGTACAGTTTGCATGTAGTCGGACGTTAATCAAATTAAACATTTTAATTGTACATGAATCACAATTATCATTATAGCCAGGTTGGTAGCAGCACTGGTGGCCCATAAATAGGGATAGTGATAGTGGATAGTGTCATAAAGGGTTTTCATTTTCTAGGCTTAATAAGGATTAAGGAATAAGATTATGTGGTATTATTGGGGATACTATAAATTCTCTTGCCTCCAGTTATGTAGTTACAAAGTAATTAGTAAAAGACCAATTTCCTTCAAGTTCAAAATGGGTGGAATTGGAAAGAAGTTGATTTAGTTAACCTGACTTCTCATACGGGTTTTGAACCAGGATGAGGATCTCTAATGGACATAAGTGTTATACCAGTGCATGGAAGTTGCGTGCAAAATATGGGAGCATACTTTCTACTCCTCATCTTGTACATGACTCTGGTTCTGAAGGAGAATAAGTACATTTTGTATCTTCACAACTCCCATTTCCTCAACATGGTTCGCTTGGCAAGCCCCATGCATTTATTTTTAGAGAGACATTTGTATTGCATCTTTTGCATGACTCTCATTCTCAAAGGGGATAAGTACATTTTGGATCTTCACAACTCCCTTTTCCCTAGCATGATTGGAGCCACCTTTTCTCCAACATGGTTGGTAAATCCCTTGCATTTGTTTTCAGAGCCACATTTGTATTATGTTGTCACCAGCAAAATATTAGAATCATGCATTTATTTTTAGAGTTATTTTTGTATTAAGTTGTCACTGGAAAAAGCTTGGAAATTGGAATCAATTTGTAATCCATTATCACGAGAAACAACTTGGAATAAATTGTGTCTATGTAAAGTGGCATATGTTATTTATAGAAAACATGAGCTTTCCTGCTCTACAACTGCTCGTCTTTAAAAAGATATGTAATAATGTGACATTGTAATTTAATTGTAATAAAATAAATGGTTCTATTTTTTTATTCTTCGTTATTCATTTAAACTTACAGTAAAGAGTTATTTTCTAAGTTCAAAACTTTAGTGCTTATGAATCTATTCAAATCAATTTTTTTCCTTTAAGAAATTAACTATTATCTATTTATGAAATAATTGCATGCAAATTTAAAATTAAAACATAAAGCAATACAAATGAAAAAATAAATTTTCCATCAAATTGACAAAAAACATTGTAAACACTAAAAGTTGTCACTCTTGTTAGGGTTTACCGAAAGGTTATTGATTTCTAATTTGTCGTTGACCTTCTCCCTCGGTTCTCGATATCATTATTCATTTTTTAAAGTCCTTTCCAATGTTAAGTTACTGACTCCTTGGCCTTGAATTCAATCCTAGCGCACTTAAGTTTAAAGCAACTTTAAAACACATGTTTATTTTTTTAATTTCATATCATAAATTACTCAAGTTTCAATAGTTCGATGAAGATTTGATGTATGGTTGTAGTTGCTTTTTGGAATGAAATGCACAGAGTGATAGGCTTGCAAACTTAAACCTCTAGGAATCTCCCTATAACCATTAGATTTAGAAAGATCAACAATTTAGAATTTATAGTTCATGTAGAAATAAGACGTTTCATTCAGTTTAATATTCCAATTTCAAGAAAAAAAACACTTTATACTACTAAGTGTCAAGTGATTTTTTTTAAGTGAGAGGGTCAGCACACAATGAGATTTCAGTCTTTATATTTCCCATTGCAGTGTACCACCCCATTTTGGGTTCCACAATTCCACTTCCAACAGAGCCATTCCAGTTTCCATGATTGTAAGCATTAATCTTTTCAAAATTTAGATTCCGAGTCAGTGAAAGAATTCTTGCGGCTACGTTTCATCATTTGACGTTTCTTAAATCTTATTTTGTCATACTTTGAAGTTTAGGTTTAGAGACTTAAGAATTAAGAAAAATTAAGGAGGACCAATAGGTATTAGGTAATTCACAACTTCAGATTGTATAAGCATGTCTACCACCAGTACCACTAGAGTAATGTCCGATAAAAAAATACATTATGCATAATTGCTTAAAACCATAGGTTTCATTGATGGGTACCATGATATTTATGATCTTGAAATCTATGGTAGGTGTACCTCAGAACTTATATTTTCATTTTAGAATAAGGCTGCAAAGAAAACTCAAGTTAATAGTATTAGTGCACCATGGGTAATTGGATTAGGGTGCATGATGTTACATGAGGTTTTCCCTTGCCTAGAATTTATCATGGTTTATGCCCAAAATTATGATGATAACAAAAGAGAAATTGCTAATAAAGATAGAAAAGAAATTTTTGTATCCATTAATGCAAAAGAACTTGGAAAAGTGTTGGGATTTACAACCAAAGAATTTGGAAACGTCCACATTGACCTAGAAAATCTTGCTAGTGATTATGAAGTAGTGGAAGAAAGGAATAAAAATGATTTCTTAAATAAAATAGTTTAGGATAGAAACAAATTGAAATGTGATCATAAGCGTCCTTATGATTTAGATATTTTCAAACCATGGGTTCAGGATACTATTTCCATGCTAGCATTTTGCCTCAGTCTGGATAGCAATTTGAAAGTGGGTGAAAGCCTCCTTGAAATGGTATATAATATCCATTATGGTGTTCCACATGTCAAATATAATTTTATTCAGCACATTGTAGAATCCATGCATAAACATTTTTTAATGATCAAAGGAGGTTTCACCAATACATTTAGGTTCATAACCTACTTGTGCTATTTTTTTCTATTCAAATTTAGAGGAATGTTTCATACTAACAAGCTTCAGATTCAACCCTATAGTAATGTTGAGGAAAAGTAAATGGCTCCAATATATGAATGGACCACTAAGATAAGGATGTATGATTCTCGAAGGAACTACAATAATTTTTTACACTACTTTTTGGCTCCATTGCATCAAGAAATTACAAATTCTCCAATGCCTAGATTGCCTATGTCATGTAGAAACTACATTCAACTAGGAAAAGAAATACAATTGGTTGATTGGTACTTAATGGAAGAATATACTATGCTAAGATTTTATGGATCGGGAGGACAACCATACAAAATTCCAATACATGTGACAAAAAGGGTTTTTGAATTAGAATATGTAAGGCAGATGCATAAGTGCTGATGAACTACACTTTATTAGTCATCAAAAGAAGACCTTATTTCCCTCTTTACCTTTTTCATGTGGAGGGTTCAAAATTGAGAGAAAAGCATTTAGTGTGGCACATAATCTTTTTTATTTTTTATTTTGATGCTATTTGTCACTGGTAGTATGATCCATGTGACATCATTAAATCAATGATTGTGACCAATAAGAATGTTGCAAGTAGAATTCAACATCAAAGTAAACCCTTGCTTGAAAACTTGAGAAACAAGGATTCTTGGGATGAGGTCAAAATAGCAATAGAGAAAAGTGTTCCTGAGAATGGTATTTATTTTGAACAATTGTTAGTAGAAATTATGACATTGCACCAAAACATAATTAGGACATACAATAATTTTTATGAAAGTGAAAAACCATCTAGTAGAGTAAAAATACTAGGTTCTCTAGAGAAGGAAGTTACTGATAAAAATTGGTCACAATCAAAAATTGTTTCCTTTTGGTCTATGAGGAAGGAGCTAGGTGGTCCAAGAGCTCTTGTAGAGTATGGAGATAACAAAGAAGATAAATAGTTTAGAAAATTATGGAATATAGAGCATCCCAATGAATAGTAAGATAAATAATTTGATGATGAAACTAATTATAATGATGATAGGGAAGAAAAAATCCATGTCAATTACAAACCTGGTTTAAGTGAGGCCACAAAAGAAGCATATACTTCAGGAGCAACCATAGTTGAAAAAATGCGTTATGAAGGTGGTCCTTTGGGGTCCCAAAGATAAGGCCCTTGTACAATAACAAATGTTGAGCATAGAAAACCAATTGATAAATCTTGCCTTGGGCTTGGAGGTGAAAAAGTAGACCAAGGGCATACAAGTCAATTTGTTAGAGCTTCAAATCCTCATCCTCATGGTTAGATAAAATCACAACTAGGACATGCCCATGGTGGAGAGCTTAGTGCAACTGGCACTGCCACTAGTGGTGATGGTATGGGTAGTAGTACTAGTCGTGGTCAACATGTGCTACAACAAAAAATTACACATAAGAGGACAACAATACAAGATACCAGAAACACCAAATGATTAAGGCATACAAAAGAGGTAAAGGATTTTGATAGGTCCAAGTCACACTATCAGTGAATCCACCACAAATGAGTTATTTCCAAGCACTCCCCCACTACTAGTTAGTGTAGTTGCGACATTATTAGCAACTGCACGTAGTCCTATTCCTTTTCCATTCAAGCATTTCATTGTTCCTGTGTCCCCAAGTTTTGATTTCATTGAAGAGTTTAAAAAGAAATCAAACTTGTATAAAAAAGAAAAGAAGAAACTGATGGAGAGTGTGTATGTTTTAACTTCAGAGCCTGTAATAAAGATGGTATTATCCACATTTGACACAAATAAAAAAATCATGGAGTACACAATTGTTGTTCCCATAGTTCAAAACAAACCAACAAATCAGATGGATCGATTTGAATATCAGGTGTCGAATTTTCAATTGGATTTTAATTTTGGACTCGAAAATACTGACAAAATTAATGTATCAAAGAAGAAAAATGAATTTGTGTATGCATCATTTCTAAAGCAAGATAGAGAGAAGAAAATGTTGCAGACTCAATTAGAAAAGTTACAGGCAAACCTAGAAAATAAGAAAGCAAAGAGGAAAGCAATAGATAACAAGATAAATGAATTAGAAAAAATAATAAATTTTTTTCCTTTGCATCAACACACAAAGAGGATAAACAAAATGAGAGAGAAGTGAATGACCTAAAGCAAAGGCTAGATGAGAGCAACAATAAATATGATGAGGAAAAATCCACTTTAGCAAAGTTAAGACTAGGCATTGTGAATGGAAATGCATAGTGGGAACAAAAATTGGAGAAAGAGAGAAAAAGAATAAATTAACTCTTGTCAAAATAAGTTGTCTACATTTTGTAGAGATACAATGAGGCATATGAAACAAAAGATCTAGGATGAAATTATGCAGAGGTTTGATCATTTGTGTGACATGTTTCAATTGATTGATGCTATCAGACAACATTATAAGAAGCTCAACAAATATTTAGTGGACAACAAAAATGTGCTAGCATTAGATAAATTTGCAAATGAAGTTCTACAAATAGTCTACAATGCCAGTGACTGATTTAAAATCAAAAGGGATTACTAATCGGATTTCTATGACAATGAAGTTGTCATCTATCATTGAAAAGTGTTTAAGAACACGTGAAACAAAGGAATATTTGCATTTGGCTATAGACACGATGAAGAAGGTAGATGAAAAGGTAAGGAAATTCATATAGCTTGGTTTGCAAGAGGATTTTGACACAAATGAGTGATTTATTGGAAAGGATGATTTCATAAAGAAGATGGAGGGTTCAAGGAAGATTGATTTGGACCAGTTTCCTCATAACACTGATAACCTTGAATACAAAATTGAATGAAGAATTCAAGACAGGTTCCAATTACAATCATGAAATGTTAACAAAACTTCAAGTCAAACAACATCAGTTAGAACAAATGGTGATTCCACCACCTAAAGAGTGGAAGTTGCTAGAAAAGGTGATATAGTGATTTGATTTTTGAATTTTTGATAATTTATGAGTTTCCAAGTTCCAACTCGGCTCTGTGCAGAGTTGTCTTTTGGAAATATTTTGCATTGCCAATGCCTCTATGTACTCCATGTGAAAATCAATAAAAAATCTCAAATTCAGACTTTAGTAATGTGATGATGTTCAACTATCTATATTATTTATTTTATAATTTGAAGAAATTTTTTGTGGTTTCAAATACTAGATACACATTAAACGATTGTTGATGTTCATTGTTGTATATGCTACTAATACTATTTTTAAAATGTTATTAAGCATTGAGTTGAGTGATGTATCATTGAGTACATGTTCAAGTTTTACTTTTAACACAATTAAAATATGAACTATAAGGTGATGAACTTTTAGCTCACTATATTTACTTCTTGGTAGAGCTTCTAGGTTATGGATGTTGAACTATTAGCTTTTGTTCTATTGGGACTAAAAATCTTGCTCAGTATCCACCAACTTACACCTCACCCACATCCCACATACTACAAAAATACACTACATTTGATTTTATGATTAGCACAAATTGCAGAGATTTGTGTGACTAGATCCATTTTGTGGCCCACATTACCACTTGATCATATCCATAAATAAATCTAAAACCCCATGGTCACAACCCCTATTCTTGAAGAATTCAATACTATCGACTTGACAATATTGCATCGAGGGGACTCCCCTCACTACTCCACCGATCAACCGATGAAAGCAACCCACAACTTAATATCAACATAACAATATCCTATTGGGCAGATTCCCAAGGCACTCTCCTCGATTTACCGATGGGGTCGACAAAGGTGAACACATCGCAGTAACACAAGTCCATCGACAAAATGAATGTTAGCATTCCCCTGATGGCCTGAACAAAGCATATCGGTAGCACTTGAACATATCGGCAGAAGATAACATAGTGTCCCCTCGATGGGGTGATACAGTATGCAATGCAAGAGTTCAACATATGGTGAGAAGTATATCGAGGGAACAAGAGGCTATCAGGCCAACATAAAACCTAGTTCAACCGATACAATGATAGGGGGTTGAAGGCATCAGAGGAAGTGACACCTATCGATGGAAGATGAACAAGGGCTACCCTGATGACCTGATAATACCATGAACTGTCAAACACATGTTAAGGAAGTATATCAAAGGAAGAGGTGGTTATTGGTGGAAGGAGAATCATGGTTCCTCCAATGCAGAGATAATGATTATTTCTTGTTGATGTGACATCCTAGTGATATCATCAAGATATTCAAATTAATGATCTTCCCTGAATCCTATTGACAAGACTACAAAAAATTGGAGCATTTATGAGCTATAACTAAGGTAAATTATAGTTCAAGTTAATTGTGTATTTGTCATAAAATTTGGATAAATTCACTGGAAGCAAGAGTAGGAATGAAAAGATTGGAATTTTCCATTGCTACGCAGCTCAAGGCCAGGGAAAGTAAAATTAAAGTATGCAAAACCTAGCTAAAAATTTTCTTTCATAAAAGTTTTAAGTTTAAACAATGGAGGAAAGCATAGAGAAACTGAAGGCTAAGAAACAAAAAACAAAAAAAAGACTTCTAAATCAGGACCTAATATACCAATACCTTGGGTCAGGGCCAAGACCCAAAAGGAGTGCACAATCAAATCCTTATGTGGATAAGTTATGGGACAAGCATAAAGTTCTGGGAGATGTGTGGACACTACGACAGGGATGTGAATTGTTTATGTACCATTATAGGAAATAATATAGGTTTCAACCAGTTTACAACCCATGGAGATTGAACCTAGGAATATTAGTGGTGCCCAATGTGTTTTTCAATACAGAGCTAATTAAAGCTCTTTCTGGAAAATATGACCCCAAAAGGAGGACTATCCAATCACATAATGAGGCTGACATTCTTTTTTTTTCTAAAGATCTCATATCTAATGTGTTTCAATTAGACAGTTCCCTGAATTTTCCATTCATAATCAAAGGCCTCCTGACAAAATATAACCACATGGACACAAGTTATAAAATACAGAAGCTACCCTTACATAGGCTCAGGGATGAAGGGAACCAACTTAGAATATTTTCTAGCAATGAAAACCCTCCCTTTCACGAAGATTTATTTGAAGAATATTTTTGGTCTACCTATCATTCAATTGGACAAGTGTTAGGAGTAGAGGTTCCACCCCTTATGTCAATTGCACCAATGGTCTTGGCTATAGATATACAAAGAAAATATGTTAGGCCATTTGACTATGTTGGCTATTTAGATAATTCCTTGAATCAGGGGTGGGAAAGGATAAAAAATAACAGTGATAGTATTAATCTCAAACACTATTCTCTGTTTATGCATTTGCTTTTACATGAAGGTCAGGTCAAAGGATTCTGGGGTGAGGAATTAAGAATAAAGGATGTAGATGAGAATGCAAATTACAAGCCTGTATAAATGTGGACTTCATTGTGGGATAGTCGGTATGGTGGATCACATTATCTATACTTTAAAGAATATTTTGTGAATCCATTGATGAAATTTTTGGGACACCCATGTAATTATAACCTATCCTTAGAGATACAAAGATTCTTGAGACCAAAAGATAAATACCCAATGAAAAAGGTAAATCATAACTGGGGGGATTGGTTTGCATATTCTGATTATACTTTAATTAGAGTCTATAGGTTTGAAGTATCCCCACATTTATTGCTAAGGGTAGACCCAAATAGAATAGCTTACTTAGAAACTATGAGACAAATGGCTAAATATGGTGCCAAGAACCGTAAGGGACACACTAAACAATCCATCATGCCTAGCACTTTATGTTTTGAAGATTTCATAGTGGTCACTAGTGAGGGATATGAGGAGATTGATAAAAAAATGGCACCATACAACTTACCTTTGGGTAATGAAATAAAAAAAATTGATACAAAGAGTTTTATTCACAAGGAAAGGTTGTCACAAGGATTATCAAGATATGAACATCATTTCTCAATTGATGATGTAATAAGAAATTATGATGAGGCCTCTACCAAAAACAAGATGACTGCATATAAAAAAATGTGCTTGCTAAGACATGGAAGAGGAGGAACCCATATTATTTAAGAGAATTCAATGAAGTGTTGGATCCTCTGGAAATAATTGAGCAGCTTATCACTCATGTAGATGAGCTAGTAAAAGATGCGCCCCCAGTTGTTTTTGAAGTACAACAAATAACTTATTCAGAAGTGTAGGCTGAAAATATAGAGCCTCTTGATCACATACCTTCACAACCCACTCCTGAGGTCACCTTCTTTGCAGATACAACCATGAGTGAAGAAGATGAAGAGGAGATTGATGAAGAGAATGATGAGGTCAAACAGATAAGTGCTCCTACAGTTGCATAATATGAGCCCTCTCAAGAACATAATATTGTCAGGTTTGAGGCATCATATGAGCTTTGTGATGATGTGAGAGTCAACGCTAGGCAATAATTTATCTTTGATAGTGACTTTGTTAAAAAAATTGAGTTTAAATGATTTGTTTATGAGCATAAAGGCAGAATGTTGAGACAAAAAATGAAAGACATCAGTCTTGAACAAGAAGCAACTGCCCTGGAAAAATTAGGGAAAGATATAGACAAAGAGTTGGATTCCATCACCCCCTAAAGGGGGAGGGAATTGCTTCAAGAGGTTGGAGTGTTACTCTTACAAGGATGGGACATCAATGCTACAATAGTGTTTGATAATTTTAGGAAGAGAGGGGATAAAACAATGCACCTAATAGAAGAGGCAAGTGATAAGATGTATTCAAGATCTAGGTACAACCTAGATGAAGACACCTTGTTGATTTGGTCATTATACCCTCAAGATAAAAGGATTATTGTAATTAGTAATCCAAATCAAGCATTTGAACATCTCTTGGTTCATAGAGTAGGGGATACTAACCCCATTGAAACAACTGAGTTAAATATAAATGTGGCAAAGTTCACTAAAGCACAAATTACAAATTTGATCAAAGAAAATGATAGATTAAGGAAGGAAATGGCAAGTTACACGGATAGAACACCCTCCTCCTCCATGCCAGAATTATATTCCCCATGGCTTGAGAAAGAAAAAATAGTGTTGGATGCATTGGAAGATGTAGCCTACTGGAAGAACTATCACTAGAAGTCCCAAAATAAATGCAAGGAGTTGGAAACAAAGATAAAAACCACTAAGTATAATATGGTGTCTGAGATAATCAAAGAGAGATTTAACAGAATGATGGGTCATGCTGATGAATATTGGGAATTGTTCAAACAAACACACTTAGCACTTGTAGAGAATGAAAGGTTACAAGGGTAGATGATTGAGAAAAGAGAGGAGCTTTTGAATAAGAAAGTCATGAAAGGTCAAACACTGCAAACTTACAACAAGTTGGTGGAATCACACAATGGGTATGAAAATAGGCTTAAAGAGGACCTCAACTACTTTAATTTTTCCCCTTCACTCCATGAAAACCTCAAAAATCCTAGGGATCAAGATGATTGGAAGGAGGAGCTTGCTATGTTTTTTCCCACTACATTACAAGAAATTAATGATGAAGAAATGATATTGCAAAATACTCACAAGAAAATTAAAAAGTTGACATATATGGAGTACAACATGAAAGGTTTGACTACCAATGTGGAAAATTATGCTGATGAGGAATGCATGCATCATCTCTCTGCCATCAACCTATTCATTAATCAAACCAAAGATGCATCAGATATAGTAGAACAACCACTAGAATGTGAAAGCCAACCAACACCATAAGGGGAGTACACTTTGCAAGTGGTGCATTATCATGGAGTAGGAGCCTTGAATAGATCTTGAGTGGTCACAAGCATCTTCTTAAAGATTAACGGATCAGTGCATTCACTTGCAGAAGTGTTGTGCTTTTAATTATGTTAATTTTTTAGTTATCAAACATTGTGCCTTTTTGTAAATGGGTCTATAGCTTGTTGTCTCTCATATATAAAGAGATACCAAGACTCGACTGAAGATATATCATTCCATTTTCATTAGAGTAGGCATTTGTAAGAAGATAGATTTCACCCATCCACCCATTTCATCTCATATCAAAACTTATGTTATAATGCATATCATTTGAAGAGCAATACAATGAAGAAGGTTATACGTAATTATTGATTTTCTTTCAAGTGTTCAACTATTGAGTGGATCTACATGCTTATATGTTATTCGGTTGTCTCTAGAGCGATCTTCTTATACTATTCAAATTAAGTGTGTGAAAATACATTTAACTTGTCAATACACATTTGTTGTAATTGTGTGATGTTGTCGACTAGTTTATGTGTAAAGAAGAATTAAAATTCCTTTTAAGAGATCAAATTTAATATCATAATTTCATGGAGTACAATATAAAATATCATCAACTACAGTTTGGAATATGATTCATGAAGTGCAATATAAAATAAAATATCATGAAGTGCAACGATTCACAATTTATTTGAATACAATATAAAATATCATCAACTACAATTTGCAATATGATTCATGAAGGGCAATATAAAATAAAATATCATGAAGTGCAATGATTCAAAATTTATTTGAATACTATATAAAATATCATCAACTACAATTTGGAATATGATTCATGAAGTGCAATATAAAATAAGATATCATGAAGTGAAATGATTCACAATTTCAATGTTCACTTAATACAATATAAAATATCATCAACTATAGTTTGTACTTTGGAACAATGGAAAATGATTCATGAAGTGCAGTATAAATACCTAAAAATTGCTAATTCTCTTCTATTTCCCAAATGTAGTCAGGGTCCTCAGACTGACGCTCATCTCAAGATAAAGTAAAAGGGCCATCTTGATAATGATTTTTCTCTTCATTTTCTTTGGCATGTGTCTCAAATTCAACATTCATTGTGTGATTTGTACCAATGTCATATGTCCCAGTCCCACTGTCACTGCTAGTGCCACTAGTACCAAATTTTGGATTTGGTGTGTGTTGCACAACCCGGTCCCTCTTCTTTCACATGTGGACCTCCTGATTGCGAGTGCCCTTTGAAAAGGATTTTTTTTGACATTACACACAGTTCCTTTCATCCTCAAGAAATTTTTCAAAATCTTATCTATTTTATTTCTTAACTTTGATTTCAAATACCCCAATGTACCAAAAACTCTCTCATCCTCCATTGACCCCGATATCATTGTTTGACATAAATTAACAAGTTTGAAATACTTTGATATCGAATCACACAATATTTCACTCTAACCTAAGTTTTTCCAAACCTTTTTTATTGATCCCGGTTCAAAGGCCTTCTCCTTGCCCATGGATTTATACTATTCCTTCATAGCTATTGCAAAACTCCTACATTGTTGTCTAAGCTTATTTTCATTAAAATTTCTTCTATTTTCTACTCATTATATGTTACCTTTTTTGAAAATTGTTCGATCAAGATTTTTACTTTATCATGAAAATATTTTGGGTTATCTCGGTTTACTCAAAATTGAGGATACACAATACCCATGGCTTCAAGTATTTCATGTCAAGGGAATCTTTCACAAATCTCTGAGGAAAGATATTTTGCAATTTACTTCATATTATCACTAACAGATTTAACAATGTCATTAAAATCTTCCTTGTTAACAACTACTTCTCTACTAGAGTGCCTAGTTGTCTTACAATGGTACATTGGTACCTCATACCCACGTAGATAGATACACAAGTTCCCTCTTGCATTAAATTATAAATAATTATTAGGAATATTCAAATTAGTAATTTTCCACCACATGAAAAAATTTGTGCCTTCTTGTGTTAGATCTAGATATAGATGAACGAGGGCCAAGCATGCAAGTTTACGTAGATTGGCATATTCATAAATATACATAGTTCTATCTTGGAATTTATTCACAAGATTTTTCATCACATCCAACATGGGGAGAAGACTAGCTAAATTCAAGAGTGTCTCTATATCGCTTAACCTATGTAAGAGGTCAAGAGATTTTTCTATTGTGATGCTTGTACATCACTCCAATCAAGGATTGATATTCTGAAAGAACTTGTTGCATTGGTCCATGCAGGGAGATCCATTTGGTATCAACATCCTTGAGAAGCTTGTTTTTAGGTGTTATTCCCTCAAAAAAATGTTGAAATTCTTGGAAATTATTGGGACTTTGGTAGAAGTATGCATGGATCTCGGAGACTAGATTTTCAAATTTTGATACTAGAGTAAACTTGCTTACAATTTTGAATGCTAAATTCATTATGTGGGCCATGCAGTGAATGCCAAGCATGTATGGTGCACAAGTAGTTTGTAATTTTTTGCAAACACCACTCCTTTGACCTTGCATTGTTGCAACTCCATTAGCTCCTACACACACCAACTTTTTGGCAATTGTCAACTCATCCATACCTACAATTTCATTCAAAGATTTCTTGACTAGTTAAAATAGATTTTTTGATGTTGAACTACCTTCATTTTATGAACACAAAGAAGATGAGCTTGGTGAACATGTTGTTCTACAGTATGCAAATACATACATATCCAAGAAGTATTGTCTATTGCAGTAAATTCATCTAAAGATAATGCAATGCAATTTGACTCTTTTACTTTCTCCTTTAAATATTCCTTTTCCACTGCAGCAAGACAATTTTCCCATTCCCATCCAGCATTTACTACCCAATGTGAGAAGGTAAAGTGAGGAACATTCAAATAAGATAATAAAATAGAATATTATAGGTAGTCTTTCATAGGACGCCCTCTGAAAAAAAAATATGAAAAACAACACTCATCTGAACAATTTTTGAAAGATTTTCTTCTTCCATTGCTTTTCCAAAATGAGCCTCAAGTGTACCTTGAAATTCAACAAGCTTTGACATTCTATGGTTATGCTCTTCATATTATGCAACATACTTAACATGAAGAATTTTTTCCTTTGATTTTCATCGTACGACTAATTATTCCTTTTCATTTATGATTTATTTTTCGTAAACTTTACTGATATGCTTTTCTATAGTGTCAAGCTTTAGCTGCAATGTCTTGTCTCTTCCACATTTCCAACTAAAAATCATACACTTGCATAGTGTTTCTTTTTCAATATCATTTTTGTTTGTCACCCCCATTGGTACAATGAATGGATACTTTGACAACCAACCAAGTTGAAAATTTCTTTTTATTTCCCACTCATGCCCCATTTTTTATTTTCCTTTTATTTTCTTGCTACCCACATCATCCTCATCCAAGTCAATTATCTCATTCTGGCTAACCAGGGTATCCCTTGGAACATCTTCCGCGGTATTTCCATCCTCATTTGATAAATTTTGATTTAACTCAATGAAAATCTCACCTTGACCTTTTGGTGGTGGTGAGGTATTGTGAATGCCTTCTTCGTTAATATTTGGTCAAAGAGTTGATGATATAGCTCCATCTTGATCTGATGGATCAAAAGCTTTGCCAATTCCAAAGTAAGACTATATGGTATCTCTACATTTTGGATGTTTTGATGGCCTCCAGTCTCTTCACTACCCTCAGTATTCTTACCCTTGCTACTCGAAATATTGATCTCTCACTTCGATTAAAAGCTAGAAAAAAATGTCTTCTTGTTTAAGAAGGATGGAGAATATAGATCCCATTCCCTACTTAGAATCATCTTTAAGACTGAAGCAAGAATGGAAAAGAGATAAATAAATCTTATTATTATAAATAATAACACTATGAAGAAATTATCACTCACCTTTAAGTCTACATTTTCAACTTTCATTGACTTCCAAATCGAGAAGTAGAACCTCAAAACTGAACAAAATGTGTAATAATAAATGACAGTTTCGATGTATTTATATCAATCCATATTTGGTGAATTCCACGATATTTTTTAATGGTATGTTAAAAATTTGTTGAATCCCACATGCTTATACAATGATACGTTATAATTTTCAAGGCGAAATGTGTCCTCAAATGTAATTATTTTAAATGTTATTGGCGAAATAGGTCCTCATAAGTAGCTATTTGTAAATTTTAATTGGCGAAATGGGTCTTCACAAGAAATTATTTGTAAACTTTAATTGGCGAAATGGGTCCTCATAAAATGTTGTTTTAATAGTATTGGTGAATATGTAGGTGTTTTATTACATGCTTCTGGGACTTCAGGAAAAAATATTAGTCGGTCTATTTGAAATGTGTATTATGTTATATGGAGAATTTATTGCATAAATATGCCTCATAAAAAAATCATTGGTGAATGGACATTCATTGGACCAATAGTTCATAAAATCTCGGCAATTTAGACACCCTGTTGGGTGCGATTAATTTGCCAATTTTGACTTGGTCGATTTTTAGAATTCGCTAATTGGAAAAGATTCACCACTAAATTTTTCCTTGCCCTAAACCCTATAACTTAAACCCTAAACCCTACACCCTCAATCCTCATTTATGTACCTTATACCTAAAGCTTATACCCTAAACCCTAAACAATATCCCTCTAACCTCAACCCTTAACCCTATAATTAAACCCTAAACCCTAAACCATCAACCCTAAACTTAATACCCTCAACCCTATACCCAATATCATGAACCCTAATCCCTATACCATATACACTTAACCCTATACCCTCAACCATGAACACTATTCCTCAACCCTCAACCCTCAACCCTATACCTTAAACCCTAAACCCTTCACCTTCGACCCTCATCCATATACCCTATACCCTCAAACTAATAACCTAAACCTTGAACATTATCCCTCAACCCTATACTTATACCCTAAACCATGCATTCAACCTTGTAACCTAAACCCTAAACCCTCAATCCTAATCCTAATATCCTCAACCCTATACCTGATATTCTAAACCCTAATCCCTATACCCTATACACTTAGCACTATACCGTCAACCTTAAACACTGTCCCTCAACCCTCATCCCTATACCCTATACCCTCAACCTTATACCCTAAACCTTGAACATTATCCCTCAACTCTATACTTAAACGATAAACCCAACACTCTCAACCCTTAACCCTATACCTTATACCCTAAACCCTATACATAATATCCTAAACCTTAATCCATATACCCTATGTACACTTAACCTTATACCCTCAACCCTTAACATTATAGCTCAACCCTCAACCCTCAACCTTATACTTAAACCCTAAGCCCTACATTAAACCTTGTACCCTAAACATTAAACCCTCAACCATAAAACTAATACCCTCAACCCAATGTGATATAGAGATGTCTAGAGAGATTAGTAGGGTGTGATGGATGGAGAGGAAGGTAGAGAGAGGGATTGGGAGATGGAGGGTAGATAGGAAAGTATGGAGGGGGAGAGAGAAGTGAGATAGAGAGAAATATCGAGTAGTAGGGAATGATGGAGGGAGAGGGGAGATAGAGATAAGTAGAGAGAGAGAGAGATTGATATTGGGGGGAGATAAAGATAATTAGAGAGGGAAGTAGAGGTAGAGAGCTAGAGAGTAGAATGAGGGAGGGAGGGAGATAAGTGATATAGAGAGGTGTAGAGAGAGTGATAGGGAGTGATGGATGGAGAGGTAGGTAGAGATGGATTAGGGAGATTGAGAGTAGAGAGGGAACAATAGGGTGATGTATAAATGGAGAGAGTTGGAGGTGAGACAGAGAGAAATAGAGAGAGAGTGGTAGGTAGTGATGGATGGAGAGGTAGGTAGAGAGGGAGAGGGGAGATATATATAAGTACAAAGGGAGGGAGACGTAGTGAGGAAGAGAGAGGTTAGATAGATATAAATAGAGAGAGTGATGGAGAGAGAGTTAGGTAGAGAGAGGGAGAGAGGAGATAAAGATAAGTAGAGAGGGATGGAGAGGTAGTTAGGGGAGAGATAAAGAGTAGAGAGGGAATGGGGGATGGAGGGAGAAGTATGGAGGGAGAGAAAGGTGAGATAGAGAGGAGTAGATATATAGAGTGGTAGGGTGTGATGGATTTAAAGGTAGGTGGAAAGAGATTGGGAGATAGAGAGTAGATGGGGAAGAAGAGAGGGAGAAAGAAGTATGGAGCTAGAGAGAGGGTGGTGAGAGAGAGGTGAGATAGAGAGAAATAGAGAGAGTGGTAGGGAGTGATAGAGGGAGAGGTATGTAGAGAGAGGGAGAGGGGAGATGGAGAGAAGTAGAGAGGGAGAGAGAGAGAGAGAGAAATAATACAACCTTGTTGATTACTGAAATTTGGCTTGATTATTGATATTTGGTTGTCTAAAAATTTGTATTTGATCTTCCAAAAACTAGAATTTGCATTATAACTCCTAGAGATCTGAAACCACTCTTAAACATCCTAAAACTATATGCATGAAATATAACTTAAAGTATAATTAAATGTTTATTTCATGTATATAGTTTCCCTCAAAGATAACAAGAAGAAAGAGGGAAAAAAAGAGAAGAAAAACAAATTCAATGCATACCAAAACGCAAGCACATTATAGCATGCTTGCATTTTGTCAATGCATTCACAAAACATGAGCATGTTATATAATGCACTCATGTTTTTTCAATGCATTCAAATAACATGAGCGTGTTATAATGCGTGTGCATTATTTCTTTCTTTGGGGATCCCCAAGCCTTAGGCTTGGTATTTTCTTTGGAATCCAACCCAAAGGCTTGGAGTACCTTCCCAATGTCCAAAGATGTGTTTTTTTGTAAATTCTACAATATTTCACATAATCACATTCATGCTAAGCATCAGGTTTGCACGTGTTTCAAGGTCAATGAAATTAAACACCTAGGCAATGTTACCTGCTCTCTCTTAACTATCTAACGATGTAATTTTTTTCACATTTTGACAATGTTAAGCCTTTCATCTTTAATTTATTTTGTTTGTGTGTCTCTTTCTTTGCAAAAACTAGTGTTTGTAATTTTTCTTTATAAACTAATTGTTCATCAAAATTTTAAATAAATTACATTTTTAGAAACTAGACTCCATTTTACACATATTTTATAAAATTGGTTTCAATTAGTTTTCAAAATTTATATGGGTAGCATGACCAAAATTATGTTTTTTAGGAAGTCTCTACTTTGAAAATTAGTAAAAAATCAAATATTCATTAAAAAATTATCAAAAAAATTGAGCATAAACGACATTTTTTTAGCTAATTTCTCATTGAAGTGATTTTAAAAATACCCAAAAAAAATTAACCTTTAAAGGAGCCACAAAAATTGCTATGTTATATTTTTTTGATAAAAACAACACCAATTTCTATGGCTCCCTCTTTTGAACTGCTTAATCTATACCTTTAAAAAATAAAAATAGTAGTTTAGAAAGAAGACTTGAAGCACTTACTACATTATTTTTAGTGAATCTTAAAATTTTGAGTGTAACTATCCTCAATTTCTCATCCAAGGTCAATATTTCTTGATTTTAGAAAAAAAAAGTGGCCACTTCAGACCCCTTTTTGGACCCCCATCTTCTTGCACTTACCTAGTGATCTAGGCACATATACACCTGCTCTCAATCTCTATCATCTCTAACAACTAGACTCACCTCTTTGTCTTTGAGGCACACCTATGAAATCTATAAACTTGAATGGCCTTCTAGACGCAAACCATGCATCATAATCGATAGTCGTGCCAGTATCCTCTAGTCCTCTTGCATATATACATGGTAAAGGAGAAAGTTGATCAAAATATGCATTAGTTGTCTAAATATTGATCATCTCTCCCCACTCTCTCTTCTCTTGATGGGTACGATAAAATAAAACCATATAATCAATCAGTGGAATGGTTAATGTCTCCCTCAAATGTCGCATGCAATGATTAGAAAGGTATCACTCAATAATGGAAGTCGAATGAACAATACACCATCTAGTTTGATGGTAGTATCGAAGGTAATCACCATCATCATCCAAGGCCTCAACTTCTAACCATGACCTCCATGTGAACTTGGAACTTGGTCATCAATAAATCTCCTCCAATAGAACAACTCATCTATGTGGGGGTGAGTCAAGATACCCTCATATTGGAATACAAATGGCTCATAGACAACACAACATGAGGTAAAAATTGGTTGAAGCATGACAATTTGCTCCCAATCCAAAATATGTAGAAGAGTACAACCAATAGATAAAAAAGCTCCACTCCTATAGACCACCTGGTACATATTGTGGTACAGGTGGGCTAGAATACAAGAACCCTAGGCAAAGCGAACTCCATCCTCCAATATCCTCTCTAACTCACTCCCCCATCCAAGACCGAACATGCAATATTTTATATCCAGCACAAGTGTCCCCATAATTATACTGGAAAGAATAAGGGTAACATCATTAACAGTGTCAACATAAACTTGGATGTCCACCTGACCCTCAATCAAAATCAATTTAGTCCACCTGCAATACTCAAATAAGGGCCTAACCAGCTCAGGAAATATCATATATATATATCTTAGACCATGAATGGGAACCCTAAGGATGCACCATGCATCCTCTAGGGTGATAATGGCCTCATTGGTCGAAAAAATGAAATGAAGATGTCTCAAAATTTCACCGCTCAACGATAGTAGTGATCAATGCACAATGGGATCAAATATTTGACATATAAAAAACATGGAACAACCCCAAAGCATGGAAAAATATAATTGCATTAGGACTAAGGGGTGACATCCGCTCCATGATAGCTAGTCTTTTCTCTCAAGAATTAAGAGGATCTAGCTTGGTCTACACGCATAATGCGCACAACATCAAGTTCTAAAAATCTAGTAGAAAAACCTAACTCAAAAATTAAAAATGAACAAAAGAACTCCTTTGTACAAGAGCATGTAATTGTCAACAAATAAAAGCACATTTTTATTTCAAAAGCATAGTTTTATTGCAAAATCGTGCACTATAAGGAAAAGAAAAAGCGTGGGGTTTTTAACATAAGTGTAGGATACTAGCATTGGGGAATTACAATAGTGCAAGTATGGTTTTACATTACTACATCTTTGCAAAGAATCTATGCTTTTATACAAAAGTGCGGTGTCGATGATAAAGGTGCACCAAAACAAAGTTCGATGCTTTTATTCACCTAAATTCTAAGCTACATTTCGCTACATAAAAACATGTGCCAAGAAATTTTTTTGAAGTACATATCCAACCACCTGAACCAAAAGGACACTAGAACTCATGAACTCAATCAACTTGGTGTTTGGCTCACATAAAAAACTCCATCATCCTAGGATCTTTGTAGCAACTCAACAAGGGAAGATCTCAAGGTCTTGAGAATTCTCAAAGAAATGTGTGCAAATGAGTTAAAATTTTCTCCAAATGAGCATATATACCTTGTTGAACCACTCTCATTTATTTTTCACGATCTCAACCTAAAAGCCATTTTTTCTACTCGATCTCTTGAGGAGGCAACACACTAGTACTCCATCTATTGGGGTATAGTGGGGCATCAAGAAAAATTGGAAAGTTTTTAATTTGATCTGAGCAGTATTAGTTCTTTGAAACAATGTAACAAGTACTTCACTTGAAAGAGGAAAAAAATGTAGACACCTAAACATGTCATGGATATATCACACACTGAGATTTCACTTATGAACACTATTTCTCTCATAATTCATCTAATTCCTCTATTTAATTAAATATTGTCCAATTATTTAGTTAAATTCATTTTTTTCATATTAATTAAATAATTAATTTTATTTGATTAATTCACCCTCTTCATGGGGTAAAATCACAAAGTTGTGTCACACTTTATAAAGGAAATGACCAACACTGATCCAAATTTTAAACTTGAATCACTAAAAAGTGACTATATGCTTTGAATTTTGAGATGATGTAAACTAGTACAATGTGTATTTTTTAGTATATTTTATGTTTCTATTTTTTTTTAAATTAAAAGTTTATTTTAAACTAGTTTTTAATAAATTAACACTATCATTTAGTTGTTGATAAAATACTGAAAAATGAAGTTACATGAGACATCAAACTTTTTATAGTAAATTTTGTTTTTCTTTAATTTTTTTTGTGTATTTATAACTTGAAACTTTAGTGCATGGATATTCTTTTTTCCAATTTTGATAAATATATATTTTTAAATAAATATTCAAATGTGTGTGTATTCAAAAATATTTTTTTTCATTGGATGCCAACTTTCATATTAAATATTTATCTAAAATATATAAAAAATTATACCACTTTGATATAGATTCTTTTATCTAGTGCAACATATTTTTTCAAATTTTTTAATAAGTTTTAGTATTTTCCTTGGAATGGTAATAAACCTAATATTTTGTGTTGATAACCTACTTTTAGTAAAAATAAAAAATAAAATATAAATAATAATTAAACTATTAAAATAAATATATATTTGAAAACTACACTTATGGATCTACAAAAATGTATTTTTATATTTTTGTAAAAATGTTATTTACATGAGTAGGAGTTATTGAAACATCATTTTTTTCAAATAATTTTATTTTTTTGGTAAATTGGCCTCAAAGTGGTGTTCCATATATTTTCAGCCAACAATTTGAGTTGAAAAATTTGTGTAAGTATCTAACTTAGCTAGAATGAATCTTACTAGATCATATGTTTGACCCAATTGATTTTTAGTTAGAAATACTTAAATTCAACCGTGTTGATAAGTTGGGCGAAAGTGTGACACAACTTTTTAATTTTACCCCGTGCTAATTTTCTTCCCTTTTGATTAAATAATGTCACTATCCTTCTTTGATTAAACAATTCTAAATTTTTTAATTAAAGTTCTTAATTCCTCGATTAAATGATTTTCTAAATTGTTTAATGGACTAATTTTCCTCCAATCCTCCAATTTGCATAAAGAATATTCTGTGTATAGAATATTATCTTTTCAAATTAGACTTCTTCCCTCCAACTCAAAATATCTCCAACATAATTCCTAAAATTAAGGGATATTGTTGAGTCTCTCATGGATTATTAGTCCTTGATCTAATCCTTGATCCATGCCTCATGGATTATCAACCACTTAATTCATACTTGATCCATATATTCATCTTCAATTTGATTTCATCTGGACTGATTAGCATTTTGAATCCTCACAATTGATCAATATCTCAAAAATCTATAAATACTAAGCCATTTCCATATCAATTTAATTCACAACCTTATGCAAAGTTACTCTCTCAAATTCATTACTCACCTTTGAGTAACTTGAGAGATTTTTGTGCGAATCAACCTTCATCAATCATCATCAATCTTTCGAAACAACATGGATTAGGAAAATTTGAGAAATCCACATCCATATCACACCAAATTTGCACTCAATCCTTTATAGGATAGGAGGTTTGTTGGTTATTTGTTTCAATTGTCTAGAATTTAGACTGCTTTGATTTTATTTGAATCATTTTAGCCATGTTTACTAAAGTTCATTGGAGTATTGTCTTTAATTGATAAATTGCTTGTTTAATTTCTTTATTTAATTGTTATTTGATCAATTGAATTTATAGAATTACAACATGGTAATCCCATTTATACCAGTGGGAAAACATCTTATATGACTGCATAATGTCTATTGACTTTTTATGTACTATAACCTTGCTATGAAAATTATCATGTGAATGAAAGAAGGATATTATAGATATAATGAACCACAATATAAACACATACTAAATGAAAGGAAAATATCATTTAATTTGACACTATTATTGAAACCAAGATAAGAGATAATGCCTATGTAACCATGTTATGCAACATCTCATGATACCTTACTATTGACCATTGATGTCATATTTAGTATAAATGGCAAGTATGAATAAATCATCCAATTTATGAACTTAATTATAATTGCACAATAATGTAAATAAAATTGGAAGATTAAGAGGGCAAGTGCATGGAAATGGGTAGCAATTTTGTGGACAACTTACTTTTTCATCCCAAAATAGCAAAAACGCGTACGCGTTATAGTAAAACGCGCTTGCTTTATGGGTTGGTTACCGAGCCTAACGTGGGTGTTTTAAAACACGAGCGTGTTATAACATGCTCGCATTATGGCTTAAATTTCAAAAAATGCACACATTTTGACTTAAAAAATGTGCAGTTTTTGAAATAAAAAAAATATTTCCAAAACGCGAATGCACTCGTGTTTTGGTCTACATTGAAAATATTTTCTTCTCTTTTTCTTGTCTCTTTCTTCTTGTTATCTTTTAGGGAAACTATATACATGAAATAAACATTTAAGTATAAGTTGACATTTATATATGGACATTTACTTTCTTATACTTTAAGTTATATTTCATGTATATACTTCCAGGATGTTTGAGAGTGGTTTCAGATCTCTAGGAGTTATAATGCAAATTCTAGTTTTTGGAAGATCTTTAAAATTTCAGATTTAGTCAAATTTCAGTAATCAACATGTCAAATTTCAGTAATCAGGAGGTTAGATTTTAGTAGTCAACAAGTTCTATCATCTTTCTCTCTCACTCTCTCCTTCTCTCTACTATTTATCTCTCCACACCCTCTCTCTCTCTCCCTTCCTCCCTCTCTCCCCTCTATCTCTTCTAGTTTTTGGAAGATCTCACAAATTTCAAACTTAGTCAAATTTCAATAATCAGGAGGTCAAATTTTAGTAATTAGAAAATTGTATTATTTCTCTCTCTATCTCACTCATTTTTATCCCTTACACTCTAGACCTCTCTCTCGCTATCTCTATCCCTTTTTCTGACTCTCTCTCTCCCTTGATCTCAAGAAATCTCTGTCTCTGTCTCTGTCTCCTTTTCCCTCTAATTCTCTCTACCTCACTTATCTCTCCCTCTCCCACCTTCCCTCTCTACTTGTCTCTATATCCCTCCCCCCCCCCTCTCTCTCTCTCTACCTACCTACCTCTCCCTCCATCATGCCCTACCACTATCTCTATTTCTCTCTAGCTAACCTCTGTCTCACCTCCCTCTCTCTCCCTCCATACTTCTCTCTCCCTCTCTTCTTCCCTATCTACTCTCTATCTCCCATCTCTCTTTACCTACCTCTACATCCATCAAACCTTACCACTCTCTCTACACCTCTCTCCCTCCCTCCCTCATTCCCTCTCTACTTCTCTCTATATCACCTCTCTCTCTACCTCTCCTTCCATCTCTAATTATCTTTATCTCCTCTCTCCCTCTCTCTACCTACCTCTCCTTCAAACACTCTTTATTTCTCTCTATCTCACCTCTCTCTCCCTCACTACATCTCTCTCCCTCTCTCCCTCCCTCTCTACATATATATATCCCCTCTCCCTCTCTACCTAGCTCTCCATCCATCACAACCTACCACTCTCTCTTCATTACTCTCTATCTAACCTCCCACTCTCTCCATCCATACCTCTCCCTCTCCTTCCCTCTCTACTCTCTACCTCCCTAATCCTTCTCTACCTACTTCTCCATCCATCACTCCCTAACATTCTCTCTACACCTCTCTATATTGTTTCTCTCCCTCCCTCCCTCATTCCCTCTCTACTCTCTCTCTACCTCTCCTTCCCTCTCTAATTATCTTTATCTCCCTATCCCTCTCTCTCTCTCACTATATTTCTCCCTCCCTACCTTTTCCCCTATCTACTCTTTATCTCTCCTCTCCCTCCCTCTACCTCTCTCTCTCACTCTCTCTCACTCCTCCCTTACCCTCTTTCTCTCTCACTCTCTCCTCTTTATCTCACCATTCTCTCTTTCCCTCTTTGTAACTCTCCACTTCTCTATATGTCACCATTCTCTCTACATATCTTTATCTCACCTATCCCTCTTTACCTCTCCCTTCCTCCCCTCTCTCACCCACCCTCCCTCTTTCCCTCTATCTCTATCTCTCTCTACTTCTCTCTATCTCACCTATCCCTCTCTAGCTGCATATCCCTCCATCACTCCCTACCACACTCTCTCTATTGCTCTCTATCTCACCTCTCTCTCACCTCCCTCTCCCCCCCTCCATACCTCTCCCTCTACTTCCCTCTCTATCTCCCTAATACATCTCTACCTACCTCTTCATCCATCACTCCCCACCACTCTCTCTATACCTCTCTATATCAATTCTCTCCCTCCCTTATTCTCTCTCTATTTTTCTCTACCTCTTTGTCTTTCTCTAATTATCTTTATCTCCCCTAGCCCTCTCTCTCTCTCACTAGATATCTCTCCCTACCTTTTCCCCTATCTACTCACTATCTCTCCTCTCCCTCCCTCTACCTCTCTCTCTCACTCTCTCTCACTCCTCCCTCACCCTCTTTCTCTCTCACTCTCTCCTCTCTATCTCACCATTCTCTCTTTCCCTCTCTATAACTCTCTCCTTCTCTATATGTCACCATTCTCTCTCTACTTATCTTTATCTCACATATCCCTCTTTACCTCTCCCTTCCTCCCCTCTCTCGCCCACCCTCCCTCCTTCCCTCTATCTCTATCTCTTTCTACTTCTCTCTATCTCACCTATCCCTCTCTGCCTGCATATCCCTCTATCACTCCCTACCAAACTCTCTTTATTTCTCTCTCTCACTGCCCTCTCTCTCCCTCCATCTATACTTCCTTATCTACTCTTTATCTCTCATGTATCTCTACCTCTCCTTCCCTCTCTACTTATCTTTATCTCCTCTTTCCCTCCCAACCTCTCTCTCTCTCTCTCTCTCTCCCCAATCCCTCTCTCCCCCTATTTCTCTCTCCCCCTATGAGGGTTGAGAGTGTAAGGTTTAGTGTTTAAGGTATAGGGTTGAGGTTATAGGGTTAATTGTATAGGGAATAAGGTTTAGGGTTTAGGATATTAGGTATAAAGTTGAGGGTATATGGTATAGGGATGATGGATGAGGGTTTAGGGTTTAAGGTATAGGGTTGAGGGTTGAGGGTTGAGGGATAGTGTTTAGGGTTGAGAGTATAAGGTTAAGTGTATAGGGTATATGGATTATGGTTTAGGATATTGGGTATATAGTTGAGGGTAATGGGTTGAGGATATTAGGTTTAGGGTTGATGGTTTAGGTTTTAGGATTTATGTACAAGTTTAAGGGTTGAGGGTTGAGGTATAATGTTCAGGGTTAAGGGTATGAGGTTAAGTGTATAGGGTATAGGGATTAGGGTTTAGGTTGTAGGGTTAAGGGTATAAGGTATAGGGTTAAGACTTGAGATTGTAGGGTTTTTCTGTTTAAGTATAGGGTTGAGGGATAATGTTTATGGTTTAGGGTATAAGGTTGAGGATGTAGGGTAAAGAGATGAGGTTTGAGGGTTGAGGGTATAGGGCTAAGTGTATAGGGTATAGGGATTAGGGTTTAGAATAATGGGTATAGGGTTGAGGGTATATGGTATAGGGATTAGGGTTTAGAATAATGGGTATAGGGTTGAGGGTATTGGGTTTCAGATTGAGGTTTAGGGTTTAGGGTTTAGTGTACAAGGTTGAATGTAGGGTTTAGGGTTTAAGTATAGGGTTGGGGGATGATGTTCAAGGCTTAGGTTATAAGGTTGAGGTATAGGGTATAAGGATGAGGGTTGAACGTGTAGGGTTGAGGTATAGTGTTCAAGGTTGGGGGTGTAGGGTTAATTGTATAGAGTATAGGGATTAGGGATTAGAATATTCGGTATAGGGTTGAGGGTATTGGGTTTAGGGTTGAGGGTTTAAGGTTTAGGGTACAAGGTTTAATGTAGGATTTAGTGTTTAATTATAGGGTTCAGGGTTCAGGGATAATGTTTAGGGTTTAGGGTATAGGGTATAGGGATGAGGATTTAGAGTGTAGGGTTTATGGTTTAAGGTATAGGGTTGAAGGTATAAGGTTAAGTTTATAGGGTATAGGGATTAGGGTTTAGGATATTAGGTATAGAGTTGATGGCATTGGGTTGAAGGTTTAAGGTTAAGTTTATAGGGTATAGGGATTAGGGTTTAGGGGAGAGAGAGAGACCTGAGAGAGGGTGAAATTGGAAACTATATTGCCAATTTCACCGAATTAGCAAGCTAGTGGGCCCACTAGCTTGCCAATTCGATGAAATTAGCAACCTAACTTGTCCTGCTTGAAAAAATGGGTCCAAGAAATGGGGTCTCTCGGTGATTTACATCATTTCTTGGACCCATTTGTTCAAACAGGCCACTACATTTCCAATTTCACTAAATTGGCAAGCTAGTGGGCGAGAGACCCCATTTCTTGGACCCATTTTTTCAAACAAGCCACTACATTTTCAATTTCACTAAATTGGCAACCTAACTTGTCCTGTTTGAAAAAATGGGTCCAAGAAATGGGGTCTCCTGATGATGTAAATCACCTGGAGACCCCATTTCTTGGACCTATTTTTTTTCAAACAGGCCACTACATTGCCAATTTCACTGAATTGGCAAGCTAGTGGGCCCACTAGCTTGGCAATTCGGTGAAATTGGAAACCTAACTTGCATGTTTGAAAAAATGGGTCCAAGAAATGGGCTCTCTTGGTGATGTAAATCACCGGGAGACCCCATTTCTTGGACCCATTTTTCAAACAGGCCACTACATTGCCAATTTCACTGAATTAGCAAGTCGGTGGGCCCACTAGCTTGGCAATTCAGTGAAATTGGTAACCTAACTTGCCTATTTGAAAAAATGGGTCCAAGAAATGGGGTCTCTCGATGATGTAAATCACTGAGAGACCCCATTTCTTAGAACCATTTTTCAATCAAGCCACTACATTTCCAATTTCACTAAATTGGCAAGCTAGTGGGCCCACTAGCTTTCCAATTTGGTGAAATTGGCAACATAATTTGTCCTGTTTGAAAAAAATGAGGTCTCTCAGTGATTTACATCATCGGGAGACCCCAATTCTTGGACCCATTTTTTCAAACAGGTCTCTACATTGCAAATTTCACTGAATTAGCAAGCTAGTGG
>CM021100.1:588645615-588776243 GCA_007115665.2 Sequoiadendron giganteum
TGCCAATTTCACCAAATTGGAAAGCTAGTGGGCCCACTAGCTTGCCAATATAGTGAAATTCGAAATGTAGTGGCTTGTTTGAAAAAATGGGTCCAAGAAATGGGGTCTCTTGGTGATGTAAATCACTGGGAGACCCCATTTCTTGGTTCCATTTCTTCAAATAGGCAAGTTAGGTTACCAATTTTACTTAATTGCCAAGCTAGTGGGCCCACGGGCTTGCTAGTTCAGTGAAATTGGCAATGTAGTGGCTTGTTTAAAAAAATGGGTCCAAGAAATGGGGTCTCCCTATGATTTATATCACTGGGAGACCCCATTTCTTGGACCCATTTTTTCAAACAAGACAAGTTAGGTTTCCAATTTAGTGAAATTGGAAATGTAGTGGCCTATTTGAAAAAATGGGGCCAAGAAATGGGGTCTCTCGGTTATGTAAACCCCATTTCTTTGACCCATTTTTTCAAACAGGCAAGTTAGGTTGCCAATTTCACCGAATTGGCAAGCTACTAGGCCCACTAGCTTGCCAATTTAGTGAAATTGGCAATGTAGTGGCCTATTTGAAAAAAAATGGGTCCAAGAAATGGGGTGTCCATGTGATTTACATCATCGGGAGATCCCATTTCTTGGACCCATTTTTTCAAACAGGACAAGTTAGGTTGCCAATTTCACCAGATTGGCAAGCTAGTGGGCCTACTAGCTTTCCAATTTAGTGAAATTGGAAATGTATTGGCCTGTTTCAAAAAATGGGTCTAAGAAATGATCATCGAGAGACCCCATTTCTTAGACCCATTTTTTCAAATAGGGCAAGTTAGTTTGCCAATTTCACCCTCTCACAGGTCTCTCTCTCTCTCCCCTAAACCCTAATCCCTATACCCTATAAAATTAACCTTAAACCTTCAACCCAATGCCATCAACTCTATACCTAATATCCTAAACCCTAATCCCTATACCCTATAAACTTAACCTTATACCTTCAACCCTATACCTTAAACCATAAACCCTACACTCTCAATCCTCATCCCTATACCCTATACCCTAAACCCTAAACATTATCCCTGAACCTTGAACCCTATAATTAAACACTAAATCCTACATTAAACCTTGTACCCTAAACCCTCAACCCTAAACCCAATACCCTCAACCCTAAACCGAATATTCTAATCCCTAATCCCTATACTCTATATAGTTAACCCTACACCCCCAACCTTGAACACTATACCTCAACCCTACACATTCAACCCTCATCTTTATACCCTATATGCTCAACCTTATAACCTAAGCTTTGAACATCATCCCCCAACCCTATACTTAAACCCTAAACCCTACATTCAACCTTGTACACTAAACACTAAACCTCAATCTGAAACCCAATACCCTCAACCCTATACCCATTATTCTAAACCCTAATCCCTATACCCTATACACTTAGCCCTATACCCTAGACCCTATACCCATTATTCTAAACCCTAATCCCTATACCCTATACACTTAGCCCTATACCCTCAACCTTGAACACTATCCCTCAACCCTCAAGCCTCATCTCTTTACCCTACATCCTCAACCTTATACCCTAAACCATAAAAATTATCCCTCAACCCTATACTTAAACAGAAAACCCTACAATCTCAAGTCTTAACCCTATACCTTATAACCTTAACCCTACAACCTAAACCCTAATCCCTATACCCTATACACTTAACCTCATACCCTTAACCCTGAACATTATACCTCAACCCTCAACCATTAAACTTGTACATAAATCCTAAAACCTAAACCATCAACCCTAAACCTAATATCCTCAACCCAATACCCTCAACTATATACCCAATATTCTAAACCATAATCCATATAACCTATACACGTAACCTTATACCCTCAACCCTAAACACTATCCCTCAACCCTCAACCCTCAACCCTCAACCCTATACCTTAAACCCTAAAACCTCATCCATCATCCCTATACCATATACCCTCAACTTTATACCTAATATCCTAAACCCTAAACCTTGTTCCCTATACAATTAACCCTATAACCTCAACCCTATACCTTAAACACTAAAATGGACACTCTCAACCCTCATGGGGGGAGAGTGAAATAGGGGGAGGGAGGGATTGGGGAGAGAGAGAGAGGTTGGGAGGGAAAGAGGAGATAAAGATAAGTAGAGAGGGAAGGAGAGGTAGAGATACATGAGAGATAAAGAGTAGATAAGGAAGTATAGATGGAGGGAGAGGTATGGAGGGAGAGAGAGGGAGGTGAGAGAGAGGTGTGATAGAGAGAAATAAAGAGAGTTTGGTAGGGAGTGATAGAGGGATATGCATGTAGAGAGGGATAGGTGAGATAGAGAGAAGTAAAGAGAGATAGAGATAGAGGGAAGGAGGGAGGGTGGGTGAGAGAGGGGAGGAAGGGAGAGGTAACGAGGGATATGTGAGATAAAGATAAGTAGAGAGAGAATGATGACATATAAAGGAGAGAGTTATAGAGAGGGAAAGAGATAATGGTGAGATAGAGAGGAGAGAGTGAGAGAGAGTGAGAGAGAGCTAGAGGGAGGGAGAGGAGAGATAGAGAGTAGATAGGGGAAAAGGTATGGAGAGAGATAGCTAGTGAGAGAGAGAGGGCTAGGGAGATAAACATAATTAGAGAAAGACAAAGAGGTAGAGAGAAGTAGAGAGAGAATAAGGGAGGGAGAGAATCGATATAGAGAGGTATAGAGAGAGTGGTGGGGAGTGATGGATGGAGAGGTAGGTAGAGAGGTATTAGGGAGATAGAGAGTAGAGAGGGAAGTATAGGGAGAGGTATGGAGGGGGAGAGAGAGAGTAATAGAGAGAGTGTGGTAGGGAGTGATGGAGGGATATGCAGCTAGAGAGGGATAGGTGAGATAGAGAGAAGTAGAGAGAGATAGAGATAGAGGGAAAGAGGGAGTGTGGGTGAGAGAGGGGAGGAAGGGAGAGGTAAAGAGGGATAGGTGAGATAAAGATATGTAGAGAGAGAATGGTGACATATAGAGAAGTGGAGAGTTACAAAGAGGGAAAGAGAGAATGGTGAGATAAAGAGGAGAGTGGGAGAGAGAAAGAAGGTAAGGGAGGAGTGAGAGAGAGTGAGAGAGAGAGTTAGAGGGAGGGAGAGGAGATATAGAGAGTAGATAGGGGAAAAGGTAGGGCGGGAGACATCTAGTGAGAGAGAGAGGTATAGGGGAGATAAAGATAATTAGAGAGGGAAGGAGAGGTAGAGAGAGAGTAGAGAGGGAATGAGGGAGGGAGAGAAGCAATATAGAGAGGTGTAGAGAGAATGTTAGGGAGTGATGGATGGAGAAGTAGGTAGAGAAGGATTAGGGAGCTAGAGAGTAGAGAGGGAAGGAGAGGGAGAGGTATGGATGGAGAGAGTGGGAGGTTAGATAGAGAGTAATGGAGAGAGAGTGGTAGGTTGTGATGGATGGAGAGCTAGGTAGAGAGGGAGGGAGAGAGGGAGAAAGAGGTGACATAGAGAGAAATAAAGAGTGTTTGAAGGAGAGGCAGGTAGAGAGAGGGAGAGAGGAGATAAAGATAAGTAGAGATGGAAGGAGAGGTAGAGAGAGAGGTGAGATAGAGAGAAGTAGAGAGGGAATGAGGGAGGGAGGGAGAGAGGTGTAGAGAGAGTGGTAAGGTTTGATGTATGTAGAGGTAGGTAAAGAGAGATGGGAGATAAAGAATAGATAGGGAAGAAGAGAGGGAGAGAGAAGTATGGAGGGAGAGAGAGGGAGGTGAGAGAGATGTTAGCTAGAGAGAAATAGAGAGATTGGTAGGGCATGATGGAGGGAGAGGTAGGTAGGTAGAGAGAGATAGGGGGGAGGGAGATAGAGACAAGTAGAGAGGGAAGGTGGGAGAGAGGGAGAGATAAGTGAGGTAGAGAGAATTAGAGGAAAAAGGAGAGAGACATAGAGAGATATTTCTTGAGATCAAGGGAGAGAGAGAGTCAGAAAAAGGGATAGAGATAGTGAGAGAGAGGTCTAGAGTGTAAGGGATAAAAATGAGTGAGATAGAGAGAGAAATAACACAATTTTCCGATTATTGAAATTTGACCTCCTGATTATTGAAATTTGACTAAGTTTGAAATTTGTGAGATCTTCCAAAAACTAGAAGAGAGAGAGGGGAGAGAGGGAGTAAGGGAGAGAGAGAGGGAGTGGAGAGATAAAGAGTAGAGAGAAGGAGAGAGTGAGAGAGAAAGATGATAGAACTTGTTGATTACTAAAATCTGGCCTTCTGATTACTGAAATTTGACATGCTGATTACTGAAATTTGACTGAGTCTGAAATTTTAAAGATCTTCTAAAAACTAGAATTTGCATTATAGCTCCTAGAGATCTGAAACCACTCTCAAACATCCTGGAAGTATATACATGAAATATAACTTCAAGTATAATAAAGTAAATGTCCATATATAAGTTTATTTCATGTATATAGTTTCCCTGAAAGATAACAAAAGGAAAAAGATAAGAAAAAGAGAAAAAAATAAAAATCAATGTAGACCAAAATGCGAGCGCGTTATAATGCGCTCGCATTTTTTCAATGCATTCACAAAACACGTCAAAACTAAGATATAATGTGAGTGCATTATAACGCGAGCGCATTATAACGCCAGCATGTTATATCTTGCTTTGGGAATTCTCGAGCCTTAGGCTTGGTATTTGCCTTGGAATACCAACCCAAAGGCTTGGAGGGCATTCCCAATGACCAGAGACGTGTTTATAAAAAATCTTCCATATTTCACATAATCGAATTCGTGCTCACTGTTAGGATTGCACGTGGTTCAATATCAAAAAAATCAAGCACATGGGTAATGTTGGGTTCTCTCTTAGCTATCCAACAATGTAATTTTTTTCACTTTATGAAAATATTAAGCCTTTCATCCATAATTTATTTTATTTGTATGTCTTTTTTTTGCCAAAAAGCAGTGTTTGGTAATTTTTTCATTATAAATTAACCGTTAATCGATTTTTCAAATAAATTATATTTTTAGAAACTAGACTCCATTCTACAAATTTAAAAAAATAAATAAAAAATAAATTCAATTAGTTTCCAAAATTTTTAGGGGTAGCACGGCCAAAATTCTATTTTTTCAGGAAATGTCCACTTCGAAAATTAGTAAAAAATTATCAAAAAAATTGTGCATCAACTATATACTATTAGCTAACTTCTAACCATTGTGTTTTTAAAAATACTAAAAAAAAGTTCGCTGTACGAGGGTCGTACAAGAGTTGCTATGCTATGTTTTTTTGACAAAAATAGCACCAATTTGTGTACCTCCCTCATTTGAACCCCTTAATCTCAACCATTTTCAAAATAAATTAGTAGTTTAGAAAGTAGACTCAGAGAACTTGAATCCTTCTTTATGTTCCATCTCAAAATTTTGAGTGTAAGTATCCTCAATTTCATGTCCAAGGTTAGTATTTCCTGATTTCAGAAAAAAGTTGTCCACTTAAGTCCCCTTTTTGGGAACCATCTTGGTGCACTTACCCAAGAATATTGTTATTAAAATTATTATTGGATTTATATTTCATATATCAATCCAATGGTTATAGTGGTGCCAACTTTCTTAAGTGAGATTTTAAATCCCCACAAAAGTAATATATTGTATGTTCTAAATAAAGTTTGAACACTTATTGATTGTAAAGATAATTAAATTATGCATCCATGACCATTTTCATTCATGCCATTACTTTAATAAATTCTTGACTGATGACCATATTCTGTAATATGGGGTACTTAATCTATATATTGGGTTGCAATCAACTAAAATGATTATAGGCAATAGTGACATTATAAGATATTTTTGTGATCATCATGTTATAGTCCATGGTTAAGAAAAGTGTCTTGGACCATTTAGGAAATCCTATTGTAATAGAAACATGGTTCACATGATCCTTTAATGTCATTTTATCCTCCTAACTTAATCCAAAAATAAGATATGTTATATAATTTCTAGTATGGTATTTGGGTATCGAGGAAAAGCCTTATGATGAATACAAGATAAAGATTGACCCATTGAGTGTAAGAACTATCATGTAGACTCTATTACATGAATTTAAAAATATCTTACGGGTTTATGTGAACAAGATAATTTCATGTTGATTAATAAGCCTAACCCATAGGCAGATAAGACAATCCTTGGGAAAATCAATCTAGTTTATGAATAATAATGGATGGAGTTGATAGAGGACCTCAATATTATTGAAGGGAGTGTTATTGTATGGGTTGATAAATTGTGAACTTAGTGTTAGTAATTGAAGGGGATCATTCATGATACCTTGGTTATGAGAACTTGTATATGTAGGTCCTTGAGAGACCTTGTGAGGAGAACTACATGTGGCTTTGATCCATTTGGAAGCACGTACATAGGTTGTCCTTGGGTGAAGGATTCCCTTGTGACCTCAAGTCCATAGGGGGAGGGTCTAGGGATATAAATCAAGGTATGGGGTTGTTCCTATCTGGTTTGACCTTGCTCCTCCATGAGCTTTAGTTTGAGGCTGAAATAGGTACCAAATAGATATGAATAAGTTAAGGAAATATAATAACTTATAATTAAAAAAAATGTGATTTTGAATAGTAATTTGAATGAAATAATTTGACTAATTTATAGTGGTTATATGTTGGGTGAAGGCCATATCATGTTGGTTTTCTATAACTCTTATATGTTTGTACAATCCATCTCCATATCTAGAGGTCTCTATGTATAGGATATTGGATCTACTGATTGAGATTTACTTTTATAGGTCACTTGACCAATGTTGTGAATCTTGTTATATATGAATCACTCAGGTGTGAACCTCTAGGGTATTTAAGTAGTGATATGTAGTCATTAGATCATGCCAATGATCGATGTCTAGGCTACTATTAGGGATTAGTCAATATTCACCTGATTCATTGATATGGATTGCTAGGGGTTGTCCTAGTTATGATACATCAATAGTTCTAGTAGGTTATCATTAGACCATGCCAATGGTGGATTCCTAGATCTATTGTTATATCTTTTGGATTAGTTGAATTCACCTAGTTCATGGAGGTAGATTGCTATGGGATATCTAAGATTTGATAGGTAATAGTTACATGGGTAGTTACCCTACTATGCGAGTAGCGGTAATTAGAGATAACCATTATATCAGGAGGGTTCATTGATAGTAACCTACAACACAAGGGTGATGGGTGTCAAGTGTTACTTGAGATTGTGAAGAAGATAGTTTACAATCTCACTAAGGTCACAATATGGTATATGTTAGAGGCTACTTCTTCTTGGGTGGACAGACTCATCGTCGGTAGCCTATAGGCGATTGAAGTTGGAATCCACTAGGTCAGATAGGTTCACTACTTGTGGAAAGTTTTGGGATGGAGGATGGACCTCTAGTGTATGGGATGCATTGAATCCCCTTCCCAGTTGTCAGATTGTATACTTGGCCTTGTTGGGTTGAGAGTGGACCCTTGGTGTAGTATGGGATGAATTGAATCCTCTTCCCATTTTTTTGATGGTGCAAAAGATCAAATAAAAAGGATAGGACCCATGGTGTAATTCACATTGCATCGACACCCATTTCTATTTGAGATGCATTATGGACATGTGAACTAGTTAGACATTATGGATGTGTCAACCAATCACTATGTATATGTGATGTGTGTTGAATCTAGTCATTATATATTTGTGATGTATGTTGATGCTAGTCACTGTGTATTTTTATGTATACTAGACTTAGTCACTATGTATTTTTATGTATCACTATGTTGATGCTAGTCACTGTGTATTTTTATGTATACTAGAGTTAGTCACTATGCATTTGTGATCTATTTTGGAGATACTCACTCTATACATGTGATGTATGTTAGAGGTATTCACCACATGGTACTTGTGATGTGCACATGAGCTAGTCATGGTTGTGTTGGTTGTGTATGAGCTAGTCACTATTATACTTGCGATGTACATATGAGCTAAGTACCATTGTACTTGTAATGTGCATATGAGATATTCATTGGTGTATTGTGATGTGTGTATGATCCAATCATTGTTGTACTTGTGATTCATATAAGCCAGTCACCTTGTGTATGTATGATGTATGCTCGAGGTAGTCACTCTATATGTAATATTGGAATTATGGTATGTTATAAGCCCTGTGTATTCATGCATGCTCAAGGATTGGTAATGCTTGGTATGTAACTGACACTTGATATAAAATTGTTATCATTATATTATAATTGGACTAAGTCGATAACTTATGTTTAATGAATAGTCATGGTTTAAATGTGAGATTAGAGATCTGATGCAAGAGGAGAGAATGAACTCCCTCAATCATTGGTAGGAAAATTATGAAGCCTATGATTTTCCATGAGGGGATATGTAGGTAGGGTCACCATGAACCCTCAATTTTTAGGTTTGGTTCTAGGGATGATCCTAATTGTATGAGCTTGGCACTTTTGATTGTAAGCATATTAGTGGTGACGTTGATTTGTCATCACCATGATGAATGAAATATTTTCAAATCAACGCTTCAAATTTTAGATGAAGTATGCTTGGTCAATTAAGTTGGTAGTGATGTGAATTGAATAAAAAAAATTGTAGTGCCTGAGAAGTGGATTTTACACTTTGAAGACAAACCAACAATGGAGCAAATCAATGTCTTAAATATGATTATTTTTCTTGTTATCTAAAGTCTATATTTTAAGAAAGATCTTGAACTTTATTATGTGATTGTAAGAGTGTGAGTTTTGTATTGTTCATATTTGTGATTCACATTTTCATCATTCATAATAATTATACAATATTCTTTGATGTCACTATGTAAATTTTTATTTTTATTTTGTAAAATTTAAATATTATTATTAAATTTTAAGATAATGAAAAAAATCATTTTTAACACATCTTTATATCAAGATTTTTTTTATTATCAAATTTGTGTATTTAAACTCTCTTCAATGTAGATCAATTCATTACACCTTTTAAGAATAATTCTCACTTATAGCACGTTCAATTGAAACTAAATTTAATTGAGATCAATAAGTTATTTTTAATATAATGATTGAACATATTGTTTCTAAAATTTGAGAGCTTATATTTATAATATTGTCATACATATTCTTCCATTCGCTATAAATTGAGATATTTTATTTATTGTGTGTGCATAAACATTCTTCGTCACATTTGTATTATAGACTATGTTAAGTAAGTTATGCATGGCTCACTTTTAAATTGGACGGTTTTTAATTATTCCTTCCAATAATCTTTAAGATAGACATATGAAGAATTTTTTCCCTCAACTTAAATTGGTAAATTTAAGATATTTATGCTAGCTTTATTTTCCTTCAAATCTGTATTAAAAGTGTAGTGAAAGAGTATTCATGTATCTACTATACCTTGATTAATTAAATAAGTTAATAAAAAATATATATTTAGATTAATCATAAAAAAATAAACGCTATACTTTATCCTTTTAATGACAACTTTCACTATTCTATTAACTTTAAAAAAATAAAAAATTATTAACTATGTTATGGATTACAAGAGTCTATCTAGAATCTATATTCTCAATGTCTAGCCAACTCTTATAAATTGATAAATAGATGAATTCAAATTTTAAGAACAACAAATTTCATTTTTTGAAATTCTACATCAAAATATTATAAATAAAAAATATTTTGACACTTCATCTACATCAATATATTATAAATAATTATCTTACTTAAATTGATAAAATTCAATTAAATAATATTTAAAAATAACTCTGCATTAAAAACCTTAGATTTAACCATTAAATTTAATAAAAATACAATTTTGGGTCCATTTTCTCTGAATCAACAACTCTTGGGAAAGCTCTCCATTATTTGTAACTCTTCCCTTTCCCCTAACATAATTTTTAAATATACCAAAATTCATTGATACGGTTGTACCTTGTAATCAGTTTATTAGGTTTTCTCCTACTCTCGCGCATTCTTTTTATTTGCACCACCCATCTCCTTTTTCTAGAATCGACATTGTAATTACCTGAGATACTCAGTTGTGCAAGTTTAGTAAATTTCCAAGTTTAAGGCCTGCAGAGCATATGGATCGAGAAATTACTGGAGGTAAACATAAAAATTTGTTTTCTTCAGATCCCAGGCTTGTCGGATCTTCTAGTGGTGAGGAGAGCACAAATATTAGACAATTTTGCAACAAATGGAAGGCAACTGAGGAGCAAAAGCGAATATTGAATTCGACTTTCATGAGCGGAACCAGAAGACCTTCATCGGATGAGATTAAGCAAATTACAGCTGAGCTACAACGCTATGGTGCGGTGGAATCCAAGAACGTGTTCTATTGGTTTCAAAATGCAACTGCGCGAGATAAACGAAAGAAGGAACAACCACAAATATGTAAGTAGTGTTAATAGATTTTTATGAGTTTGTTCTTTCCATTGTTTTTATTACTAACAAGTATTTCAGCCACGAAATGGCCTTCAGTTATAGCTGAGTCGCGAAAATGTCCTTTCTTTCGATCAGAGGGGTCATCTGACAATATCTCTCTGCAGGTATGAAAATTCGGTTAAATATTTGGCTTGTCTTGCAAATTATGTGTTTTCTGAACGGTAAGTTGTAATATGCAGGAAGAAGAAGTGAATAGCGGAGATCGCAGGGATTCATCGGGAGATTTAAGAACATTGGAGCTATTTCCTTTACGTCCCTATAATGGAGGCCCTTCACCTGCCTGCAACAACGGATCTGTGTTTCTGCAGCAGGAGAAACCCTAATTTTAAGTTTGAAAACTACAAAATAAGTTACATTTTGAGATTATGCAGCATTTGCATAATATTTTATTAGTCATAGTGTGAGATTTGAGTATGAAACAAGTATCAGAAAATAACTTTCAATTGTTATTTAATGATAAATCAGTTGCAGCTATTATTTAATGGTAAAAGTCTTCAAAATATCAGGTAAAAGCTTCCAAAATCTCATTTATCATATAAAAGTCACATAAATATTGATTTGCCAATTCGATGGGAACATTCTATTTCTATTTACAGTGTTTTTTTGTCAATTTGATGGCAAATATATTTTTGCATTTGCATTGCTTTATGTTTTAAATCTGTATGCATATATTTTATAATCAAGATAATACTTAAATTCTTTAAGGAAAAAAATTAGATTTGTCTAAATTTATTTCATTCCATTATTTAATACTTATTATTAATTGTTTAATAAAACCATATGTAACTAGAATTTGCAATGCATCCATGCACAAACACATACTTTGTAACATATTAACATACATATAGCTCTCTATCAATGTAATCTTTGAGTCTCCTTTAAGTGCAAGTGCCAGTATATGATATTTTCAAGGATATGTATGAGATTTCATTATACCTCAAGCTAGCCCAACTCTAAACAACAACACCCATGCACATAATTCCATTAACAACCTATACACTATTAATAATTTTTAATATCATTAAATCTATAAATATAATCATTGTTATGAGATAAGGTTTCTTTACAAACTATATTCAATTCCATTTCCAGCAAATGCTGAAATATCTATCCTATCTAGCCTACAACCACTAGCACTATATTCAAGGGCCCTAGGCACTTTGACCAGTTAAAGAAGATTTGTGAACCAATTGAATAGATTTTTATTACTTCCCATTTCATTTCAGACTTAATGCAAAATCATTAAATCTATAAATATGATCATTGTTATGGGATATAGTTTCTTGACAAACTATATTCAATTCCACTTCTAGAAAATGTTGAAATATCTATCCTAGAATCACTAAGAGTATATTCAAGGGTCCTAGGCACTTTGACTAGTTAAGAAGATTTGTGGACCAATTGAATTGATTTTTATTATTTCCCATTCCATTTCAGATTAAGGCCTTCAATTACACATTTAAGATGGATCAATTCTTAAGGAAGAGTAGTAGAAGGGCATTACAAAAATACAAGGCTAAATAAACTGCTAGACCATCTATACTTCAATCCCATAATGTAGAAGGAAAGAGCTCCATATGACAACAAAGTCCTAGAGACTAATCACCACAAAAAGGATATTTTCTTATTTAAGTTATATATATAACTAAATTAATAAGTATACAAATTATTTCTAAGTGAGTTATTAAGGATCCATACTCTTGGAATAGAACCTTAATTAAGCACTACCATTTTCAAGTGGATCTTTGAAAAAAATAAAAGATAACCCCAAAAGGAGAGGACAATAAATATGTCACAAAGTATCTAAGGTTTTTAACCAAAAATCTAATCTCCTTCAAGACCAAATCAAGACCTTTATACCCAATGGAAGTCATAGTTTAGTAAGGATAGTCATTAAAGGGTGGAAGAACTTGGGAATGTATCTAGGATTGGTTAAACAATGAACAACATAAATAAGGGTCATAGACAATGGAGAAAGAAAATAATTTACAAAACTATTAACCTTTAACCCAAAAATATCCTATTCTATCGATAAGAAAGAAAAATTAAAAGGGAGATGAAGACCTAAAATAGAGCATCCAACCTTCAAATTCCTACAAACTAGTACCTATGGCTTGCTAAGCAATGAAAAACACAATCAAGGGTATGAGCAATGAATAACATGGACAAGGATCATATAAAATGGAGAAATAAAACAAATCACAATACTATTAACCTTTAACCCAAAAATATCCTATTTTGCTAATAAAAAAGGAAAATTAAAAAGGAGAGAAAGACCTAAAATAGGTAAGCTAGATCTTTTCTCCTCCAAAATTAAAAATGAGTTATGATTTTATATTGAATGAGTGAACAAGTTCCTAAGGTCATGCACAAGGATTTAGACAATCTATAAACCTAATATGTTACATAATGAATTATATTAAACATCGTACCCCAAATGAAACTTTCAACCACCTATAGTTTAAGCATGATTTTAACTTCCAAGTCTTTACTTAACACTAGTTTGAATTATGATCTTTATATCTCTCCCAAAAAAACCATAGAAATTGATTCACCTTGCACTCAATTACTTATAGTTAGACAATATTTCTTGTACAATTCCACCAATTAAAGGTTATTTATTGAGTTATTCTAAAACATAATCCATGCACTGAATTTAACATTTAATACATATAATATTCATATTCATTAATAATAAAAATTAATGGTTCATAAATAAATCCCCCAATACACACACACATAAATCTAATAGTATATTACAACTAGAGGTTCCCACCCCTAGTCTAAATGACAATGGGGCTAGGGGGTCTTAGGAAAGGGGTTCCTAGGGGGATGTGACATCCCCACTTTTTAGGGTATATTTGGATTGGCTTAATTAAACAATTTTGGATATTTTATTTTAAATTTTTTATGCTCATAGGTCTTTAATTTCATGCACAAGAATCCAAACAACTTGTAGACTCAATATATCAAATAATTAATTATATTAAACATCATACCCCAAATGACACTTTCAACAACTTATGGTTTAGGCAGAAATATTAACTTGTAAGTCTTCAACACTAGTTGGAATTATGATCTTTTAATCTCTCCCAATGAAACCATAGAATTTTATTCACCTTGCACTAAAGTACCTACAATTAGACAATATTCCTTGTATAATTCCACTAGTCAAATGTTATTTCAAGTTATTCTAAAACATAATCCATTATATTAATTTAACATGTAATACATATAATATTAACAGTTCATAAACCCCCCCCTCGACACACACACATAAATCAAATAATGTATTACAATTATAGGTTCCCACTTCTAGTCCAAATTATAACAATAGGGATAGGGGGTATTAGGAAAGGGGTTATTGGAGTCGTGACATCCTCCTCTCTTTAGGGTTAATTTAGCTTGGCTTAATTAAATAAGTTTAGATATTTTATTTTAATTATATTTTCATCTTCCAAAGTGGCTCATTTCCCATATTGGTCTCAAATAACCTAAACTTGATAGATTATCTAATTTCATAGTTGTAGGTTGTGCCTATCTACAATTGCAAGTCGCTTAAGGTGCATATCTTTTACCTCTTCTACCGGTAGTGCCTACTTGGCAATTGCATGTTTGTGGTCAATAATATATTTCTTATGTAGAGACATTTGAAAAAATTTATAAATAGAATAGATGTGGTGGAGGAGCCAATCATCAAGCCACACAACTAATACTTTCAATTTTCTCAAAATATCCTATGTATTCTGGTGCTAATTTGGTAACCTTGCAAAAATTTATTAGGCTTGACGAGAAGACACAATTTTTCACCCACTAAAATTCCCTTGGTCTCTACTTTTCATATTCATAGTTCTTTTGTTGATCTAAAGCTTCCTTCAAGATTTCCCTTATAATTTTTATTTGATTTTTTTACTTGTGAAGTAGTTCTAGCTCAATAGTTATGGGTTGTCCAAACCATCCTACCCTATAGATTTTCCACACTATATTCCATACAATACTTCAAAAGGTACCCTTTAAATGGAGGAGTTGTATGAGGTGTCATACACAAAATCAACCATGGGAAGATAGTCTTCCCTCTTAATGGGTTGATCTATTATGTACATCTAGAGAATATCCTCCATAATTTGGTTAACTTTATCCATTTATTTATTTATTATTTGGTGGTAAGCCGTACTAAAATTTAGTAGTACCAAGAAATTCCATGAAAGAGGTCCAAAAATTAGAGGTGAACAACTTATCCCTATAAAAAATAATCACCAAAGGAATCCCATGCAACCTAACTATTTCTTTTATGAATATTTTAGCTAAAATTGAAACATCATCCTTAGCCAACATATTTACCACCACCAAGTTACTATCATGTTGATTTTATATTTCAAATAGATTTGACACAAAATCCATAAAAATACTAATCATTTGTGCCAAGTAAACTCATGAGGATATAAATTTCCTACAAGGAAACAATGTTTGATCTTGACTTAGTGTCATTCTAAACATCTGGAAATAAAATTAGCTACTTCCTACTTCATTTTGTTTATTTCTCTATCTGATAAATTAAATACATGAATTAATAATAGAGATAACAATGCATACCAAATTCATACAGAAAATATATCTTTATTCGCACATAAAATTATTATAGAAGAAGAACAAAGATGGTATTCCAAGGATTAGATTCAATCTGACTAGATCATCATACTCTCCTTGATGATATAAAATGCATTTAAAGGTTCTAATAGTTTCCAAGAAGAGCACAATTGTCAACCAATTGATGCTTATAACTACCCAAAGTTGATAACCAATTAATACAAATAATTAAATACATATCGGATAGCCAATTTTATCGAAGCATATTCATTGAAAAATTATGCATTAACTACATCATGCCCCCAAAATAAAAAGTAGTCTTTGAAACAACAATTAAACATCAAGTAGCATTAGGGGAGACTTGTCAAATTGATGATGATATTGTAGAAAAGGATCTGAAGATAAACTTAGAATTTTACCTTGCAAACTTGAAATTGAAGTGTATTTAGAAATTTAAATGAGTGTAATGCGGGGGTGTTCCCACAATAGTGGTTTATAATTTTTGGCCAAATTGGACACTAAAATTATTATTTTTAACTAAATCTTCACATTCGGGAACCTATAGCGGCTAAACCATGAAGAATTTGAAGATGATGTAAACTAGAGTCTCATCACATTTTGTCTTTAGATTCTAAAAATATTTTTTTCAAAAATTTTGGAATAAGATTGCACATCTTTTTCCATCTCCCATGAAAACTTGTTTTTTTTCAGAAAACAACATTTTAAAAAAGTGATGCTCACCATATACAACATAAATTTTTTTGTATGAAGGATAAAATTCTATTTTTTTTTTAATTTAGATTTGTAGCTATGATATCTAGCACTTTCATTTGGTCTCATAGTTTTTTATTGAATATTTTTTCCTTAATAGAGTTTCAAAATAAAACCAATTGCAATTCAGACATAGGTGGACTGTATACAACATAACATTTTATGTATGTATCAAAATTTAATTTAATTTTTTCAATGGATCAAGGACATCAATACCCAGCACGAACATATTTTTAAATTTATTTTTTTAAAATTTTCTATTTTTCCACATGTGCAAAATAGAGAGCTTGATTTTCAGTGAAAAGCCTATGTTTAATAAAACTTAAAAAACATATACATAATAAAAGAAAAAAATATTAAAATTATATTCGTGGGATAGCTCATTTCGAGGAATACCATAATCATTTGCAATAAATTTTAAATGAACTCATTTGATCCCCCAAAAGGTAAATCAAAAGTGATTTTTAATCAACATTTTGATAGGTTCAAAGGAAACTCATTTAGAGGTATGGTTTAAAAGTAGCGAGGTTCTATCCAAGGGGGTTTGATCTAGGGTGGTTTGATCAAACCCTCTTCAATTAGAATCCTTAAAATGTAACTTTTAAAGGCTTAAATCATTATATTTTCTAAAAATATGTGATTTCAGCAAAAATCAGTTCCTCTCAAAAATTGTAAACCAACTTTGTGGGATCACTCGGGGGTCTAGGGGCAATGCCCCCAATAGGGTCAAGAGGAAATTATCCTTGCATGAGTCTAGGGGAAAATCTTGTAATGGGGTGAAGGGGTAGTACACCTTGTGGGGGTCAAGAGGCAGCCCTCACCACCAATCCCAGTTTAATACCTTCAAGACCACACAAAAATTCATGGTGCACATCATTTTCATAATTTCAAGAGGCTCCAAACAATACTAACAAAGCCAAAAAATAGAGATTTCATAGTGTGATGTTGATATCATATGATGAGATAATTTGTAGAATGTATGTGTGAGATTAAGGCGCATTACAACCATACATAGAAGAACAAGCATTATACAATGGATAATGTACCATATACATTGAAATTATGAATTGGTTGTATGATGTGATTTTGGAACACATGTATGGTCTAATAATTTGATGGTTGTACCATGTCGAAACATACTCATTAAATACTATGTAAAAACCTACAAAACATATAATAGGAGTCCTTGCATGTTGTCCGATGTTCACTATCAATAGTTGTACATTGCACAAAACCTTTTTTTTTTGGACATATTCAATGTGTAAACCTATAATCCATTCAATTTTGGTTTTGTAGGTTGTATGACATCCCTCCTGTCTACATAAATAATTGTTGAACATCGTTTGATGGTGGTTTGATATTTTCATGCAATGCTACATTGTATGGTCAATGACTTAAATATGTTTTTGATAAGGTAAGCAACATTTACAAGGTGTTGTACCCTTAACATAGCAAGCCTCACCAACCAAAAAGATCAAGTCCAAGTAACATAAAAACTAGCCAAAAAAAAAAACTTAGCCAAAAAAATAGTACACTGACCACAGACTAACAACAAATAGCAAAAAACACAGACAAAAAACAACTAACTGGAATTATCCCAATTCTTTGATAGGAGGTCCACAACATCATCCCCGACCCATTCTTGATCCTCATCAGCATTCTTCCCTTCCAGCTCATCTTTAATTACCACAAATAGAGTTTTGGTGACAAAGTGGACCAACTTCACAATAAAGCGGGTCAGGCCCATGAATCTCCTGTCTAGTTTGTCCATTCTCACCTTTAGCACATGGTGCTCCTCCCCATCATCGGCAATATTCACATCCTTGATATGTTCAGCATCCGGTGAGTGCGAGGAATGGGAGGTCGAGTTCTCTTTTTTCTCTTTGTTGTTGTTAGGAATGGTGTGGGGTCCTTTTGCATACTCCTCTTCCTCCTTGGACATCTCATCCTCCTTGTAGTCTTTACTGTCTGACCGCTCCTCCTCTGAGTCCACAACCATCTATCTTTTTTTATTATTTTTGTCCAATCTCCCAGACCTCTAAATTATGGTCTCTCCACCTATCATAATCGTCACCTCCACCGCCGTGTCACCCTTAGAGTCCTTTCCCACAATATTTTTACCTTTTTCCTCTTTTTCCAGAGGCTCCATCAAGCCTTTCCTATCATTTTTACCCTTCTTCTTCAAAGTGGATTTGTCAGTAGTTTTGGTCGGAGTAGCCTTAAGCTCACACAGACTGGTCACAACACTCATCTGAACATTTCCTATGTTCCCCTTGAGTTTTTTGGTAGTAGGCTTGGGCTTAGGATTATTAGTAGCACCCATGTGGGGTTTCTGAATGGGACTTTTAGACTCAGTCGGGGAAATTCTAGCAACAGTGAGAGGTTCGATTTCCTCCACATGGACAACAAATATAGGCTTAGGTGGACATAAAGTGAGGTGGAAATGATAGATTCTCATAATGAGCCCTTGGTGGAGAGGCAGCGGAGGGCTATCATTCGGGTTAATGCTAGTAGTTTTCTTACATTTTTCTACAAAACTTTCCAAATCCATAAGCAAGAAAAAAGAAAAACTTAACAGAACTTTGTGCCTAAGGTGGTTCAATAGAGGGAAATGGTAGAAAAATTAGGTTTTGTACCTACCTTCGAGCGTCATGTATTTCATGAGGGCCATACAAACTTTGTCCCAAGGCTACAGAAGGGCCTCATGTTCGAAACCGGACTAGTTATTGACCGACTCTTCATTCCCCACAATTTTTTTTTCATGTTTTCATTATTCTAGGTCCTAGTATGTTTCAGATATTTTTTCCCAGTGCATTGCAACCCGGTTGCTTGCACAATCACATCTTCACTAACCTAAAAAAAAATCCTGCCTAGAGTCATTCTCCGGTCCTTCTAGTAATTGGAAAAATGCGCATAAAAGTTAGGGTCATGGCCCACAAGACTCTCCATTAGGGGAGCTAAGCCACCTTCGACATAGATATGCCACACCAACAAGTTTTTGTGGAATTCCCTGCAGTTTTCAGGCTTCGTCTACACACAATTGTTGCCCATAATGTCTTTCTAGATACATAGCAAAAACTAGAGAAATTTTAAAAGAAAAATGTTAGAGATACTGGTTAATCAAAGGGTTTTCCTCAGATAATGGATTTGTGGGCAAATAAAGCAATGTTGGTTAATCAAGGTAGTGTGCAGGACACACGCGTGAATAGGAAAAGCACTTAGCTTCAACTTAGTTGTATCATAAATGAGGATCTTGAGGTGATTGCGGCTAGGTAAGCTAGATATGATGGAAAAGTGAGGTTTATTTTCCATGTTGTCCTTGCACAAAAATCTAGGTAGGATGGCCACGGGGCCAAATTTCTAGTAATAACAAGGAAAACAGGTTTGGGACGTAGAGATAAAATAGCAAATACGGAAGAGTCAAAGGGGAGCTTTCCCTCATAATGAGTCATCACATCAAGGTTTAAATCCATGGGCTTAAGGAATAAATGATACTTTAACACAATCCCCATAAGGAGATAGCGGAAGGTAGGGCCTTGCAAGTTCTTAATTACGATGTACGTGCTATACTTCCTTATAATGCCATCTTTATTTAACACAATATTAGCCAAGAATTTTGATTTTTTCCACTTGTAGGCCACCTCAAATTTTGCGCCCATCCACCAAGCCCAGAGTACTAACATGTGGACACCCCAAACGACCCCCAGAATCATAGAATTTGCAGTCATCATAACAAATAAGGGTTTTTTTCTTTCAATATTAGGTCTTGAATTCTTGGTGATAAGTTCCCCAAATTGCACCAACATTTAAAACAGTTCCAAAAGGTGCCAAAGTTGGATAAGGAAACAACCACTTGATTACCCTTCCGATAAATGTGGGTAATTTTCCTTAATCTTAGCTTAGATACAAAGATCCTTATATCCAATAGAATATCCTTCATACTCCATCCAAGTAATCTGCCAAAGTTAACAACATCAATAATGGATTTAGAGTCACCTTCAATGTGAAGGTTCTCAATCCCTAGAGAAATAATAATTTGAAGGCCCTTGAGCAGCGCTTGTGCTTCCACAATCATAGAAGATTGGAAACCAATCTCCCCTACATAACCAACCAAAAGATCACCTTTGGAATCTCTAATCACACCTCCTATATTAGCTCTTCCCAGGTTACCTTTAGCAGCCCCATCAAATTTGAGTTTAAACCATCCTCTATCCGGTGGCTCCCAAATAGTGTTACTCCTAGCCGGGGATCTAGAGTTGTCAAATGACCTTGCATCCAAATTCTGATGCCAAGCCATAACCATTTTAATTTCACTTTCAGTGGGACCCTTTTCCGGAATTTTCCCATTGAAGAGGGATATGTGTTCCTCAATAAGGCATGCAGCTATACCAAAGACCTCCTTAGGATCCATCTCAGTATTCCTGAAAATCTTGTTGTACCTCTCCTTCCATAAACACCAACAAATAATTGGAGGGACCTAGTTCCAAATTTCTCCAAGCAAGGGGTGGATATAAGGATTAGACCAACCCAAAATAAAGGATTTAATATCCTTACACGTGGCCTAGAGTATACCTAATCTTTCAAAATCCATTCCCCACACTTTAGTAGTAAATGTGCAGTGTAATAGTAAGTGGTCAATAGATTCATCACCGAATTTACATAAGAAACATTTGTTGGGGATATAAAATCATCTTTTCCTAAAATTTTCTTAAGTAAGGATCCTATTGTGACAGGCGATCCACCAAAATAAATTGACTTTCGGGATCATGTGACAGTTCCAAACCTTCTTCCAAAGTTCAATAGCAACACCCTGGTCTGTCAACATATTGTAAGCCAATTTGACAAACAAATCACCTTGTTTTTCAAAAGTCCAGAAAAATTCATCTCCCAAGCAAGATGAGGGAAGTCTAGTAAAAGAAATTAAATCCTATATAGACTTAGCTAGGCGAAATAGGTCCTAGTAAAAGGGGCAGAAAAGGGCTAAATTCTTCCACATCCTAGCCCTAGGAGGCCCAAGAACATAGTCCCTAATGTGGATATCGAAGAATCTTTGGGCCAGCCTCTTGAGATTCCTAAATTCATAATTTTCCAGAGGGGTATCAAGTAACCAAGGATCTTCCTAGAACCTGATCATATTACCATTTCCTATCTTCCATTTTATCCCCCTCCTAAGAAGACCCCGTATGCTGCAAATGCTCCTCTAGGCTAAAGAACCCTGAGAATGAATCTCAAAAAGGCAACTGACCATAGGTCTATTCTACAGATATTTAGCATTCATGATTTTACACCAATCCTTTGTGTTCCTTATATGATCTCAGCCCACCTTGGCCATCAAGCCCTTGTTAGTGTTGGATATAACCTTGATCCCAACACCACCACAATGTTTGGGTTGACATAATTTTTCCCATTTTACTCAGGAAAATTTCTTCTTGTCCTCAATTCCAGACCAGAGGAAGTTTCTTTGAATTTTTTAAAATTTCTCATCTATATACCTAGGTATCTTGAATATAGAGAGAAAGTAAATTGGTATACCCTGAAGAGTTGTAGAAAGTAGTTGAAGTTTACCAACATGGCTAAGAATGGAGCCTTTCCATCCAACAAGTTTCCTTTGAATTCCTTCAAGAACCAAGTTCCAAAATTCAGGGGTGACCTCCTTAACAGTGAGGGGGAGCCCAAGGTAAACAGATGGAAGATTCTCACTTAAACAACCCAACACCACAGTCATCCTAGCTTGCACTAGTTGGTTTGTTGTTTAGATAGTTTTTCCACTTTCTAGCTTCAATCACAGAAGTTTTCCCAAATAGGAAGGTATCATCCAAAAATTGTTGTATCACAATCAGGTCCAAAGAAGAGGCAAATTTGATTCCCTTTATAGAGCCCTCCGACAGTAGACTAGAAAATTTCCTGCTCAACAGATTCACAATCATGATAAATAAATAGGGTTAGAAGGGATCAGCCTGTCTAATCCCTCTACCAACAAAGAAAAACCCAAATGGGCCCCCATTAACAAGAATAGAGTACTTAACTATAGTAGCACATTCCATTATGATTTTGACCATAGGTCCTGGTTAAACCCAAACTTAGTTAAGACTTTATGGATGAAGTCTCATATAACCTTATCATAGGCTTTTGATATATCCAATTTGAGGGCCATCCCCGCATAGTTGCATCTATCCATGGAGTGGAGAAGCTCATGGGTGGTCACAGTAGCATCTAGGATATGACAACCATGAATAAAACCTTTTTGAGTGGGAATAATGAGTTTGTCAAGAAGAGGTTTGATTCGGTTCACCAAGATCTTTGAAAGGATTTTGTAAAAGGTATTGCATAGGCTAATAGGTCAAAAATCAGTCATATATTGAGGATCGCTGATCTTAGGGATTAGAGCAATGAAAGTGTGGTTCAGTTGTTTGAGAATCTTACGAATTTTGAATAAATCATGGGCAGCCAAGACAAGGTCCTCACCAACAATCTCCCAAAAGATCTGAAAGAAGGCAGGGGGAAAACCATCACAGCTCGGAGCTTTGAAATCCCCCATACTAAATGTAGCCAACTAGACCTCCTCCGAAGTAACAACACTGAGAATCCCAAGATTATCATTTTGGGTGATGATGGTCGGGAGATGGTTTAATAGTAGATTATCCATGGTCAGATTAGGTGCCTCAGCAGGAGCTGAGTAGGCCTCCTGAAAGTAATCAGCAACCAAGAGGCCAATCTGGGTATGTGTAGAGATCACCCCCCCCCCTTGCATTAATCAATTTACAAATTTGATTCTTTTTCTTGTGTTTAATGGCCAAAACGTGAAAGAAAGAGGTATTCCTATCACCCTCTTTTAGTCGTTGGACCCTTGATTTATGTTTCCAAAATATTTCCTCTTTCCTGAGAATTTGTTCCCAATCCTTTCTATTCTTAATTTCTTGGTTGTGATTCTACTGACAGGCATCCCCTTCCTCCATTTTCTTTTGTAAGGTTTTCAAATTTTCCTCTATAATCCTTTTATTTTGAAAGACATCACCAAAAACACACTTGTTCCAACTATAATGATCTAAAATATTCCTGCAAGATCAAATCAAATGATTAGCTGTACCTGCAAGTCAATATATATATATCAAACAATAGAATGCAAAAGAATGTAAATAACGGGAAGAAAGCTAAGAAAGATTTCACCCATTTAGTATTCCATGGCTAACTTCTATTGCGCCTTCTCCATTTTTGGAATAATGGATGCCCTCAACCTTAGTGTGAGCAACTCTCTAAGCCTAGTCTCAACAAAGCTTTTGAAGGATTTAAAATGAACTAATGCAATCTAGAATATTACTCCTATTATGCAAATAGTAAAATAAGTAAAGCCTAAGATGTGAGAATGAAATGCCTCTAATAAAAATATCTCAAGCAAATGATCATGGATCTGAAAATGAGATCAAGATTGTCATTTTATAGAAAATGCAATCTTCAACGGATGGACAAGATGAGAGATTGAAGAATGCCTTAGAATCAAAGGTCAAGATTCAATACGGCAACTCTTAATTAGGGTTAGGGAAAAATAGCCCTATGTGTGAATAAGATTTAATTAAATGAATTAAATCAAGAATGCATGTGACAGTTGAGATGAAATTAGCCAAAATCAGAAGACAAGAGGATGAGATTTTAGAAAATCAATCATTTTAGAAATTACTTGGTTTGTAGAAGAATATTTCCCTTTTTGAATTAAATTAATTCAAAATAAAGATTTTGTGAGGTAATAAGTAATTGATTTTTGAAATTACTTACTAAATGAAGAATCAGTTAACCATGTGAGATATTTTTAAATGATTTGTTTTATTTAAAAATATAAAAGTGTCACATGCCCTAATTAAATAATTATAAATAATTATTTAATTTAGAAGAAGTAGTTAATTAATTAAATAAACTATCTGAATTTATTTAATAATCATGAAGAATGAGAGATATTATGAATTAATTAAATAATTATAAATTATTTAATTAATAGTTGAATGTGGGTTACAAACATAATTAAAATGCTATAATCATGTTATGACGAAGGTGGTCAAATAGTACTTGTAGGTCTTGGTCATTTTTATGTGTCTACATTTTCCCCTCTTTGTCATAATGCAGCTTGTCGCATTGTGGCAAAGAAAACAAGTCCAAAATATGCCCCAGTGAAGGTATGGAGTGTCTATGCCCCCTTGGGAAAATTTTTGAATTTCGACCCGAGGTCAGAAAAATTTGGAAAATATCCCGATTAGCTCGAATAAATACTAGATACATAACGACGCGAACGATTTTGAAAACAAAGGAGGTTAAGCCAACCAAAATGCTAGTCAAAGATGGTCAAATGAGCCTCCACTAGGACCTATTAGGTCAAAACCTTAATTTTTAGCCTATAAATAGGTTGAAAAGGTTAAACCAAATATCATTTGTTCATTTTTCATTTATAAAATTCAGACACTAGAGCTCTGAGCGACAATGGTGATTCCTACGACTACATAATGTGGATATCGCGTACGTTCATTCCGACAACCCGAGGGCGCAGATGCACCGGTAAGTACCCTATCCAACTTGTCAAATTTTTAATTTTACACATTTATGAGGGTTTAAAGGAGGGTTTTCAAATGCGGTGTGACACAAATGATATTGTGAAATCCGCAAAAGCCTTCACGATCGCCGCATTTGCTTGCGTCACGATGCAAGTGCAAAGGGTAGGCTAGGTATTTTGTGCATTCATGCATTTGGACGGTCAAACGACGCAATCGCCAGGTTGCAACACAATTGGTGGTTTTGAAATGCATTTGCCATATTGCCATGCATTTGCAAAGTCTAATGACGCATTCGTTGTGCAATCATGCATTTGCTAGTCGTAACGATGCATTCGTTGTGCGATCGCGCATTCGCCAGCTATATGACGCATTTGTCATGCAGAGTGTCACAATCAAAATATTATGACACATTTGTGGTCAACGATGCAATTATAGTTGACCAAAGTTGACTTTTGTTGACCTTGCCTTGATTAACCTTTATGTACCCTTGATTTTCCAATTGTAGTAAACTTTCTGTAATAATGATCAATATGTGCTAATCCTTGGCCTTTCCTTGTGCAGAGTTGGCTTCCACCTATTTATACCCAGGAGTTCCGCCCAACAACTTATGCTTTCAGAGATCGTCTTAGTGATAGACAAAGACAACGATTGATGACCTTAGGCCTGTACCACGTTGCCTACATGCCCATTATTTAGGAAAATAGAGGTTTTCTTATAACTCTTTGCGAGAGGTGGCATTTTGAGATCTGCTCATTTCACCTGCCTATTGGAGAGGTGACGTTGAATTTGGAGGACGTGTACCGTATTCTCTGGATTTCGATCAGCGGAGAGAGAGAGTGGTTTATGATCCACATCGAGGGCGACAGGTCATGTCCAAGATGTACGAGGGTGTTGATGGTGCGCATTTAGACCTAGATGGTTATGAGATCGGTTGGGACATTGTAGCTGATCAGTTTCCTCGATTCGATGCCATGCTCATGACTTTGATCGCCGGATTGTTGATTCCCAATCGTCGCGGTCACGGATTTCCTATTGGATGGGGAGATGTTCTTGTTCGCATGTAGGGACAGAGGACTATGTTTGCTTGGGGGCCGTGCTTGTTGGCTATGTTGTACCACCAGTTACACGAGGTGGTCTATCATAAGGGCACAACATCAGTTGCGACACTACCCTTCTGATGATTTGGGTATGGGAGCACATTCCCATATTTCAACCACCAGTGCAGATTCAGCAGTTGGGTGATGGGATGTCGTACGTGTACTTATATGCGGGATCAGTGAGTCAGACTCGTGTGGGAGACACTGGGTATTGGTGTCATCATATTGATACGATGATCAGATTTGTCTAGAGGCCCTACAGAGATTGTACACAGTGGTCAAATGAGGATGGCCACTTATTGTTTTACAGACAGTTCAGGTACTTGATCGATCGTACAATTCAGACCCAGTAGATCATTGAGATGTACCTGCCCCAGCGGGTACTACGATAGTTTGGTGAGCAGCAAGTTGTGCCAGTAGGCATGGCAGAGTATGCTCGGTCGTCCAGGGAGACCATGTGGGGGCCGCCCATATTATTGATAGTAGCAGAGCAGCAAGTTGACAACCTTATGGCAGTTCAGTGAGCATGGAGAGGGGGTCCAGCAGATCCAGGGACGTCTACCGAGTTTGACACCTGGTGGCAGGTTCATAGGCCCATTCCTTTGACAGATCTTGATGGTCCACCGCCTATAGATAGGAGATCAGTCATTCCACGCATTCCGAGGAGAGGTCGGGGTGGCAGAGATGCAGGGAGGGATGGCAGAGGTGTCGGGGGTAGAGATGGAGGAGGCAGAAATGGGGGAGATGGAGGAGGTGGGGGAGGTGGAGGGGGTGGAGGAGATGACCGAGGAGGTGGAGATGGAGGAGGAGGAGGAGGAGAGATGATCGAGGGCGGAAGCAGCCTAGGAGAGTCAAACAGAGGGTGGGTGGTGTACCATTGTCACCCATTCGGGAGGAGCCGGAGGTGAGGGAGCTAGAGGTGAGGGCCGAGGAGGTCCGAGGTGGCGAGGAGGAGGTGAGAGGTGGCGAGGAGGAGGAGGATGTGGAGGTGGTGGTGGTTGAGGAGGAGGTGAAGGTGGTGGCAGAGGAGCGAGTAGAGGAGGATCCACTCATTGGGGGACATCCTCTTGACATAGATGTGGAGGAGGTCCGAGTCGAGGAGGAGAGAGATGAGGACGAGGATGAGGATGAGGACAAGGTAGATCAACGACTACGGGAGCGCATGATCTCCGGGGATGATGAGGATAACAGACCACCCTTTTTTCTTATGGATGTTACCATTGATCAACAGATCACCGACTTATAGAGTAGATTCGATGCGGCCTTGTCTCAGAACAAGGCCTTAGCAGCGGAGTTAGAGGTCACCCGAATTGAGAGAGATCAGGCCATACTGCGACGGCAGGAGTCAGAGTGGTGGGTGATCGAGTTTGCAGAGTTGTGCTCTGGACCAATAGGGGATATGGCTCGAGAGCTAGCCAGGATGGCAGAGAGCAAGGGTTGATACAGGGTACTATATGAGCAGGCTATTCCACCAGATAGATAGGACCCAGGGTTGTCTCGATCCTACAGTAGGACAGGTAGTGGCAGTCGGACTCACAGTAGCAGGTCCCATAATAGTAGTCACACCAATGCTGGAGGGTCTACTACATCAGGGCAGTCATCAAGTCATAGATCTCATAGCTATCATAGGCACTCATCAAGTCACAGTCACAGGTTGGAGCATAGATCAGAGCATGGGCACCGATTAGTGTCGTCGGGACACTAGGCAGAGCAGAGCCAACCTCTTGTTACTGATCCCACGAGATCCCAGAGTGAGACCCAGGAGAGGACACCTATCCAGGTCACATTCCATTTGATGGATCAGTCACAGTTACCTCGCAGTTCACCTCCACAGGATGGAGGCAGGCCATCTTAGGACTTAATTTTAGACACATGTATATTTTGATATTCGAGCCTACGAGCTCCATTTTTGGGATGTTATATGACTCTATCATGTGATATATATTTTTTGAGATTGTATATATATGCGATGCAGTTTTGATGTGACCTATATGATGTTACGTGTTATGGTTTTCTCATATTTTATGCGATGTTTATGTGAAGCTTTTATGATATGTGATGTATGGATATTATGCTTATGTTTATGAATGCAATTATGGATGTGATTATGTATGAATTTGTGTAATGATGATGTGATGTTGATGCAAATGTTTATTTATGATGCTTATATGTTGATGCAAATGATGGTTTATGAATGGATGTAAATGATGGTGATTATGCAATGTGAATTATGATATTTGATTTATGCAGATGTGAATATGAAATGCTCATTCCATTATGTATGTAACTTTGCTTTTGTATGTCACAGGATATCATTTGAGAACCATAGAAGAGAAGACGAAGATGAATGTTAGTGCGAAGAAAGATATGCATGTTAGCGCGGAAAATTAAAAATCCTTCAAAGCTTTGCTATAGTGCTATGCTAGTTGTTGCTCTTTAATCATCATTGGGCGAAAATTTCATGATGGTCAACAAACACTATGATATGACATAGATCAATAGTGTGCAAGGTCGAACCATAACATAAATCAACAGTCGTAGACAAGGCTAATCATGACTCATGCAAGGGACACGGTTTCCCCTAGCCACTTATCATGACCAACCACCAGAAAAACCAAACTAATCATGAGACGTTGCTACTTCTCTAAATCCTGATTATAGGATATCATGGAGAAACTAGCCACATGATAGTAAAAATAGATAGTAAAATCATCATACTATGTCATTGCTTCTCTAAATCCTGAAGTCAGGACATCCTGGAGAAGCTAATAGTAGAGTGATAAGTAGACAAGGATAATCATCATGATATGTCATTGTTCCTAATACATAAGGAACTAATATCCTAATAATCATCAAAAGACAGAAAAAACAAAGTTCGCCAAGTGTTTTAATGTCAAGTGTTGTTAAATTTCGAGCGATATCAAATTTAGGAAGGACACATCCTAAATGACATTGATATCGAGGAGATCGATTATTGGAGTTAGGAGAATCCATCAAAATGCTAGATGATGATGACAATGCTTAGGAAGGACACATCCAAAAGCATAAAGGAATGACGAAGAACCCATCTGAAGAAGAACCCAAAATTTTGCCAGGGGAATTGTCTTGATTGAATTTGACTACATGTCCTTGCTGATATACCGAATTGACTGAAAGTGTTGATGACATAAGTTATTGATTGACTGATGGTTTGAGATTGATTGACGACTTGCCTGATTTGTAGATAGCTTGATGTGTGTGATTTTATAGTGTCAAGAACCCTAATGGACTGACCTAGTGCGGCCTCAGGGGTCCATCGATTGATGGCCTTGCCTACGTTGTGCACTCAGAGACCTCATAGTTCGACACGACCAATGACATTGTCTAAAGAACAAAATTTTGAATCATGATTTATTTTGCGACAAACCTAGGAGGACTGACCTAATGTCTCATGGATTCAAAGATGAATCTTGCCTATGTAGAAAATGCGCAGAGACAACGTAGTTCAGACATGGACAAAATATTGATTGACATGATCCATTGAATTGATCAAATTTGACTTTTTTTTTTTTTTTGGATTTTGACATTGATGTGGATGATTTTGTATTTTCTCAGGAATTTTTTAGATTTTTATGATTTGTTCAGGACTTTTTAAGAATGCAAGATCATGTGTGGTACCCACTGCAGTTGCATGATAAAGGTCTTGCCCCCAGATAGAGCGGGGAGTATCCGAGTTCAAATGAAGTGGAGATAAGTAGACGCAATGCAAGGCAAAGGCAAGCATATGCCAGGAATGATATCAACCAAATGTTAACCATGGTCGAAATTGACAGGACTTAGGACTGATGTTGTGAATGTGTCAGGCCTTTTACGATTATGACAAATGGATAAAGGTCGATTTGAGTGACAGTAGATGGCGAAGCAATGATTGATTACGCATGGCGCCTGTTTGCTAGGTTTTCACCATGGTACCTATCCAAAATGCCTATTTTCCAGGTTTTCACTATTGGATGAATTCATTTCTTTTTACTATTTTTGTCATTTTTTGATTTTTTTGGTGTCACCAAGATGCCTATTTGCCAAGTTTTCATCAAGGAACAATTTTTTTGTATTTTGTAGGTTTTTAGCCATGCTCTTTGATGCTATGTGTAGAACTTTCTCAGGTGTAAACTGTTGATAGGTTATGTCAGCTATTCTCCATCCGGTGTGGCCAACTACTAAGCTGCATAACCAAATGCGGTAGTAATGATATAAGGACCAAGCTAATTAGCCTCAAACTTACCAGGATTTTCACGGTCCGCCTGATTTTTGGGATTATGCATGAGAACCAAGTCACCGATTTCAAACTTTCTCACCATGACTCTTTTGTTATAACTTCTGCAGAGACGATTTTGGTATGTCTGCAGATGATTTAAGGCATTTTGCCATCTTTCTTGTAGCATTTCTAGCTCATGTAGGTGAGTATGTATGTACTCTTCATCATCAATCATTCCTTTCAAAGAAACTCGAAGAGAAGGAATTTCGACCTCGATGGGTAATATGGCTTCAGATCCATAGACCAGGGAAAATGGAGTGGCTCCAGTGGGGGTGTGGATACTGGTACGATAGGCCCATAAAGCAGGATTAAGTTGTAGGTGCCAATCTCGGCCAGCGTCGTTGACGGTCTTCTTCAGAATGCGAAGGATTGTTTTGTTGGATGCCTCAGCTTGGTCATTACCTTGTGGGTAGTATGGGGTGGAAAAATGGTGTTGGATGTGGAATCGCTCACAGAGCTCATGAACGTCCTGATTTTTGAATGGATTGCCATTACCTCTGATGATGGATTGTGGGACACCATACCAGAAAATGATGTAATTTAGGATGAACTTCGATATTTGTTTACCAATGATGTAGGTGAGAGGGACGGCTTCAATCCACTTAGTGAAATACTCAATGGCAGTTATTATGAATTTATGGCCATTTGAAGAGGATGGATGGATCTTACCCACGAGGTCGAGTTTCCATTGTGCAAAAGGCCATGGAGAAGTAATAGGTCTCAATTCTTGTGCAGGTGCGTGAATCAGATCACTGTGCACCTGGCATTTCTGACATGTTCTGACAAATTGAAGAGCATCTTTTTCCAATGTCAGCCAGTAGTACCCCAGCCTGGTGACTTTCCTAGCTAAATTTGGACCACTCGAATGAGATCCACATATACCCTCATGTACTTCTCGTAAAGTCGTTTGGGCTTCATCAGTGTCGAGACAGTGAAGAAGGGTGTTGTCAAAGCCATGGTGGTATAAAGTGTCACTGACGATGGTATGTCTGGCCACTTTTCATATGAAGGATTTTCTTTGGTTGTTGGACAGGTTGGGTGGGAGGATTTGGGATTTCAGATAGTCGTATATATCTTGATACCAAGGTGAGCTGGGACCAACAATCTCACACACCATTGTTGACTCTGGAATATCATATGCAAGCATCATAAGCTATTCCACTAAGAATTCAAACTATGACACATTCTTAGGAATGTCTAAAAGAGATCCAATGGTAGCCATTGCATCAACTACCTTATTTTGTGTTCTTGGGATTTGTTCAAATGCAATAATTTCGAAGTACATTAGGAAAATATCCACCATGCGCTTGTAAGGGAGCAAATTTTTGTCATTTGTGTCATAGTCATCATTCACTTGGTTGATGACTAATTGAGAATCCCCAAATACAAGGAATGTCTGAATTTTCAATTGAATTGCTATCTTGAGACCTGTGACCAATGCCTCATATTTTGCAATATTATTTGTACAAGGGAAGGCGATCCGAAATGACTTAGGAATCAAATCCCCTTGTCGTGTGATAAATAATATGCCTGCTCTTGAGCCGTGCCCAGTGTGGGATCCATCAAAGTATAATTTCCATGGTAAAGCTAGTTTTGCGTGAAAGATTGACTCATCAGGAAAATCAATGATCGGCGGATGAGTGGCTTGGATTGGTGCATCAGCCAATTGATCTACGATGACTTGACCTTTTATAGCCTTGCGCTCCACATATTGTATGTCATACTCACTTAAAATCATGACCCACTTTGCCAAGCGACCTGTCAATGCTGCTCAACTAAGGAGATATTTTAACGGGTCAATCTTTGCTATCAAATGTGTTTGATGACTTAGCATATAGTGTCTTAGTTTTTGCGTCGCAAAAATAATTTTCAGGCATGCCCTTTCAATGGTTTTGTATTGAGCTCATATCTAATTAATATGCGATTGATGTAATATATGGCTCTTTCTTTTTCTTCAGGGTCATTTTGCACCAATAATGCCCCCAGTGCATTTGTCGTTGCAGAGACATATAGAATCAGTGGTTTTCCCTCAATATGTGGTATTAACACTAGAGATGTTAATAAATATTCTTTAATTTTGTTAAAATCCATGTTGCACTTATGTGTCCATACAAATGGAATGCTTTTGTAGAGTAGATATTGGAATGGTTGAAACTTGTCTACCAATTGTGCAATGAAGTGGCGAATAGATTGTAATCTGCCTTGAAGTCTGTGCAACTCACTAATTCCCTTTGGTGGAGGCATGTCCAGAATTGCTTTTACTTTTGTGGGATCAACCTCAATGCCTCGTCTTGAAAGAATGTATCCTAGGAGATTGCTTGAAGTGACTCCAAAGACACACTTCTTTGGGTTCAATCTAACCTTGTAATCCTCAAGCCATCTAAAATTTTTATCCAAGACTTTGAGATGTTCTATCCTTGTCAAAGACTTTGCCAATAGGTCATCCACATAATCTTCCATTAGAATGTGCATCATGTCATGGAATATTGTTGTCATAGCCCTCTGGTATGTGGCACCTGCATTCTTTAAGCCAAAAGGCATGACGTTCCAATAGTATGTTCCCCAAGGACAAGTGAATGCCATTTTATGCTGATCCTCTGTTGCAATTCTAATTTGGTTATAGCTTGAAAAGCCATCCATGAGAGATAGCATCTCATATCCTGCTATGAGATCAACAATCATGTCTATGTTTGGTAGGGGGAAGTCATCCTTTGGACAAGCTTTGTTTAAATCTCTGAAATCTGTGCAAATACGGATTTGTCCATTCGGCTTGGTAACAGGAACAATGTTTGATATCCAATCCACATAATCAATCGACCTTATGAATTCAACATCTAGTAACTTTTTTAGTTCTGCCTTGACAAGTAGTGCAATTTGTGGGTGCATCTTGCACAACTTTTGTTTGACCGGCTTGATTCCTGGGATTAAAGGAAGATGATGCAGAACCAATTCAAGATCAAGCCCTGGCATGTCATCATATGAACATGTGAAGTTAACTTTTCTCTCTGTGAAGAATTTTTTAAATTCAGGTTTTTCTTCATCTGACAATGATGCAGCCAAGAGAATCATTTTGGGATTCTCTGGTGTGCCTATGTTAACTTCTGTTGTGTCCTCAATGAGCATAGCTGATTTTTCTTGTGCTATAGGAAGAAAGTCCAATCCTCCATCCTTAGGCACCTTAGAGAGGTTTTCACCTTTGGATGCGTCCTTTGTTTTTACTATTTTATTGCCAGAAGGTGCCTTGCAGTTTTCACCTAAAGGAATTTCTTTCTCTTTTACTTTTTGTATTTTTGCGACTGGAGGATTGCACAGTCTCTTTGAAGTAAGCTATACAATCTAGATCTATAGAGAACCATGTTTTGTGATCCCCCCATGGAATACCTTCTCTTAGTCCCATAAATTCTGCAATTGCCTCATCATTCTAAAATATGTCCATCATCGATGGATCTTGTTGGCCCCAGTCGATTAGTTGTGGATAAACAAGAGGGATGCCATCATCAATGTTGGTGAAGGATGGGGAGGATGCAGAAAGTGTGAAAATTGATGCCTCAAGTGTAAAGGCGAAGTTGTCAATTTCCACTTCTGTGTCTAATGCAATGGAAGGTCCATATTCCGAGTCAGATGAATCAAATTCAAAGTCATAATATGGGATAAAGTTATCATTGTGACTAGTGGTTGGAATTTCAGAAGTATGGATAGTGGGCTCAGATAAATTTGGCTCATGGGTGGGTTCAAGAATGGGGTGGAATGGTTCGGGTATGGCTGATAACACCTTGTGTGTTTCTGGATTCCAAGGAATGCTTACCCATTCCTTATTTTTAGAATGTCGGTTAATATGGTCAATGTCATATTTCATGCGGAATCTCTCTTCAAAGGAAGGTTGGCTAGGTTCCAAGAATAGTTCATCAATGTCATAGTCACTGATGGTTTTGTCAGATCCCCATTCCCATTCATTTGAGTCTATTTTGGTAAGGTATTCTTCGCATGTCTCAACACTTTATGTAGTCGTTACAACCTTACTTGAAATTTCAAGGGTACATTGATCGTCAGTTTCGACTTGGTCATACCCTAGCCCTATGTATCTTGGTCTTGCCTTTATGATAATAGGTTCCCGTCTTCCGTTGTTGTTCTTTCCAAGGCTGCTTGTACCATCAAAACCTTGGGCTTTGCATATATCATATCCTTTTCCATAGAGATGCAAAGGTAGTGGAGCTAAATCTGTCGGGTCTTTAAAAATCCAGTTGTCCATGTCAATAATGACTTCATTACCCATATCACCCCACCATGTGAAAACACTTTTTGGTGGAACCTTGAAAGTTATTTTGGGTTCTACTGCAAAACATGGTCTACCATAGACCTTAGGTGGCTTTGGTATTTTAGTTATACAATAAGCCGTATTTAATTTGAACTCTCCACAACCAAGGTCCTGGATCTGAATATCTTTACTTGGATGGAGGCCGATGGAGATGGTGCGGTAGAAGATGATGGAATGGATGATTTCGTGAGTGTCGATGGGTCAATGTATTTGGATGAGGCAGAAGATGAGGCCTCCCTATTGATGGGTACCTGGTGCTCAACAATAGCTCGCAGGTTGGTACAGTATTGGAATGGATCAGGATCTCCTGAGATGGTGATCTCAGTTCCATCAAAATGGAATTTGAGGAATTGGTGGTATGTGGATGGAATAGCCTTTAGAGCATGGATCCATGGATGACCAAGTAAGATATTATAGTGTACATCATGATCCAGGACCTGGCATGTTGTGTCTATGATGATGGGTCCTACCCAGAGAGGAATGGTAATAACGCCTTTAGAAGTGCATTCTTCATCATCATATGCCTTGATGATGATTCTCTTGCTAGCATCTACACACGCATCAGAAAAACCAAGAGCTTTGACCAATTTGAGAGAGCAGATGTTCAATCTTGCTCCGCCATCTACTAGGACTCATCTAACCTTATGCTTATGGACAAAGACTTCAATGTGAAGGGCATCGTTATGCGATGGTTTAGGTGAGGAATAGTCACTTTCGAAAAAGGTGATGTGGTGAGGCGAATTCAGGTATCCAACCATAGTCTTAAAATGGTTGACATCGATGTTGGTAGGGACAGATGACTCTTGTAATACTTTATCTAGGATGGCCTTATGCGTAGGTGAAATACAGAGTAGTTCAAGAATGGATATTTGAGCAGGTGTTTTATTTAATTGCTCGACAATGTTGAACTCCAGTTTTCGGGTGTATTGTCTAGCGGATGGACCAGGTATGGTGATCTTTGGTTGATAGGAAGAAGGACCTAGGATAGTGATCTTGCCTTTACACGTAGTCACATTGCATTATGGGGCTCTTTTGATGTTGATGGTATTAACAGATTCATCTTCATTAGCAGCGCGAAGATTGTTGATATCGGTACCGTCGGGATAATTGTATGCAGGACGAGTAGTATTATAGGCCAGACGGATATGGTTGGCTTGATTGTTTGTATGCTTTGTGCCAGATGAGGAAGCTTTACAATGATCCTACAGTGGGTTTTTGTGTATGGTATGATCTGCTTTAGATGAAAAAGATTGACCACCCAACTCAATGGTGTGGTTCTCTATGAGATCTTGCACCAGATTTCGTAATTGGTGACAAAGGAAGTTTTGTGCCCTTTGGAATGATGGTAATCACATAATGAATTTTCATCCCACCATGACGGCTTGAATTGGCCAGGTTCATATGGTTTTGGCTCTTCCAGCATTATGACGCCGTTTTGAAGAAGTTTCTTCAAGACAATTTCGATAGGTTCACCCAATGGGGTGTATGTGCATTTTTGGAACTATCATGGTTGACGCAAATACCTTTGATTAGATTGTGCATGATTGTTTTGGATAGTGTTGGCAGTTGGTGTTGGTGTAGTTACAGGTGCGTTTTGATTTTGTACTCCTTTGATTGTGAGTACATGACTTGTTGCATTGATAGTTTTTGCATCAACTACACCGTCATTTGTGATGTGCTTGTTTTTAACCTAGTATTTTTTTTATCGTTTGAACTACTTCGGTTATTATTGGTGGTTGTGTTGATGGTTTTTCCACCATATTTTAATTCACCTTTTGCGATCAAGGCTTTTTCTAGTTGAACACCCTTTTCAACAAGGTCAACAAAACTGGTGCAACAATGGACTTGTAATCCATACCTTAGTGGTACAAGGAGAGTTTGTACAAATATGGTTACTTTCTCCTTTTCAGGTATTTCTACCAGACATCTGCTTGCTAAGGTTCTCCATCTTTGAAAGAATGGAATGAAAGTCTCTCCTGCATCCTCTTGGGTAAGTTTGCATAAGGAGGCGATGTCAACATCTGTGTCAATGTTGTAAGCATAGTTTTCGACAAACTTGTTTGCCAATTCGTCCCATGTTTTTACTCCCTTAGGCAAAAGTGAGAACCATTCTAGTGCATGACCTCCAAGACTTCTAGAAAAGAGTCTCATGAGATAAGTTTTCTCATAAGCAATGTCGATACAACTAGTGGTGAATTCCCTTATATGTTCAATGGGGTTTGTTTTGCCTTTATACTTGGGAAAATGAGGGACCACATATCCATGAGGAAATGGTGGCATATACAAGGTTGTGTCAAACGGATATGGACACAAGTCATGTGACATGTATGAATTTTTATTGGATTGTTGCAAGGTCTCCACTTGTGTTTGAAGAGCAGCGAGTTGGTGGGTGAATGCTTTCACCATTGGATGGTTGGTAGCATCACCTATGTTGGTGATAGAGGCGGTTTGATTCCCCAAATGTTGTGAGGAGATGTGTTGATTTGGGATGGGTTGTCGGTGAGCGAAATGAGCGTTTTGACTAGGTGGTTGTTGAAAATGAGTGTTTTGATTAGGGATGTGTTGTTGCGTGTGGACTTGAGAAGCATAAGTGGGAATGTGATATTCTACCATGTTGGACTGAATTTGAGGACCTTGCTGGTTTTGATTTTGTTGATGTCCAAATGGAGTGAAAGATTGATGGCCTTGTTGATTTTGAGCTTGTTGATGCCCAAATGGAGTGTATGATTGAATGCCTTGATTGCCTTGCCCAAATAAAAGATTGTGACCTTGAGGAATGTTGGTGTTTTGGGTCATAGGAATGTTGGTATTAACCTATGATGAAGTGGGTTGGGTACCTTGGATGAAAAATCTTCATTTATTTCTCCCAAACAGATTGGATGAGTTCATTGCTATGGCACTTGAAGAACCTAATAATAGGTTTGTAGATGTACTCATGGAACTAGATGTAGTTCCAAAGAGGTTTGATGTGGTTGCCCCCATTGTTTGTGAAGGAATGGTGGATGCTTGTTGGGGGATGGATTGTGATGTGGTGTTGGTTTGGGAAGATGATCCCCCAATAGATGTTGTGTTGGTTGTGGCGGTAGTATGATCAAGGGAGGTAGCATTGATTGTGTTGATGATATTTTGTGAAGAGGCTCCCATGGAGGAATTGTGTGATGTTGGAGTGGGAGAAGTTGGTCTAAGAGTGCTAGTGTCGAATCCCTTTGGTAAATTAGCCCCTTGGTCGAGGAGCATAGCTATGAATCTAGAAGAGTCATTTAAGACCATTTCTTCCACAAAAGAGGCCACTTTTGGGTTTTGAGCGGCAGCTTGTATGTCTTCTTCAAAGACATCCCCATTTTCATCCCATCGGATAAATGGTTCAAAAAGATGAGATGGAGATGATGGGATGTTCATCTCACTAAAAGGATTGAAGTTGGAATTTTCCATGTCAAAGCAAGGATTGTTCATGGCATTAGTAAATGAGCTCATGCCAGTTGTGAACCCAAGAAATTTGGTGTCTTGTCAAAAGGAATCCATGAGTCTTTTCTTTTTCTGTAGTCTAGTTTCAACCATACAATTTTTTTCTTAGCTTGGGATGATGGAGAAAATGATCTAAATATGAGACTATGTTTTTGGTTTCTTTTTTGGATTTTTAAAGGATGCTATGAAAAAGGCTTGTGGATGCAAGTGGAGTGACACTAAATGGAGATGCCAAATGATATGCAATAAATGATCCTAAGATGTACTTACTAGTGAGAGATCTAAAGAGGACAAACTTGGGCAAACAAAGTTATTGCAATGATTCAACTTTTGAAAAACCAATGGACCATGGAAGGACTATAACTAGGACAAAGTGAAATTTCCACACTAGACTATTGAGTGGGAAGTACTTCACAAAAGGATTGACAAAATGACAAAGGTAATTGGGTCCAATGATAACCTATTATTGAATGCAAAGTGTGGACAATGAATGATAAGAGTCAACTCCTAAAATCTGCAAAAGTGAGTGTCTAAGGAGGTGGTGAAACTATCAATGCAATCTAATGGAAGGCCAAATGAGAACCTATTGTGAGTCTAAAATGGTACCTAAAAGTGTAATGTTTGATGGAAAGTTGAGCAATAGACTGTTTTGGTTTGGACTATAACTGTGAAGGAGGACTAGATTAAACTGAAGACAAGTTTTGGACTTTCTGTTTTGACACTGAGAAGTTATCTGCAGGCTTTAGCAAATGCATCGCAGCAAATGCGTTGCGATAGAGCAAATACGGCTCACAAAATCAAATGTAGTTCTGTAAGTGTCGATTGCGACACAGTCTGGCGAATGTGTGTTTTTGTCTGTCAAATACGGCTCAATTAACCGAATGCGGCTCATTGATGGCAAATGTGGCTCTATAAGTGTCAATTGCGGTTGAAAAGAGTGAATGCGGCTCCTGATGGCTCAAATGCAGCTCATCAGAGTGAATGTGGCTTGGTGGCTTGCGATTGCGGTGCAGCAGAGCACTTGCATCGCAATGTTCAATTTTATGGAAAAACCCAAAAGTTTGCAGTTTTGAAAAAAAAAATCTGGTTCTCATTTGTGATATTCAATTTGTTGAAAATTGTTAAAACCGTTGGCAAACACAGAAATCACAATATGAAGTGCATGTTCAAACAGACTCACTCTTAATGGTCAAGTGGGTCATCCTCGCAATCACAGTCCACATCTTAAAATCACGTCGACTCACACAACCTTGTCACCCCCTAGAGGGTGCCCGTGTTTTTGTCTTTTCTAGGTGCGTACTCAAGGTGATGGAAGTGGATACCGAATCCCCTGAGCAAACAATTCGTGGTGATTATATGGTGAGTTTCTTGGGGGGAGATTCTTCCCTCCCCTTGCACCATGATTGAAACGATGTTTGGTTACTGACTCGGCTAGCTACTATACTAGGTTCTTGGTAAGTATTTCCATTCAGTGTGGCAATAGATATACTCCCTCGAGAGACCTCCCAACCTTTAGAACAAAGGCTTTGGGGATGGTTATCTTGCCTACTACTGTCAAGTTGGATTTTCATCAACAACTTGCTTTTGATTATAGTGGGTTGGAAACCTTGGCTTTAAGTGTTCCCACTTAGGTCGTTCTCATAGGGTGAGTACTTTTTTCCACTACGGCAAGCCTTCTAAGGGTTGTAATAAAGCATGAAATGCTAAAATATAAAAATGGATAAGTCTGGCTTTTTTATCACCCAGTAAAGGGGAGAGCATATCCCTATTATCCAATCAAACACATCAAACTTGTTCAATTTTAAACCCAAAATAAAAGTTTTCTATGCTAGGTGAAGATGTTGCTTCACGAAAACAAGGTGTTCATTGTTAATCCACAAAGAAAAATTTGGTGGCTACCCTAGGGTTGATAAATTCCAATTAAATTATATGTCTACCCTAGGATTGATAAATTCCATTAATGTGTCTATCCTAGGATTGATTTTTTTTTTTAAACACCAAAAATGGAAGAAATAATCAACTCTTGCCGTGAACGCGTCAGATCCATATTACAATAACAACCAGAAAAAAAAAAAAAAAACTTTTTACAAGTTACCTGCGGCTCGGTGTCCGTCAGATATGTTGCGTCACATCAAATGTGTCGTTCGAAGGCTCGTTTGCGTTGCAACAGAGTGATTGCATCGCTCGTGATCGCAAATGCGATGCGACAGAGCAAATGCATTATTTAGTCTCGTAAATGCGTCGTTCCGTACTTCAACCTACAAAAAAAAAAATCTGGAGCCATACAACACCTGCAAGAGTTCGTTAGAAAGTTGGGTTCACCAATGTAATGATCTAATGATCTAAAATATTCCTGCAAGATCAAATCAAATGAATAGTTGTACCTGCAAGTCAATATATATATCAAACAATAGAATGCAAAAGAAAGTAAATAACGAGAAGAAAACTAAGAAAGATTTCACCCATTTAGTATTCCATGACTAACTTCCATTGCACCTTCTCCAGTTTTGGAATGATGGATGCCCTCAACCTTAGTGTAAGCAACTCTCTAAGCCTAGTCTCAACAAAGCTTTTGAAGGATTTAAAATGAACTAATGCAATCTAGAATATTACTCCTATTATGCAAATAGTAAGATAAGTAAAGCCTAAGATGTGAGAATGAAATGCCTATAATAAAAATCTCTCAAGCAAATGATCATGGATCCGAAAATGAGATCAAGATTGTCATTTTATAGAAAATGCAATCTTGAACGGACGGACAAGATGAGAGATTGAAGAATGCCCTAGAATCAAAGGTCAAGATTCAATAAGGCAACTCTCAATTAGGGTTAGGGCAAAATACCCCTATGTGTGAATAAGATTTAATTAAATGAATTAAATCAAGACTGAATATGACAGTTGAGATGAAATTAGCAAAAATCAGAAGACGAGAGAATGAGATTTTAGAAAATCAATAATTTTAGAAATTACTTGGTTTGTAGAAGAATATTTCCCTTTTTGAATTAAATTAATTCAAAATAAAGATTTTGTGAGGTAATAAGTAATTGATTTTTGAAATTACTTACTAAATGAAGAATCAATTAACCATGTGAGATATTTTTAAATGATTTGTTTTATTTTAAAATATAAAAGTGTCACATGCCCTAATTAAATAATTATAAATAATTATTTAATTTAGAAGAAGTAGTTAATTAATTAAATAAATTATCTGAATTTATTTAATTAAAAGAGGATTTAGGAATTAGTGACATATCAAATAAATATATTTAAAATATATTGATTTAATAATCAGGAGGAAATTAATGATAAAGATTTAATTAAATAAATAGGATGACTTTATTTAATTATTAGAAGACTTTGACAGTTAGTGACATATTAAATAAATAAATACAATTTATTTATTTAATAATCATGAAGAATGAGAGATATTATGAATTAATTAAATAATTATAAATTATTTAATTAATAGTTGAATGTGGGTTAGAAACATAATTAAAATGCTATAATCATGTCATGACGAAGGTGGTCAAATAGTGCTTGCGGGTCTTGGTCATTTTTTATGTGTCTACACCAACCTTTACCATACATTTAATATGTTTAAGTTTGAAGAAGATCCTGAACATGGGAGAGCCACGAACAAGGATATTCCACCATACGACAATTTTATTCTTAAAATTAGGATGTGAATTCTACATTATTTCGAACCGGAATGGGAAAGGACCCACAACAGATAGGTCATTTGAGATCAACAGTAGAGGATTATGGTCGGACAATCAATATGCTATGTACCATTTGAATAGACTTAAATATGTTATGTACCATGTGAATAGACTTATGTTGTACAGTCAATGACATAAATATTTTTTGTACCTTTTCTATTGTTGTCACTATACTACATGAGATCTATGTTGTACTTTAAAAACAAATTGCTACTATAGAAAGTAAATGGTATGTAGGATAGAGTTAAAATCGAGTGCAAAGGTAAAGGTCCATAGTAGCAACCACAACTACCTAAAATCCAAGCCCCAAAAGATCCAAATCCAAACAAGAAAGCACAAATAGCAATAGAAATCAAATAATAAAGCAGCAATACTTAACTTTCTATGCCATAGTTGAATCATCTTCCTTGCATCTCCTCCATTTTCGTTGTATATGAAAGATTTCCCTCAAAAAAATTTGTATACAAGTGCTTAGTCAAGTGATAGTGATAAAAAGAATATCAGAGATCATGGTTGTAAGGTTGGAATGATGGAGACAACTCTCTTTTATAGAAAATTCATTTGAATGGAAGATCAAGATTGAAAGCCAATATGATGCAAAGATCAACGAACAAGGTTGCTTGCACAATGAAGAGATAGGTTTAGGGTCAAAATAGGGATTGTTAAGGAAGGATGATCAAGATTAAAAGAGTAGCATGACACAATCAATATTTGAGATTCAAAAGAGGAATTGGAGGGAAAAAGAGAAAATTAAATAATCATAAGATTATTTAATTTGAGAGGGAATATTCAAACAATTAAATAATCAAAGTGGTTATTTAATTATAGGAGGGAATTGGGATTTTAATTAAAATGATTAAAGAAAACATTTAATTAAAAATGGAGGAAAAGGGATAAACTATTAAATAATTAAATTAATTATTTAATAAGGGAGGGAAAAGGTTAAATGAATAGTTAAATAAGTAAAATAATTAATTTAACTATAGAAGGAAGAAACGAAGAATGAATAATTAAATAAATAGAAATTTATTTAATTATAGTGAGAAAAGGGACATTAGTGACGTAATTAAATAAATTTTAATTTATTTAATTAATCTAAAGAACAATAAAGAATAAGAAACAAATTGATTAAATAATTAAAATTATTTAATTAATAGAAGAATATGACTTTAGAAAGTAATCGAATAATTAAAATTATCAATTATACGAGGAAGAAGGAAAATCGATAGGAAAAATGGTGTTCACAGGATTGGGACATTTTTCAATGTCTACATTTTACCCCTCTTTGATATAATATGAAGTCATCTAAATATTGTATCAAAGATATTCAATTCAAAATATGCCCCAACATGTTGTGGTGAAGATGAGATAGACCTATGCCCCCTCAAAAAAAATTGCAAATTTTGAAAAAAGTTTCAAAAAAGTTGAAATTTTATTTTGATAAAAAAATATGATAATGCACAATGCATTTACAGTAAAATATTTCAATTTTAGAACCTCAAGAGTACCCACACTAAGGTTTAGGCTCAATACTTGATGCATCCAGTTAAAAGGGAGGGTAAAAACCCCACCCTGAGGGGGTATAAATGTAATTTTGGGAGGTTAAAAATGGTCATTTGTGCATTTTACCTTAAGTAAATAGTGAGCTATGAGTGAGATTTTGTTGTAGAGATGCTACCAAAATATCTCATGTACCACACATCTTGCACCATAGATTCAAGGTTCAGACCTACAAATGGCCAAAGGGCTCAAGGGAGGCGACACGTACCTCTTTCCTTGTGATTTTGTCATTTTTTTGCTAGATTTTAAGGCTCTAATGAGGCCAAGTAGATACAATGCACCCCGTGCACCGTATTTGTTATTGCTTTCATCGCAAGTGGGGCGATTCACCACATCCGCTCACTGAGACACATCTATTAGTTAGGTTTTGTCAAATGTGTTGTAACGCAACTATTAAGTCCAACACACATGTAATTATTTCAACGCAATTGTGGTCTTGTACAATGCAAGTGAGACTGTGAGTCACATGTGAGGGATTATGAGACACATGTGTATTGATACGACATAATCGTTGAAGTAAATAACACAAATGATTTATAGTGCAACACGTGTGCTCGGTCGTGCGACACACATGTACTTGTAAGTCACATATGCAAATGTGTGACACATTCAGTCTGTGAGCCACATACATTTAAACAGTGTGATGCAATTTCTTGATTAGGTTTTTGCCCCAAATCTGGGTAAAATCTCTACTTTGATTGAATTTGAATAGGTTTTCTTAGAGCTTTCAATTGATGTAATGCACTTGCTTGTGATCATAGGTGAGATACAACCCCATCTATACTCGAGAGAGTTGACCATCCACTTTCAGGCTATGATATCAATTGCTCCCTTCGATGGTATTATGTGACCTTCATGCCCATGATTAGGGCTAATATTGGATTACTAACTTCCCTAGCTGAGAGGTGGAACTCAGAAACTAGCTCCTTCCACCTGCCTATAGGAGAGGCCACAGTGACATTAGAGGACATTTGGTGGATTCTACGGATTCTGATTCAAGGAGCTTGTGTTGTGTATGATCCCAAGCATGGGTTTGGTGTCATCCAGAGATCCTTTGAGCATGAGGAGATCATTGATCTTTGCATTGAGAAGTATAAGATCCGGTGGGACATCCTAGTCAAGATATATGAACGATTTGAGGTGGTTCTAAGTACAATGATTGCAGGGATCGTGATTCCTGGTCACCAATGACATGGATTCCCTATTGGATGGGGAGAGATGTTGATTGGTATGATGACCTATGGGATGATGTACGCTTGGGATCTATGCCTTTTGGACATGATATACTTCCAGTTGCATGATGTTGCATACAGAGGGGCATGGTCCATTAGTTGTGGGACTACCTTTCTTATGATCTGGGCATGGGAGCATATCGTGGTATTCCAACCTCTTGTTGAGAGACATCTTGGAGAAGGGATGCCATATGTGTTACTTTATGGAGGAGTGGTCACACAGACCAAAGTCAATGATGTCAGGTATTGGCATCATGACATTGGTATGCTTGCTTCATTTGTCTAGAGACCTTATCGGGATTGTCAAGCATGGGAGGATGATGGGGAGCATTTTCCCTATTATTAATAGGCACACTATCTAATTGGATGGACCACACAGTTCTAGCACATCATTTAGTGATACCTTCTAGAGTGGGTGCTTACATAATTCAAGGAGTAACAAGAGCTTCCCATTGGTATAGCAGATTTTTCTAGGTCCTCACGAGAGATCACTCAGTGGGGACAAATGATTAGTGTTGTTACAGCAGAGTAGGACATTGATGCCTTGTAGCTTGTTTAGTGGGGTACCAATGTAGAGATTTCTAATGCTAGCATGACTCCATAGTATGATGTGTGGTGGGTTGAGTGCAAGCCTAATCCACTGATATATCCAGATCAGCCTGTACCCCAGTGGAGTGGAGGGGTGAAAGTCCATGAGGTAGATTTTGAGACCAAGGATGCGAGAGGGGAGGATATGGAGACAGAGGAGATGGAGGTAGAGGAGAGGATGGTGGATATGGTGGTAGGGGAGATAGAGGAGAGAGGGTCATGTGGGGGAGGGATAGAGGATAGAGAGAAGCTAAACAACTCTCACCTATCAAGGAGGAGGCCGAGCAAGAGGGCCCATGGGTCAAGGGAGAGCAGGAGGTGGCCATGTAGGAGGTCAAGCAAGAGATGGGAGAGGAGGAGAGATTAGTTCAAAAGGAGATTTTGATGGGGGGCCTGAGTGAGGGCTACCAAGACATTTCTATTTTGGAGGCCATGGAGGAGGAGGAGAGGGACAAGTTAGTTGACCCACAGATCACAGATTCACAAGCACAACTTTAGGATGTCGATGTATAGATACAAAGCTTATAGGATGAGGTGGATGGGTTCACTACTAAGAGGGACAAAAAATTTATAGGTAGACAAAGGGTCTACCAATGATGTTTGGATTTTATTTCGACTGTTAGTGGACTCGTGGCCAAGCTAGGTCACTAGATTTTTTAGGAAGGATAGGAGGCATGGTACTATAGGGACCTATATGAGCATAAAGTTCCATCGGCAAAGAGGGAACCAACCTATATACAAACTCGGATTCACATCCAATCACACTCTTTCCAGTCTCAAAGAAGTAGGGGAGTCTCCTAGCCTAGGCCTTCTCTGTATCACCGATAATCAGGATCAAGGCATAGGGCTTCAGGATCACAAGACAAACATGATAGGAAACCTTCACTAGGACCATCCCCATCAAGAGATATGGGTAGCTCTGGATAGAGCTATTTATGATATGTATTAGACACTTATTTTGTATCAAGCATGCAAGCTCCATTTTTGAGATTCATTCTGATATTGTACTGTGACACGATTTTTGGATATATATGTGAGATACATGATTTTTGACGAAAAATTCATGATGCATGTTCCTATGTTATATGCATGTTTCTCTGTGATATGGATTATTATGTTTGTGATACTATGCATTTATATAATTATGAGATGACTTTATATGTATTATGAATGTATGGTTTATGCTTATATGTGGTTTTGATAGAGTTTCTATTGACATTTCAAAAAGATTTATATTTCATACACACCATAACTAAACGGTCGAAGACTGCCTACACTTAATAGGGACCATAAAAAACATATCATTGGGCACCGAATGCCAACCAAACCAGCCATTACAATGGAAACCAAATAGCGATCAAATCAAATCCCGACTGAACTTAGATATGTAGATAATAAAATAACACCTAACGACTCTAGACAACAAACATACTACCACCATTGCTTTACCATTACCAAAAAAAAAATTGGGTGAAGACTTTGAAGTCATAATTTTATGAGTTTTGAACTACAGCTAGACGATACTTCTTCCTTAGAAAATCCACCCCAGCGATTGCCAATCTTAGGTGCTCTATTAGCTCCAAACCTTGTAGGTCGAGAAGGAATGGATAGTATTTCGCAGTTTCTCCTGGGACCTTAAGGAGCTCCAAGATGCGTGAGCATGGGATACCAATTCCCAAGGTGGCAGCCACCAAAGCCTCCTCCAACCCGACCAATAAATCCTTCCTGAATAGTTTTTACATTATCACCTTTGCCTCCTCCTTAGGTACATTCAAATCCAGCATACCCTCCAAAACCTTGGAGGATATATTTGTGTCAACCCAGTAACCTTCAACCTCTTTCATAAATCCCTTCCCTGTAATGCATTTCACCGTCACAAATGTGAGGTAATCGGGGAGGAAAATGATACGCCTTAACCTTAGTGATGTCACAGGGCCAAGGAAAGCCATCTGCCACTTGCTACTGGGCAACTGAATCAGGGTATTAATGCCATGGGTTTCCAAGCCCTTTGCAGAGACTTATATTATGAACATCGTCATTACCAAAATTGCCAAAATTATTAAATTTAACCCATAGACAGCCAGCATCAACCCCAACGCATTATCAAAAGTCCAACCCATTGAACATAAGGAATAGATATGTGTATCACAGTAGATCATGCCTTAGAAGATGTGACTGAATCCATGATATGTCACCAGGAAATGAGCATGTAATTCAACCGATGAAAATACTGCATAATTCGTGCGCACAACCATAATAAATGAAATGCCATATGCTTAGCCATTTAAGTGAGAGTTGATTTGGATGTCCCAACTCACCTTCCACCCTAACCCAACTCTCACCATCCACACCAAGTGTCCTTTCACATGGAAGAGTATCTCGAGGTGATCGAGTGCCACAAAAACAACCACTCCACAACTCCGTTTTTGGAGTGGTGCTCACCCAACCGCCCATAGATTGTTACATCACTCACCACCCTAAGCTAGAAGAGTTTATTCAAGTGACTTCCCAACCACACCTAAGTTTGAGATAAAGTTCACCTCCTGATTTCCTTCACTCAGGATATGATTAGTAGCATAATTTTTGAAGCTTTTGAGGAGCTTCATAGTGCCTTCTAACAACGCCCCCAATCTCCAATTCTTCATGTGTTCTAAATGAAGAGCATTGACAACCACTGTTGAATCCCCTTCAACCATAATGTTCAGTAACTTCAGATTTGTGCATAGCTTGATTCCTAAATGAGCGGCTTGTAGTTCAACAACATTGTTGGTGTCGAAAGTAAGCGACTTTGCTAGATTACCTACAACTTTTCTCTCCCAATTTCTAACGATACATCTGACACCAAAGCATTTGGGGTTGCCTATAGAAGCCTCGTCAAAGTTAATCTTGAACCATCCTCTCTCAGGAGGTTTCCATTTGATATTTTTCCATTCTTCTTGCATTTTGACACCACCCTCACCTACATAAGATGGGACCTTCAAGCCATTCCAGTTCTACCTCATGATTACATCCTAGCTTGACAAATTGACCTTCCACCTGCTAGATTTCTCCACTCTTGAGTTTAAAAAACTTCCACTATGCTTGCTTCTACTTTGTTTAGGAAGGAGGGGAAGGGCATCTCAATATTTTGAAAAATGTGGTGATTCCTTTCTTTTTAGATCTCCCAAAGAAGAAGCAAAGGACATGACCACCAAATACTAGCATACATGGAATTCCTACAAAGAATAGGCCATCCCTTAAACATACTCAAAATATCTTTGGGAAAGGCAGTGGTCAGCTACAGCTTGGCACAAAACCAATGCGAAAAACTGGTTGTGAAAGGGCAATTTAGGAAGAGATGGTCCCCAGATTCTTCACTTGATTTGCATAACACACATCTGGAGGGGCCACTGTAACCCATTTTTTTGAATTTGTCTGTGGTTCAGACCCTACCCTATATGGCTGCCCATGCAAAGATACCTGCTTTTGGAAGACAAATGCTATGCCAACATAGCATGCTAGGGAGATCGGACTCCAGCTCTTGTCTCTTGTTGCTTTACCAGCAAACTGTAACCATCACGTGCATTATAAGTGCCTGAGGTTGCACCATGCCATATTAACATGTCTTTCCCTTCCCTAATACAGATTATTCAGTTGTTCAGTGCAGCTTCGAAGGTCGAGGCCACCTCATTTCTTAGGCCTATCATTCTAACATCTTTCCAAATGTGTTTCAAATGACCATCGACATTGGAGAAAACCAAGTAATTCCTAACTTGGCTTCCCCAGGCACTTTTTGTTGCTATCATTGGTTGCCTTAAGTTAGCTTTGTCTACCAATTTTTTGTAGTTGCCCCATGAGTCTTCTCAGAGGGAAGCCAATCTCCCATCTCTAATATCCTAGGTGATGTAGTTTGAGACTAAGTATCTACAGCTGCATATGAAATTTCATATCCTTGATCCCTTGGGTAGAGAACTAGAAGTGAAGATACTTGTTTTTTCTTCCTCTAAATACTTTTCTTTCAATATTTTAACCCACTTGAGATCCTGGTTCGCATAAATTCCCTACCCAATTTGGTACCCAATATCTTATTCTATAGAATCATTTTTTTTTAGACTTGTACCAACTTCTTCCCTAGTTTTTCAAATCTTATCCTATTTAATTAATGGGAATTTCCTTTAATCAAAATTTCCTTGCCAAAAGGAACTTTTCATCTGTTGATTAATTTTACTATTGATGCCACAAGACAACTATAGGCAGGATATCATGTAAATGGGAAGGGGCGCCACAACAGCCTTGATCATTGTGAGTCTCCCAGCTCATGAGACCCACTTGCCTTTTTAGGAAGATATGTTTTTTCTAATTTTGACGTCAATGGATCCTAGAGCTTACCGGGTTGAACTCTAGTTGCAAGAGGCAAACCTAAGTACTTGCATAGAAGCTTTGCCCTCTTAAACTTTAGAACTTGCAATATCTGATTTTCCCTTAGAGGATTAGTGAAAGAAAAAAAAACTTTGGACTTATCAAAGCTTATCTCTTGACTTGAAGCCACGGTATAGTTTGCCAGAATTTTTTTGAAAAGCCTCTCTTTCCCCACCCTAGCATGGCCAAATAGCATGGTGCCATCAATAAATTGTTGATGCATAATTGCAGGAATCCCACTTGTGATTTGGATTTCTTTAAGCCTACCAAACTTAATTTCTTTAGAGGTTGACCTACCTAAATCCATCGCCATGAAAGTTTATAAAGGGTCCCCCTGTCTGAGACCTCTCGAAGCCCCCAAAAAAACCTTCAGGAGTGTCATTTATCATATCTGAATATCTTGGACATGCTATCCATTTGAAGATCCAAATGAGCCAACCAGAGTGAAAGCCAAATGCCTCAAGAACCTTGAATGAGAACCACCAATTCACCTTGTCATGGGCCTTCTTTATATCAAGTTTCAAAAGCATGGCCTGCTTCCACATTTTTGAAATCGAATATATTGCTTCCTGTGTAATAACCATCCCATCTAAAATGGATCTTCCTAGCATAAAGCTTATTTGCTCATTAGAAATTATCCTAGGAAGAATCTTCTTGATGCGGTTCGCCACGACCTTTTCTAGAACCTTATATATAGTATTACAAAGAGCAACAAGTCGATATTCCTCTAATTTATCCAGTTTCTCCTTTTTTTGGAATTAGAGCGATGTAGATATTGTTGATTTATTTCAACACCTTTCTCGTAGCTCTAGAATATTCGATCGCAACCACCACATCTTCACCCACAATCTCCCAACAGTGTTGGAAAAAGAAGCAGGGAAACCGTCAGGGCCTAGGGCCTTGTCAGGGTGCAACTGAAAGAGTGTCGCCTTGATTTCCTTTGAAGTGAATTTGTTGAGCAGCATGTCATTTTGTGCATCAGTGAAAAGCTTGGGAATGCACCCAAGAATGAGCCACTAATCCTACAACCTAGAGCCTTCCTAGACATTAATGAAATTCTAGAATAAATCCACGATAGCCAGGGAGATATCTTCAACTTTGTCCAGCACTTCCATCCACGGCCTTGACACTCGTTATTATGTTAGCTTATCTTCTTGATTTGGTGGAGTTGTGAATTTTTTTTGTTTTTATTTCCTACACTTAACCAGAGCTCCCTCAATTTTTGTCTCCAAAAAATTTCTTATTTAGCCAAGATTTCACTAATATTTTTTAGGAGCTCTTTCTCCCTCAAATGCCTGTTGTTTTCAATTCCTAAGATGCAAACTTCTTTATTCAGTAGCCTCAGATCTTCCTCTATCTTCCTTTTTGCTTCAAATATATTTTTGAAACAGTCCCCATTCCAAGTTTTCAGATGGTGCTTTAACTATTTCAGCTTTGACGCCAAAAATAAACATTTTTGACCCATCCACAAAGGAATTGTTCCACCAATGTCTTATTAAATCATTGAAGTTTGGTTCCTTGAACCGCATGCATTCGAACTTGAATGGGAACCTGTGTAGACCTTTCTCACCCAAGATCTTGAGGAGAACAAGGAAGTGATCTGAACCATAAAAAGGAAGAATCTTGATTTCCATAGAGAAGGGGAAGGCACTTAAATCCCCTCTAAAAAAGAATCTATCCAATTTTTCAGCAATGCAACAAAATCATTTGTGTCTATTGGTCCATGTGAATTGGTCATTTGTAATCAAAATTTCTATTAAAAGATTCATGTCAACAAAATATTCAAATTCAACTTGGGATTGAAGCTTACAACCCAAATCGCCACACTTGTCTTTTAGATGCAAGATTGCAATAAAATCACCCCCAATAATGCAAAAATCAAATGGTGGATTGTTGCAAATAGGATCAATTTATTTCCACACATGTCTCACTTCTGAATACAGGTGTTCGGCCCATAAACATTGATTAAAAGAAAGCATAGGTTTGAGGAGAAAATTTTGACTTTACAAGAGCACCATTTTCTATTTTGCATCAAATTTTTCTAATGACATTTTATTGGGATGCCATAGTGTTAACAACCCACCCGCCTGACCAACTGACTCCACCACCAAAACCTTCCAAGATCTCATCTTCCTATCAAAAAGAGCCACCTGTTCCTGACATAATTTTGTTTCCTAAATGAGACATATACCCGCCTAAGACATCTCTAAATTATGATTTATCAAGGAATTTTTGTTGATTCCAAGTTAAGAGTTTCACTTCTCTTCAAGAAGAGCCTCGCCCTTCCCTACTTTCAACATCTCATTGATTTTTTTTGGCCATTTGTTTCACCATCAAGATTAAGCTTTAATGAAATAGGAATTCTTCCCTATTTCTTATTATCACCATAATCTAGAGAAGTCTTGGCTATTTCCTTCTGATGAATGCTTAATTTTTCCTACCCATGCTAGTGGACATTTAGATCATTTCCTTCAATCACTAGTCCAACTTCTTCCACATCAAGATTCTCATCCCAATCTTCCACAAAGTTCGGATCCTCCCCCTACATTCCCAAAGAAGTTTCTTTGGCTTCCTATGCTAACTCTACCAATTCCTTACCCGCCTCCAATAGGGAATTGAGATTCTCAATCTTCATATTATTTCCAATCATGTCAATTAATTTTGTCAATTTCTCATCCAAATCCGTGTTTAGATAATGTGTCTCTTTTGCATGTTCCTTAAAAATTAGATTCACTTCTTCTTTTGGAGGTTGATGCAATGAAACAAGGTGAAAGTTGGAAGCCATATTTTTTTTTTACCCAACATCACCAATCCCATCAGGGGCTAGGGTCGAATTAGCCTTAGCTTCCCCATTTGCAATCAAATCCAAGGATTGCCAGCCTAGGGTGTTTGTTAGGGTGCTCGCTAGGTTGGGGTTGTATTCCAAAGATTGTTGCAAATTGCCCCAATCCGTGTAGATTTCTAATTCCTTCTACTGTGGACTTTGGGGCTTGTTCTCCTTGAAGATTCTTACATATGTATTGTTTCCATCCTGGTTCAATTTCTCATTTGCACAAATATTTTCCCAGATTATTACCTATCTCCTCCAAGATGTCTAACTACCAGAATTCCAAAGGTAGATTAGGAAGTTTATACCAATATTAGATTTGATCCATTTGGTGTTGGTGGGGATCAAACCCTATGTCCCACCTATGGAGGTAAAATTCATGGCCATCCATCAACCAAATCTCATTTGTGACTTCTTCTCTAATACTCAACGAGGCATAAATCACTAAAAAATAAATGTTCGCCAAAACTTTGAAGCTCATATTCACCCCCCAACGATCTTACCACCAATGAATCAATCTGTCCTAGTTCAAATTTATCACATATCATCTAGCCAACAAGCCCTAGTGTTCAAACATCTTTATTGAGGGCCCCAACAAATTGGAGCTCAACACCATTTTATTTTTGTTTCCATGTTTGGGATCATTGCAGCGACTGAAAAAAGGAGTGTTTCTTATGAAAAGAACCATTACCATCCAATGAAGTAGCCTAAGGGAAGCCCTTGTTACATTTTTTCTCCTTATTATGATCATATGACACTCCAAACCCATTTTTTTGCTTGTTATTTCACTTAGGGTGATGGAATCGTGAGGATCCATGCTAATGTTGCTTATGCCAACCATCATTGCCATGATTGTTGGGTTTGATCTTGTTCAGAAGATTGTGCCATGATTCACCTTGAGCCCATGATTGGATGTGTTCCATAGTAAATTCTTGCTCATCCATGGTAACCCAAGACTAATCACCATCACCAATCTTCTCACCATCCATGACAACCTTGTTGCACCCAACAGATGCTACAACTTCCCTCCATCAACTTCTTCTTTCTCCACTCGACTGAAAAACTTAGTAACAACCTTTGAACATGTCTTTCACACCCCTCTACAATTTTTCATATGTTATTTTCTATGTTATGATGTATGGGTGGATGCATTTAATTTACTTTTATTGTATGCTTTATGATTTATGGATACATTATGATTATGATGTGATGTGATACAGATTATAAATATGTATGATGTATGTAAATCCAATGATATGTGTGATCTCTTTTTCATTAGTAAATGTGATATGTATGCAATGAGATGTATACTTAACGGTTTATGGATGCATGATGGTACTATATGGTTATGATATGTGATGCTTATATGGATGCGCGTATGATTCTTTATGATGGGATGTTATCTATGTTTTTGTATTTTTTGATGCAATACAAATGACCTAATATGCTTATGATGATGCCTATGATTCTCTAACATGATTATGTATGCAAGATATTTTTGTGTGTCATAGGACACCATCAAGATGGGAATCTAGAAGAAATGTTAACATGGAGGGAATGGATGTTAGCATGTAGTTAGCTGAAAAGGAGAGGGATTTGATATTTTGCTTGATAGATGCTTGGCTTGCATGTTTATCATCATTGGGCATTAAAATTCTAGAAAATGGACAATAAACACCATGGCATGAGATAGACCAAGATGTGCAATGTTATGGCTCTATGGAAACAGACACTTAACAGACAAGGAGGGCCATGACTCATACTAAGGACCAACTTTCCCTAGTCTTTTTGTCAAGAAAAATCACAAGTAGAAATCAAAAATAAAAATAGGTCATGATCTGTCATTGCTCCTCTAAATTCTCCTTGGGAAATCCTCAAGGCGCATAGTAACATGAACAAATAAAAATCAAAAAGATAATACCAACTAGACCAATAGAGTCAATAGCCATCTAGATCGTTTGGCAGAAAGATAGTATTTTCTGAAAGGATTAATAAGGTTGATTGATTGATTGACTGATAAAATTGATTGAATAATAATATTGATTAATTGATTGGTTGACTAATTTATTGACTAACTGATTGATTGACTAATTGACAATGCTTGGTTTTAGGAAAGGAAACATGTCATATAAGACATCAAGTCTAGTTTTGACCATGCAACCACTTGTATAAGTAAAATGATATCTTACATAAGACCTTTGACTTGGTAGATATTGATGATTAGGAAATTGATCAGCTTAGATTGAAGACTAGTTGGATATTTAGTTTGTTGTTTCATGATATTGTTGAGGTTTGGATAATGTTTTGTGTCTGATCAAAGTTTTGTCCTTAGCAAGGAACAACTTATTATAAGACAAATGATGATGGACCAAGATAGACCTAAAAAACCCTAAGGAATTTACCTAGTTCCTTGTGTGCTCATCAAAGATGGTCTTTCCTATGTTATACATAGAGAGACATCATAGTTCGACTAACTTTGACCATGGATAACTCATTATTATGATGTGAATCATGATCAAGACTCGAATAAAAAAACCCTAAGGGACTGACCTAGTGCCTTAGGGGCTCATCGATGATGGCCTTTCCTATGTAACATGCACAAAGACATCATAGTTTGACCACTTGGATTGACACAAACTTTGACTTTTTTTTGGAGTTTTCGATGTTTTATGATTTTTTTTGAATTTTGATAATTTCTATTTTTTTTATTTTGATATTTTTTTGTTTTGGATTTTTGATATTTTAAAATTTGATACCATGTTTAGGATCCCATAAAGATGTAAGTCAAGGAATTTTCCCCAGTTAGGTATAGGACCAACTTATTATGGGTGAAGGGATCAATGAATGTCAAAGTATCATGGGTGGGTATGAAAAGTGCAGGACACAAAATAGCAATAGTTCTCTGGCCATGAGAAGGATGAAAAAGTTCTATTATGATAAGCAAAGGATGGGTGGATGGGAGTGGAAAAATAGATAGAATGATAGTAGATGATAGAGAAAATTTTGACTACACATGGTGCTTGTTTTCCAGGTTTTCACCATGGTACTTATCCAAAGAGCCATCGAAATGGTTTTCACTATTGGACAAGTTATTTCTCTTTACTATTTTTTATTTTTTTTGGTGTCACCAATATTCTTGTTTGCCAAGTTTTCATCAGGGTGACGCTTTTTTTTTTTTGGTGTCACCAAGACACCTTTTTTGCTAGGTTTTCATCAAGGTGACGATTTTATTTTAATTTTTTGTATTTTTTGACTTTTTGATGGGATTCTCTGAAAGCTAGGTATAGTACCTGCATGTTTTTGATAGGCTTTGGTAATGCTTCACCTTCAGGAGTATAAATTTGATAAGAACCGAATCCATATTTTATTATGATGTAAGGAACCAACCAATTAGGCTTAAAATTTCCAAACTTTTCTCGATCAATTTGATTATTAGGATTCTCTTTCAAGACCAAGTTATCAATTTCAAAATTTGTGACTCAAATTTTCTTATTATAGTTGCGACAAAGATGATTCTGGTATGCATGTAAATGGACTAAGGAATTCTATCTCTTCTTATCCAATATCTCTAGCTCATACAAAAAAGATATATGGTACTCTTCTTCATCAATAAATTATTGCATAGATACCCTCAAGGATGGTAAGTCGACCTCAATGGGAAGAATGGATTCATATCCAAAGATGAGGGAATATAGAGTGGCTCACATGGGAGTGTGGATGCTAGTACGATAGGCCCATAATGTAGGATTAAGTTGGATGTTCCACTCACGGCCAACGTCATCAACAATATTCTTTAAGATTTTAAAGATGGTCTTGTTAGATGCCCCAGCTTGACCATTTCCCAAGGGGTAGTATGTAGTGGCGAAATGATGTTGGATATAGAATCTCTCGCATAATTCATGGACATCTTGATTTTTGAAGGGACAACCATTGTCCATGATAGTGGATTGTGGAACCACCATACTGACATATGATATAGTTTTAAGGATGAACTTGGATATTTTCTCGTCAATAATGTAGGTCATTGGAATGGATTTGATCCATTTATTAAAGTAATCAGATGCAACAAGGATAAATTTATGACCATTAGCAGAGGTAGGGTGGATCTTTCCCATGAGGTCAAGTCCTCATTGAGAGAATGGCCATGGTGATGTAAGTGGGTGAATCTCTTAAGCAAGTGTGTGTATAAGATCACCATGTATTTGACATTGGTGGCATTTATTTACAAAGTAGTAGGCATCATGTTCCATAGTAGGCCAATAGTATCCTATTTGTATAATCTTCTTAGCTAGAGTAGGACCAACAGAGTGAGCTCCACATATACCATTGTGTACCTCTTGTAAGGTCTTTTGTGCCTCATCTGAATCAAGACATTTTAGGAGGGTGTTATCTAGACTACGAGGGTAAAATGTGTCATGGATGATGACATATTTGAATGTTTGTCGAATAAAGGTATTGTGTTGGTTAGTGGAAAAGTTAGGAGGGATAATCTAGTGATGTAAGTTGTTATAAAAGTCTTTGTGCCAAGGAGATTCAAGAGCAAAAAGTTCACACGCAAGTTCAAATTCAGGGACATCGAATGTGAGGATCAACTACTCAACCAATAACTCATACTATGAGGTGTTGTTAGAAATATCCAAGAGAGATCCATCGTTTTCTATTGCATCAACCACTTTGTTCTAAATCCTTGAAAATTTGTCAAATGAAATAACATTGAAGCACAACATAAACTATTGATCATACATTTGTAAGGAGTGAGTTTCTCATATTTTATATCATAGTTATCATTAACGTGACGTATAACCAACTGGGAGTCACCATATAGTTGAGGATCCTTAATTTTCCAATTGATAGCAATTTGGATTCTTGTCAACAATGCTTCATATTCAACCATGTATTTGTACATGGGAATTATATTATGTATGACTTACATATTGAGTCCCCTTGAGGTGTGATAAAGACAATACCAACTCCTAAACCATGATTTGTATAAGACCCATCAAAGCATAATTTCCATGTCATAGGAGTTTCTATTATGAAGACGGATTCATCAAGAAAGTCATACACTAGAGGATGATTTGTTATCATTGGTGCATCTTCAAGTTGAACAACTATCACTTTTCCTTTTTTTATATTATGATCAACATATTCTATGTCATATATTCACTCAAGATCGAGACCCACTTTGCTAGCCGGCCTATTAAAGTTTCTTCTCTTAATAGATATTTCAAAGGATCAATCTTAGCTATCAATTTTGTTCTATGGTTCAACATATAATGTCTAAGCTTTTATGCGGTGAAAACAACTGTAAGGCACACTCATTCAATGGGGCCATAATTAATCTCATATCCTACAAGAGTGTGACTGATATAATAGATATCTCTCTCCTTTCCATCATTATCATTATGTGTTAATAATTCCCCTAGTATTGATGTGGTGGCCGATATGTATAATATTAGGTGTCTACCATCAATGGGAGGCATAAGAAATGGAGGAGTCAATAGATAATCCTTTATTTGTTGAAATAATTCTTGACAATATTCAATCCATGTGAATGGGATGCCTTTGCATAGCAAGTGTTGAAATTGGTGACAATTATCTACTAACTGAGCAATAAACCTTCGGATTGATTGCAATCTCCCTTGTAAAGTTTGTAACTAACTTATGTTGGTTGGTGGAGACATATCCATAATTTCTTTTACTTTTGCAGGATCAAATTCAATACCTATGTGAGAGATAATTTATCCCAAGATTTTTCCTAATTAGACCCCAAAAGAACACTTCTTTGAATCTAGCTTGACCTTATATTCTTCCAACCTTCTAAAATCTTGTCTAACACTACAAAATGTTTATTTCTTGCTAAGTATTTTTCCAATAATTCATTAGCATATTCTTCCATAAGTGTATGCATATAATCATGAAATATGGTGGTCATAGCTCTCTGATATGTCTCTTTGACATTCTTAAGACCAAATAGAATAAAATTTCTTCAAAAGGTACCCCAAGCGTAGGTGAAATTTGTTTTATGTTGATCCTTAGGGGCAATTTTGATCTGATTATATCCAGAACAACCATCCATAAGTGATAGCATCTCATATCTTGTCATGAGGTCTACTATGATGTCAATATTAAGTAACGGGAAATCATATTTAGGACAAACCTTGTTTAGATCTCTAAAATCCATCCACACTCTGATTCTACTAGTTGTTTTAGTGATAAGAACAAGATTTGATATCCATTCTGCATAGTCTATGGGCCGAATAAAACCAACATCCAAAAGTTTCTTCAATTCAATGTTTACTAAGAGCGTGATCTTTGGGTGCATTTTCCTCAATTTCTGCTTGACAAGATTAGCATTTGGAATCAACGGTAAATGATGTAGAATATGTTTGTGGTCCAACCCAATAATATCAGCATATGACAATGCAAAATTGAATTTTCTCTCTGAAAATAATGTAGTGAACTTTGATTTTTCTTCAGTGGTCAAAGATGTTGCAAGTTGAATGATTCTAGGATTGTCCTTTGTCCCAAGATTGACCTCTTTTTATTCTTCAACAAGCAATGGTGATCTCTCTCAATCAATGAAGAGACTATACAACCCTCCATCCTTAGGTTCCTCGAAGAGGTTTTCACCTTCAGACATGTCCTTTATTTTTACATTTTCTTGTTCTAAAGGTGCCTTTTGGTTTTCATCTGAAGACCTATTCTTTTAATTTTAATTTTTCTCATTTTTGTGACTATATGGACGAGAAGACTCTCCAAAGTATGTTGCATTTTCAATCTCTATGATGAAACCAACTTTATGATCCCCACTTGGTATTCCTTCTCGAAGTCCAATGAACTCAATGATTGATTCATCATTCTCGAATGTGTCTAAACTCAGTGGTCCTTGTTGATCTCAATCTATTAGTTGTGAGTAAATGAGGGGTAATCCATCATCGGTATTGTTAAGGTTCAATGAGTAGGTAGATATGGTGAATATAGAGGTATTATCAAGATCCCAAAAGGAATCAGTCTGAATATTGGTGTCAATGATATTGGTTGGGGAGGATGATAATTCAAACTCTTGAAAGATCTCAGCTAGTCCATATTCACTAGATGTGTAAGAATCCCATTCCCACTCATTAGAGTCAGTTTTAGTTTAGTATTCCTCAAATGTCTCAATTTTATTTAAAATGTTAACATTCTCACTTGAAAGCAACTTAGTATTAGGAGGAATCATTTTTTATGGTACATACCCTAGCCCATTGTTCTTTAGTAATCGAGAAGGAAATAATGGTTCTATCATTCTATTTTTTAGACCAAGACCACTATGTCCATCATATCCTTTTTGCTTCATGATTTGGAACCCTTTTGGATACTACTCAACTAGTAATTTCTTAGGCTCAATTTATTTTTCATGTTTATAAATCCATGTAGAAATATCCTCAACTATAAACTCTTCTCTCAATTCTCCCCACTTAGTGAAAGTAGTGGGAGGGTTGTGGATAATGATTTTAGTCTCTTTTTTAATAGGATGAGGTTTTCCATAAGACTTTGGTGATGTAGGTAGCTTTCCAACATAAAATAGGCTCTCCATTTTATATTCTCCACATCCCTTGTCATGGATCTGGACCTTGGGTTTGGAAGGTGTGGTGAATGGAGTGAATGATTTGACCAAGGAAGATGGATTAATGTAATGTGATGAGGCAAAGGATGAATATTCTCAGTTAATAAGCACTACATATTCAATAGTCCCTCACAGATCACTACAATTTTGGGATCAATATCACCTAGTATGGTAATTTCGATGCCATTGTGGGGAAACTTTAGGCCTTGGTGGTATGTGGAAGGTATGTTGACTCTCGTGGAATGAATCCATGGGCGACCAAGGAGCAGATTATATGGTAAGTCCAGATCCAAGACTTGGATATTGTGTTCTAAGTTGTAGGCCCAAATATCATGAGAAGCATAATTATACCTTTGGATGAGAGTTTGGCATTGTCATAAGACCTGATAATGATTTTCTTAGATTCATCTATACAAGCTTCAAAAAATCCAAGTGTTGTGACCAATTTTAGTGTACATATGTTCATTCCTACTCCACTGTCTACCAAGACTCATCTAATTTTATGTTTATTAATAAAAACCTCAAGGTGCAAGGGATCATTATGATTTGGTCTATGCGCGGATATGTAATTTTTAGAGAACATGACATGATGGTAGGTGGCTAGGTATCCTATCACGGTGTGAAATTGGTTGGCATTTAGGTCAATGGGCACAAATGTATCTTGAAAGATTTTATCTAGAATGACCTTATTCTTAGGGGATATGTGAAGTATTTTGAGAATGGATATTTGTGTAGGAGTCTTTCCTAGATGATCTAGGAGGATATATTAGTTTTTTGGTTGTGGATTAGAGGCATCCCCTTGTAGGGTCACCTTAGCTTTGTGGGTGGTAGTGGAACATTCTGAAATTTTATTGACGGTGATGGTAGTAATATGATTATCAAGTTCTTGAATGTGATTAATGGTATACTCATGTGCAACATTAGTATAATTACCATTTTTATTGTTCCCTAAACTTGAGGCCTTCCATTTTCCATGGTCTTGCAAGGGAGTTTTGAATATGGTATGATTAGTATTGGTCTTATGTAAGACCCTGCCCCTTGTGGCCTTGTTGATCATATTAGCCATCAATAGTTCATGTCCTATATTTTATGTTCTTTTTTGTTGGGAAATATACATTATTGAGTATTGTTCCTATATATCAATTTGTTTGTATTTTTTATTGTTAACTAACTAACTAGTGGTTGTTGTGATTTCGTGTGATATCCAGATGAGGTCTATTCCCTATCTACTTAAGTATGTAATAATTGATAGGTTTCATTATTGATAATATCATTATGTATATTAATGGATTTCATCATGTTAGGTGATTTATATTATGAGTGATTGAATATAAATGTAATGATTGATATTCAATATTTGGTTGTATTAGTATTCGTTATGGGTAAAATATATTATTGATAAGTGGTAATATTTTGATATTAAATAACATGATCAATTATTACTTGACTCTAACGGATATTATGCATGTAGGTAGAGTTAAATTATATGTAGATATTTAATTCATTAGATGATTATCATTAGAAGATTATTTTACATGTGTTATCTATTTCAAATACTATTAATTACGAGAAATATTGACACCTCCTTCTAGTTGAGTAAACAGGTTAAAATTGGCCACTATTGATGAAGGGGTCACATAGCTATTTCCCTCATGTCATTCTTGGAAATTTCTAGTATTGTCAAGATATGTATTCAACTTTGTTTTGTATGGGTCAAGTGCATGTGGGAGATGTTGTTTGTTAAATTCTTGAGTCACCTCTTAAAATGTCATTATTTATTTTAGGTTTTATACGTCTTTATGTGGTTTTAAATGTTTAAAAGGTTCCTAGGTGGTAGGTATATAGAGTAGGGGTCTTTTTATTCTATAAAATCACTTAAAAGAAGTTTAAAACCCACTTTAATTTCCCACTTATGAAAAGTGGCGAAAATGGGAGTTGGTTGGGTGGTTGGGAATTTTTGGGGAGTTAGTTTCCCTTTTCCCTTCTATATATTTCTTATTTTTGAAAGGAGAAGGGGATCCCTTTTTTTGGCTTGGCTTCTCTCTTTTGGTTGGCTTCACTCTTTTGGCCTTGGATTCTCTCTTTTTTCTTTTTCTTTACTCTTGTTCTTTGGATGCTTTCACATTTTTGGGAGGAGGAGTCTTGGTGAAGAATGGAGGATGGAAGAGAGGATTTGGGACATCTTCTCCAACTTTGGAAGCAATTTTTGTGGTAGAAACGGTTAAATGTAATCAAATCTGTTCTCTAAAGGGATCCTAATACAATACTAGATTGAATTGAAGTCAAGAAAACTGTATGAGAAACTTCCTAAGACAAATAATATTTATTCTCTATGTTCAGATTTTCGATTCTTCAGTTTTCAATTTCCAGATATGAATTAATTAATGAATACGTTGATTGCAGAACATTGTCCGATTTCTATGTTTGCATATCAATGATGGAACTCCTATATGTATGAGGAGAGGCCCACCTCCAAGGGATTCATCCCTTGAGAGGACGTGTCTGCACGTGTGGAGACACGTTCGCTCAAGGGATGTGTCCCTTTGCACGCAGGCAGTTTACAGACTAATGTTGTTTGTTATGTATGTATTAACACATACGCACCCTTCTACATGCTGGTGGGTGACTATAAGAGAATTCCGATTTCAAACAAATGCAGAATAAAAATCACGGGAATGATCAAATTTATATGAATGCTCATAATTTCGATTTAAATGCTTTTTAGATTATTTGTTTTATAAGTGATGATCTTGATCACATCTGACCGAAGCTATCATCATTAACACTCCCTCTTAGCTAGGGAAGATATTTCAAATCAAATAAGTCAAGATATTACCTTCACATGTGATATGATATGTTTTCTCAAAGTTGTCAAGTCACATGACATTCTTCATAACACATTTTAACATTTCTCCACTCCCTCTTTAACTAGGAAGAATAACTTCCAAAAGTGATATCACCTAACTCATGATATCAGAAGATATGATATGCTTCTGAAAGTGTCAAGTCACATGACATTCTTCATACATATCTTCATTATGGTATGTGCACTGACATCAAGCCACATGATGTCTACCATAGATCATGGCATATCCACAGATATACTCATCCACCATGATCATCTCTTATGGGTCACAATGACCTTCAGATATCAAGTCTCATGATATCCATCAAGGTGTCTAAGAGATACTATCATGACATGTCTATAGATATCAATCCATATGATATCTATTATGATAGTTTTATCATTGTAGAGTCGTCACTTTACAATGTCAAATACAAGTGTTCATTATCAGAAAGATCGTCACCTTTCGATAATGTACACAGGAGGGGTAGGTCCATAAAGTCATGGAGTCACACACATGACACAAGAGTTTACACATTAAACATCTTTATATATTAGTACAACTTATAAAGAAATTTGAATTTCAAACATAATATCAAATTACATACCAGGTTTTCTACTCGAAGAGTTCAACCTTAACTCTGGAGAGAAGTTGTTGAGTATGTCCATTGTTTAAACATTTGAACTAATATACTCCAACTGGATCATATTATTTTTCTACCATGTCTCATAATGGTAGGGGATCTCAATGTGCTTAGATCAAGGAATCTCACAAGCAATTTACGATGCCAAACCGCTTCTCTTGCCCTCATAAAAGGCTGCAATGTATTCAGTTTCTGTCGAGCTTTTGTGCCACAAAAGACTGTTTTCTTGTAGATCCAAGAGATCATAGCCCAATCTGAATTTTAAAGTTTCTAGGTTGATCTAGTTGGTCTTTTCTTCCATTTGCAGCAGGAGTGCTTTATCGACTGAGCTACTGGCCCCTTTGTGACCAGCCCATCATTAGTCCAGGTGTGGCTTATATCCAACAACCCCCCTTTAAGCCACATTGCGGGTGCTTGGGGCTCTTTGAAGTTAGATCCAGGGACCTGTCGTCATGGAGTCTCTCAACATGATGCATCATCTCAGTCTCAAAGATGAACAAGGGCTTTCACCTCATATCTCTCTATCTCAGAGAATTATGCATTACAACAAGTGATGATGTGACTCCCTCTGAAGCTCTAAGTACTTGTATCAGCCTTTTGACCTCCTCATCCAAAATTGTTAGCAATACTTGCTTTAGAGAAATGGTTTCCAATGCACACCTTTGTAGAGATTTAGGGTTGTCCTCTTCAACCTCATCCTAGAACATTCTATACGGAATAGGTTTGCAGAGCTACCAATGTTGAATCCAAGTTTGCTGACTTGAGCAATTCTTATCTCAACTGCTGAAAAGGATTTTAGCATCAGGCCTTGCAACATTGAATCATATAACTCCCTCTGAAGGTTAATGCTTTCCTCTTTGAAGAGATGTCTTCAACCATTCACACAGTCTCAAGGCTGCAAGCAATGTCTCCATTTTCCAACCTATAGGATGCATCAAGCTTTTCATGGAAGTAATCTCTTACACTTCTTTATTCATCCTAAAAGCATTAAGAAGAGATTAATAACAGTTCATGAGACTCAACTATCTCAAACAAGAAATACTCTCTCAATGTTATAGTATGAATTAATAATTAAACAATTCATAAAAATTTATTTAACCATGCAATACTTATCTCATTAAGGAGTTTGATAAAAGCTAATCAATGTACTCAATATGATTTGCTGCTCTTGCGCTCAGATCAGTCCACAACCTTTATTGCTGGAAGAGTCTCTGCACTCTCAAGATCCGTCATTCATACTTCATCACACGGGAGAACTGGGCTGAGCGGATTTTTTACGGAAGGTCTCGAGATGTCATTTAGATCGTAAGACCCATACTTAGCATGGATAAATCCGTCATGCCCAATGAATTCTCAACCATGAGCATTGGTATAGATCCTTACTTTCTTCTCTGTTGTTTAAATGTTTTCTCCTTTTAGATCATATATCTAGCCCTACACAGGACCAGATTTAGACAAGCTTCTACTACAATATAACTCAACCTTAAAGACAAATTTGATAAAGCCAAGGATGATTTGCATGACTCTAGATGATATCGATTTCCTTCCATCGAATCCTTTACATTTCCTATGTGATATCCTTTACACCCTAAAGACTTTGAAGTGAAGTATGCCTCTTATAAATTCTCGCCCAGCAAAGTCATGGCTCCACCTTATATCTACTCAACCTCTCATCTTCACCTTAGATGTCCAGCCAGAGTGGGAGACATTACATATAATTCCAGACGTGGCTGAGCAGATAGCCAGCCTAAACCCGATCCTGTATCCATATTTGATTGGCACCATAAGATTTAAGCTGCTCCCAACTCCTACTCCGTTAGCCTTAGGAGTTCATCCTAGATAAGAAGGTGAAGCATAAACTCCAAACGTTGATGTGACCAATCCAGTCCATAACATACGACAGGTGATTGAGTTCTCAATTACACAGAAGAGCGTGGACATGCGTGTGAACTAGTAGGTTGGTTTTGTAAGCATAAAGATAAGTCACCGCCTTCAGATATTGTATGTCCAAAGTTATATACGATCTCATGTTCCCATTCAGAATATCTCCAACATACATATCCCGATCCTCGACACTTAAACAGTTCTGCACGGATATGGAGGAAGCACCACAAGTGAATCTTTATTTATTTTCTTCAATTTTTACCGCACCTCACGACTTTACCGCACTCCATGAATGATTAACCCTTCTGAGGTGGAGAAGATAGTCTCCTAAGTTGCTCTGCTTGAGCCAGGAGAACACGTGATGGAGCTATGTTGCCCTTACAATGGCGCCATCACCTGCTACATGAAGAAGGTAATAGATATGGTGAGGATGCAATCTAGAGCAAACTGATTATAGATTTGATTTGGATTCACACAACCAAAGCTCTGATACCATGTTAAATGTAATCAAATCTGTTCTCTAAAGGGATCCTAATACAATACTAGATTGAATTGAAGTCAAGAAAACTGTATGAGAAACTTCCTAAGACAAATAATATTTATTCTCTATGTTCAGATTTTTGATTCTTCAGTTTTTGATTTCCATATATGAATTAATTAATGAATGTACTGATTGCAGAACATTGTCCGATTTCTATGTTTGCATATCAATGATGGAACTCCTATATGTAAGAGGAGAGGCCCGCATCCAAGGGATGTGTCCCTTTGCACGCGGGCAGTTTACAGACTAATGTTGTTTGTTATGTATGTATTAACACATACGCACCCTTCTACATGCTGGCGGGTGACTGTAAGAGAATTCTGATTTCAAACAAATGCAAAATAAAAATCACAAGAATGATCGAATTTATATGAATGCTCATAATTTCGATTTAAATGCTTTTTAGATTATTTATTTTATAAGTGATGATCTTGATCGCATCTGACCGAAGCTATCATCATTAACATAAACTAAACCTTTTTGTTGATCATTGTTTTGATGTATGAAAGAATGCTTGGATGTTTTCTTATGATTACAAAAGTTACATGAAAAAAAGTTGTGAAACCTTTATGCCTTTTATTGTGAATTATGTTTGGGTTTACTCTTGATATGAACACCCACCTTGACTAACTTGAACATAAGAACCCTTTATTTTTTAAGGTTAAAGAATGATAGAGGTGTACAAATGGTGGTAATATGACAAGCTTAGTAATGTGAGTTTATGTGGTGTGTTTTGTTGTGAACCTTTTGTGTAAAGTGATTTGTGGAAGTGTTATGTGACCCCTTAGAGCTCGAGGGTGGATTGATTATCAATCCTATGGTTGGGAGGACAGCTTTATGGCCATGTTGTTTTGTTGACTTCTTGTTTCAGGTTCAGGTATTGAGGTTGGAAATAAAAGGATAGTCTATCAAATTCAAGGAAATAAATATTATTTAGGAAGAGTTTGAGTTCCAAGAGTGGGGTTGTGAAAAGGGCAAAATGTTGGGTATATGGCGATTGGTTCAAATTTGTAAACGTGTTCATTCTTGCATCTAGATGTGTAAATTCAAGGAAACATTAGGCATGCTTCAATCTCTTATTATAAGGAGTTAATATTGGGTAAATATAGACTTTGTAATTGTAATCATGGTAGTCGTTAGTGCAAATATTTAAGGGAATAAAATATTGAGTCTTGGGCATCAAACTCCAATCTTGTTGAGAGAACCTTAATGAAAGAATCAAATTCTTATTGGATCTAAATTAAATATTCTCTTAACATTAAGTTTAATAAAAGCATGTATTAAAAGTCTTCACAAATCTAAGTACAAAGGGAAAAAAAAAAAATTAAAAAGGAAAAAAATGTTTTCCTCTTTGAATTTCCGTTCTTAATACGATTAGTTAGATTTATATTCATTCTTTCAAAAATAAAATAAAATCATATATGTACATAATATGTAAATATATAAATCATGCATACAAAAAAATTCTTAAAAATTAGATATAAATAACAAATAAATATATCTTATTATAATTAATCTAATAATTATTAAATTATTATTTAACCATGAAATTTTAAAAATTCTTCCTATACCTAAATTATCACTTTTAAAATAATGTAAATAAATAAATTATATTAAATGCATATATATATATGCTTTAACTAAATTCTCTTATATAAGAAGGATATAAAAGGAAAGGGTTTCGAATTCCTTACAAGTTTAAAGTTTTAGAAGAAAGTAAGGTAAGGATGTTCTAAAAAAATAGGAATAATTCTAAGAGTCGAATGAGTTTTAAGGTTTCTATTTTCAAAGGGAAGAATTAAAATGTTAAGCGGATGTTATTTTCTTATGAAGGGCTCGATCCTTTAGTCATGAAGCTTTATTTGATTTAGTACATGTAAATACTTACGAATGTTATTTTAGTTAAGGATAACTTGGAAATTACACCTTAAGCTATTTTGTTTGTGGAATAGTTAATAAGAAACTTGTAATAAAGAATTAATTTAAGGTCATGATTTTTTTGTGTAAATAAATTATTTTAATGATGTTTAAATTATCTTAACATTGTGATTTAATGGGTACGGGTAGTGATTGTTTTGTTTAATCACAAGAGTGTAAAATATAGTAAGGTTGTAAGATTTCACATGTAGCTAATGTGTTTAATGTTAGTCTTGTTATTTCTATGTTGTGTAATACATATTTATTTTGCTTGTCAACTAGTTAGTCGCAAGGTTAGCATTCGTTAATTTTTGTTGTATTTAAACTTCATAGTCACCTCTTGTGTCAGAGATGTTCCTTCTAACCAATGAAAACTATTACCACCTATAAGGCCTCAAATTTGCAATCCTCGTGTATATTACCATGTATCTTTCATTAATAAGTCTTAACTCCAAATCATGTTTAGAAACTCTCTTTTGTAGCAATCGATAAATTGGAACTCGATAATTACCCTTTAAGCTTAGCTAACCTTTTTCATTGATTTACTCAAGGTATTGAAGTCCTAAGTCATATATTGTTAGAAACCTTTTCATTATTCACCACCATTGATTTCCTTAATACATCTTTGATTTTGTGTTATTATATGATTGATAATTCTATTATTGATTGTTGAATAGTTGTGTATCCTTAGATCAAATATTTATAAACCTTGAGTGTTGTATAAAGTGTTTCAAGATTTTACCTTGTTGAATATTCTATTTTATGAAATTTGATGCAGTTAGTAATTCTAAGTATATGAATTATCTAAAAATCCTTAGGTTCTTTCTATGTTGAAGTGAATTAGTATGAAAGCAAAAAAATTACAATTTTTATGTATCACTAGTTTCTCGTTAACATAATTGACACAAATAAGTATGGTTAGGGTAGATCAATTGTTGCCTATGCTTGTGTTATTGTCATCAATTGAGGAAATTCCAAAATAGAGTCTAGTAAGTACTTTATCTATTGATGATATTATTGTTGTGATTCAAATCACAATAATACCATCTTGGGATATGATTATAGTCATTGTAATAAGTTGTTAGTGTTTAATTAAATGAATGAGTGATTTTGATTTCATGAATAATGTTCTAAATGGAATAGTAATTGGTAAGTGATGAAACTTGTAATTGGCTTAGATAGCCACTATAATAGTAAATATACTAGTAATTCCATGAATAATGATTTGGGTTTGGTAATGTTAGTAAGTGTGAATGCCAAAGGAAATGAATCGAGGTAATCATAATATGCATGTTGATTAAGCTAATGTTATTGAGGATACTCAATCCTAATCTTATTATTATGTTCCATGGTCAAGTGTAGTCAATGTTAGTAGTGTTTACACATAAAATGTTAGAAGATATATTTCACTAACAATAATCTTAATAAATGGGTAACAATACCTTTAACGATACAAATAAGGATAGTATTAAAGTATAAAGATTGTTATAAAATGGTTACTTATTGGGGGTATGGTAATTCAATGTTGGGTATTAAAGATAGTCATAATGGTACCAATATTAGTATAGTAATAAAAAAGGAATGATAAGTAGTTGGGACAATTATTAAAACCCTTATTAATATGGATATATCTTATTAACTCTATTATTAGTTGGTCTCATGTTCATGATTTAGGTTGGTGATTCTTGGTGTTTATTTGTGTAAAAACAAATAAAAAATTGGTGTTTGTACATATTATTTTAGTGATGTAAAATTTAGGGCATGACATCTTACCTTGTGAATTATCCACCGTTATGTCACCTTGCTCAATAAGGTCTTGGATGAGGTTCTTGAGTGTCCAACACGATGATGTTTTGTGTCCTTTTCCATGATGGTATTCATAGAATTCATTTTCATTCCATCAATTTTTTTTAGCCAATGTCAGTTTATATGTTTTTAGGTCCGGAAGCTAAATGATGTTTGACTATAAAATTTTCTTCAAAATTGACTCAATGGGTTCCCCTAAGGGTGTGTATGTTCTTTTGGGCATGTTCGTTCGTGAGGGACCTCTATGTTGTTGATTATTTTGGACCACATTCATTGTTTGATAATGGATGGGTGTTGGTGTATTTAATGTCGATGGACCTTTAAGGTGAATGGTGGGGTGGCCTGTGATTACCACTTTAGCATCCACTACCTCATCATTGTTTAAATTATTATTTCGAGAACAAAAGTTGCCTTTGTCACTAGGAGTGTTTGGGATTTCTTTAAAAAAATTGACTAGTCCTTTTTCCACAAAAGCTTTCTCAATAAAGAATCATTTTTCAATGACATCCTCAAAGGTGGTGCAACATTGGATTTGAAGTTGAATCATCAATTTTTTGTTAAGGCTTTCTATAAAAATGGGAACCAATATTTTTTCAGGTATGTGACAAGGACATTTGCTAGACATGCTTCACCAACATTGATAGAATGATGTGAGTGACTCCCCATCTTTTTGTTTGGTCATGCATAATTTTTATAGGATCATGTCACTTTCTATGTTGTAGGAAAAGTGTGTAATGAACCTATCAGGCAATTCACCCCATTTTCATATCCCAAGAGGAAGGTGCGCAAACCATTCTAGAGACTGCCTTGAAAGGCTTCATGGAAATAGTCTCATAAAATATGTGGGCTCAAAAGCAATGTCCATACATGCCCTATTAAACTCTTGTATGTGTTCCACTATATCCCCTTTCCCTTTTTACTTTTGAAAATTTGGAGTGTTAAATTATGGGGGAAAGGTGGCATGTATATGCTTTTATTAAAAGGGTAAGGACATAATTCCTCTATTGAGTATGTCTTCTTGGTTTTCCCCAATTGTATGTTTTCCATTTTCTATTGTATTTATTGCATCTCTTGCATCAAGGCATTTATGGGGATGGTTTCATGTTGGGTTGAATTTGCGTAAGGGGATTTCTATTGGTGTTAAAAGTGTTGAGATGATTATATGATGAGTTGGACACCAATGTGTGATTTGGATTGGCAGTCTATTGCAAAGGAAAGTGATTACCTTGTTGATAGTGAGTTAAAAACATGGTATTGGTATTGGTTTGAATTTTTGGTATGAAATTAGTGTTTGGTGTGACATATTGTTGTGATGGAAGAGGGTTGGTGTTCAAGTTGGTCCCAAATGCAATTGTGGTATTAGGTGTAGTGTTGACTATTTGGGTTTGCACTCTAGGTGTGACAATATGAATCCTTCTTGTTTTGTTTGGTGGGTTTTGATTTGCATTGATTGATGGTGAAGTGTTTTGAGTGCCAAATGGGTTCATAAAATTCATACTCATGAAACTAGAAGATGAAGTAAATGGGCTACCAAATGTCAAAGTTGGTCCTTGGGAAGCGGCATGTGCTCTCTTGGCTTCAAATATTAGAGGATTGAGGATGTGTGTAGTTGTTGCAATATATGTTGTTTCTACAAGTGGTAAATGATGAGGGAAAAATTTTTCATCCTTTTACCTCTCATTTGTGTCAACCCTTGTCATCTTTTCTAGTGTCTCCTATCATTCCTGTCACTTTTTGTTAATGAACAAACGGTATTTTATGAAATAGAAGAAAAGGTTAAAACTAGTGAAAATATCGATTTTGCTGACTGTTGTTAACTGCCTTTTTTATTATGGTGACAAGATGTGTTTAATGGTTGACAGCGCACGTGAAGGATATCGATGGAAGGATAACTGAATTGCTGAAGTTATATTGTCATTCTATTTTAAGTTGTTACATTGTTCTTGGAAAAATTTCAAAAGACTTTAAAACCATTTTTTATTATCTTCTAGAGGTTGTTGGCTGAAAGCCACTAACAACCAAAATGTTTTATCGATTACATTTGAAAGACTGTTAGACATTTAGGTAAGTTTCAATATGTATATATATGCGTGTACGTTGAAACTATATATCAATATACATAATTAAAAGCAGAACCGTGGTGATTTTCTATATACTCTGTCTATGATTGTTTGGATGAATGGAAGCGATAGTAGCATAATTCTTTGAACAATATTTTTATCATCCAACGACCGGTGAAGGCAGGGCTCACTTCCTCGATTGATTGGTGATTATTTCATTAGATTGTGTGTGTGGTAATGTATGCTTTGAATTTATAAGTTGTTTAATTATTTCATTACTGTATTATTGTTTAAATCTTCCATTGTGTGATTCATTTCCATGAGGGTATTAATTAGTATTAAGTTGTTAAATACTTGCCAATACAATCTGTATTCATTCAATAGTTGTTTGCTAGTATATGCATATCATAAACATAAGAGCAATTGAATAAGTTAATGGGATTGTTCTGAATTCTTAGTAAGTAGTATTGGGGGTTTGTTTTCAGTAGTTCAATTTCAACTCTGTGAAATGTTATTTTCAAATAGATTTCTATTTTTTTACCTTACTACTCTTCTGTTAAGTGCCAATAATCTATTTCTGTGCAGAACTATTTCTTCACAAGTTCCTGTCACACTTGTGATAGGAAGTCTGTTAATCCAAATTTTTCCCATAAGTAAATTATATTAGGTTGCATCCATCAGCCATTGGTTTGTTAATTGCAGCTCTTCAACATATTGCCACAACACAGTTCAAAATCCTATGTTCCTGGATTGACACTTTAGGATGAACTGGGGAAGCCATTTCCAAAAAAAGTACATCAAATCCAATTTAAAGAGTAATTCAGAAACCATAGTTTTATCCAATCATTTTAGCGTTGTTGTCGGGGATTTTCCATCAAAAGAAACAAAATAAAAATTGTCATTAGAAGGACTTAGGCCTACGCCTACAGTTCTTCAAATGGCAGATCGGTCTTTGGTCAAACCCGAAGGTATGATTGAAGATGTAATCCTTTATATTGATTCATGGGAATACCCAACTAACTTTGTGATCTTGCAGCCAAAAATTAAGCTGGGGGGATACCCCCTAATTTTGGGATGCCCTTGGTTAGCAGCTGCAGATTCATTTATCAATTTTCGATTAGGGAACATGGTTATTTCCAATGGCGAGCACAAGAAATAGTTGACTCTATACTTGCCAACACAACCTTTTTTGGAGATAAAGGACCCTATTTGGATTGATAGCAACTTGGATGAATCATTACCAATCCTAAAAATTGATAGAGCCTTAGATATGGAAGAGCCTATTGAGGATAATGTTCTTAGTAGTTTCCTTCAGAACAGGTATACGTTTAATGAAATATTTGAAAGCATGGTCATCCATTCAGGTGTAAATACTCAATGTCCTTTTGGGGATTTTCCACTGGTGGGGAGTTCATGCTCTGTTCAACACTTTATCACACTGCATCAGTTATTACCCCATAACTGCTTATATGGCTCATTCTTATCTTCTACAAAATCAAGTGATATGCCATCCACCTCACAAGTCTTAGCCATTGAGTCACCAACATAATTTGTCGCTATGGAAACTCTACCTAATCACACACTTAGCATTAATCCACAACTCACCCCTGAACAAATCCACGATCTTATTTCCATTCTTAGAATGAATAAAGAAGCCTTCACCTGGGAATACCAAGACATGCATGGAATTCATCCTAATACCTACACCCATCATATCTATATTGAGGAAGGTAGTCATCCAATTAGGCAACCAGAATGTCGGCTTAACCCCGCTTTGTACGACATAGTTAAAGAGGAGTTATAGAAACTATTGAATGTCGGGTTTATATATCCTATTTCTGATAGTCAATGGGTTTCTCCTTTAGTTGTGGTTCCTAAGAAAAATGGTAAATGGAGAATTTGTGTCAATTATAGAGCATTAAATAAATCTACTAAGAAAGATCATTTTCCATTGCCATTTATTGATCAATTATTGGACACTCTTGCAGGTAAAAATTTCTTCTCCTTTCTAGGCAGGTTCAGCGGTTATAACCAAATTTTCATAGCACCAAAAGATCGGGACAAGACCACTTTCACTTGCCCTTGGGGTACCTTTGCTTACCATGTCTTTCCATTTGGTTTATGTAATGCCCCTGCCACTTTTCAAAGGGCAGTTTTGAGCATTTTCGCAAATCTTGTCAACGATTGTGTTGAGGTATACATGGATGATTTTACTATCCATGGTAATACTTATGAAGAGGCTAAAACAAACTTAGACAAGGTACTTAGGCATTGTATAGACATCAACCTATCATTGAGTCATGAAAAATGCCACATACTTATGACCGAAGGGATAGTGCTTGGCCATTACATTTCCTCCAGAGGTATTCAAGTAGATCCTAAAAAGGTCTAGATTATCAAAGACTTGCCTATACCCTCTAGTCAAAAATATGTTTGAATTTTTCTCGGCCATGTAGGATATTACCGAAGATTTATCTAAAATTTCAGTAAAATTGCATCTCCCTTGTTTTCCTTGCTAGCCAGAGATATTTCTTTCTCTTGGACACCTAAGTGTCAAGAAGCCTTTGACTCCATCAAAACAAAACTCGTCACCACACCCATCCTTAGAGGACCAAATTGGGAACTACCATTCCATATCCACACAAATGCCTCTGACTATTCCATGGGAGTTGTGCTTGGACAAAAAGAGGATAATCTTTTCTACTCTATCTACGGCATCAACAAGAACTTCAAGGGGGGCGAGGTAAATTACACGGTAACTGGAAAAGAATTTTTAGTTGTTGTGTATGCCATTAATAAATTTTGTCATTACATTACTGGTTATAAAGTGTTTGTCCACACCGATCATTTGGCAATTCAGTTTTTAATGAATAAACATATGGTAACGGGTATAGTTATTAGATGGTTGCTTTTACTCCAGGAATTTGATATAACTATACTTGATAAGCCTGGTCGAGAAAATGTGGTTGCAAAATTTCTGTCCCAATTGCAATTTCCAAACAATGAACTTACTCAAGTTGATGATGCCTTTCCAAATGAGCACCTCTTTGCTATATCCATGAGGAGTCCCTGGTTCGCCGATATTGCAAACTACCTTGTTACATACAAGTTTCCACCACATTTCTCTTTAAGAGAATGACAGAAGCTAGTTGGCCTCAATGGACAGTATACATGGATAAAAGGATTGCTCTTTCGCACTGGCATTGACAATATCATGCGGCGTTATGTACCCGAAGATGATGTCCTCGATATACTTTGTGCATGTCATACAAAACCATGTGGAGGACACTTTGTTACTCAAGGGACTACCCAGAAGATTCTCATTGCAGGTTACTACTGGCCTACACTCCATAAGGACTCTAAACACTATGTTCATCATTGTGACAAGTGTCAACACATGGGCCGACCCACACTCTCAGATGAGACGCCCTTACATCCATAGTTTTCCATAGAGCCATTCAAGAAGTGGGGCCTTGATTTTGTTGGCCCAATCAACCCGCCATCACAGAACAAGGAATACATCCTTGTATGTACCGATTATGTCACCAAGTGGGTGGAAGTGATAGCCCCAAAGCATGCCAGAGATACAAAAGTAGCTGATTTCTTGTACTCCAAGATCTTCACAAGATTTGGTGTGCCGCGTGAGTTAACCACCAATCAAGGACCACAATTTACATCAAAACTCATTTCTGCCCTAGTTTGCGAATACGAAATCAGCCACCGCAAGTCCACACCTTATCATCCTCAAGCCAATGGGCAAGTAGAAGTCACCAATCAAGAGATTGAGAATATTCTTACTAAGACAGTTGCTCTTCATAAACGCGATTGGGCTACATGACTTCCTAAGGCTGTGTGGGCTTATTGAACAATGTGGAAGACCACCACTGGTTTGACCCCTTATGAGCCCGTCTATGGTAAGAAGGCAACCCTTCCCATTGAGTTTGAGATTAAAACTCTTCGGACAACACTCAAAATGGGTATGGATATTTTTGATGCACAAAAGGAACGCATCAACCAACTACATTATTTAGATGAATTGCACCATGAAGCACTCTTCCACACCGAGACCATCTAGAAATAGCGTGCTCTATGGCATGACCACCACATCTGACAATGATCATTTTGACCGAGCAATTGGGTACTCCTATACGACTCTCGCTTCCAAGACTTCAAAGGAAATTTTCACACATGTTGATTGGGGCCCTATGAGATTCAAACAGTATATGCTAATGGTGTTGTTCATCTTTGCACAGTTGACTTAGAAAGATGATCTCTTCTCGTCAATGGTCACCGCCTCAAACTTTACAAGAAGCCTCTCTCCAAAGAAGCTTTCTTTTTAGAGGTGGCACAGGAACTTATTGTTGTTCCTTTTGGCCTCCTTCGAGATTGATCATTTCTATTTCAAAAAAAAAATTATAAAATAAAAAAAATTAGTGGTGAAAACCGATTTCTCGATGCCACTAAGCGGTGGTAGATTGAAAACCAGACAACCAGCAGCCTATCATTGAATTAAAAAAAAACTTAGTGGTGAAAACTAATTTCTCGGCACCACTAGGCAGTGGTAGATTGAAAACCAGACAACCGGTGGTCTATCGTCAAAAAAAAAGAAAGAAAGAAAAGAAGAAGAATAAGAAACAAGGTAGACAACACATGACCAAGCAAGATCTTCAATGTTGGTACCCCACCTTCCTGGCCTATTCTTCCTACCACCCAACAATTGCCCTTGCCTTGTTCCTGTCACATGGTTGTCAGGAGCTCCTTTTTGTTTCTATTGGTTGGTGTTGTCCTTTCCGCCTGGTCAGGTTCTACAACCCTTCACATCTATTGGTGGCCTCCGTGTCACAATGGTTGTTTGTCACTTTCAGCCAACAACCATTGCTTCGGTTGATTTTGTGTTCCTGTCTCTCTCATGCTAGGAACTGATGCGGTTACCTCTTGGTCGACTTTCCACTCTCTTCTTTTCCAGGAGCCCTTTTCCTATTTGAAGATCGCCTCCTTGTCAGTCATCGTACTCCACCTTGACTGTGTTCTCATCCTCTCTTTTCCACGTGGCGTTCTCCAGCTGGTTGCTTCTATTCAACTTCATCATGCATGTACTTCTCGCACTACACTCTTCCACCCTATCATTGTTGCGGGTTGGCATCGGCATCAGTACTGACTTCAACCCACATTCCGCCATGTCGCCACTCATGTCCATCAATGGTCATCGGTATTGGTATTACAAGTTTCTTTCCTTTTCTTTTTATTTCATTTAAATACCGCTTGTTCATTTACTAATGGTGACGTCACCCGCGGTCGGGTAACTTGATAAACTAGGGGGAAGTGTCACATTTGTTGTCGTGTCTCATCCTTTTCACAAAATCCTTGTCCCATCGTATCTACATTGATTGATTTCCAATATGATCTGTCATAAATAGAACACTCCCTCTTAATACCACCGTAATCATTACAATTCGCTGCAAATAATAAACTAGAAACCTCCATTTTTTTTAACCACTTATTATAAACCCATTCTTATCATCTACACAAACTGCCAGTTAAAATTTGTCCTATTCCTAGTAATAGTTGTCTTTGCAAAACCATTTTCACTCTTTACCGGGTTTGAAATGTGAACTGTTTGGATTGCACCTCCTGGTAAAGATATGGCAAGAGAATGCAAACACTGCTATGAGCCAACAACTATGGGTGATTTAAGGGCTCCTACGATGTCCAAGGCCTACAAGATATTCAAGCAAGCAGGATGGGATGTGTATTTCAAGAGATTGTGGTGGTTTGATGAGAAAATGGCTCGTGAGTTTGTGGCAACATGCAACAATATGCGAGCACGAGTCCGTGGGCTAGCAATTCTTGTCTCAGTTGAAAGTATAGTAGATGTCACGAGATTGCCATTAATAGAACATTATTTTCCTGACAATTTTGGGCGCGAGAAAGACCTCAAATCCCTCCGTAAGAATTTCCTAGCGCATGGAGAATCGGTCAAAATGGTATCAGGTCAGGGAACAAAGTTATCTTCACTCCCCGCTCCCTAGAACAATGTGGTAAAATTTGTTATCCAGTATTTGACTTGTGAAGGAAGGTATGTATATGTTTACGCAAAAAAATTATGACTGATGATACATTTGAGATGGGGTGCACTCGTGAACATTCCTTTCTTTCTATATTATTCCTTAATGCAAATGCGTAAAGCAATTCACAAGGGTAGTGATAATTCATTGACACATCAAGGTTGATAAAATTGTTAATCATAAGAGAATTGAAGAGAATTTCACTTCCTAGGGACTGGGACTCCTTCATTGTAGATTAAACCCCTGATAATTTCGTTGAAGATACCCTCCCTACTTCAGAACACTTTGCCAAAGAAGATTCCCTGAGTATAGGAAAATCCACTGACACCCTAGAGGAGGAAGAGTCGGGTCAGGGAAACTTAGAAGATGATAAATGCACCAAAGATCCTGAGCTTGAAAATATTCTTGATAGTACTAGGAAAGGAAAGGCGCAAACCTTAGGGTCCAGTGGCAAAAAGGCTAAGGGCTCCAGTGCTAAACAACCTAACCCTAAGGTTACTGAAGTCTCTACCCCTGGCCCTAGGATTGAAAAGAAACGACATAGTGGGACTACTTCAACTACTATTTTAAAAGGAAAAAAATTGTCAATTGATTCCGCAGACAAACTAGCCAACCTGGCTAATGTAGCTAGTGGTTTAGGTTCACAAACACCTAAGGATGTTGGGGATTTGACAATAGTGGCATCAGTCTCTCACAAAACTAAAAGAACAGAAGCTGCTTCTAGGGATTAAAGAAGAAGAGAAAGAAGCAGCAAACGACAAACCTTGAGGATGCCTCACAACACCACCAGGAGCCTGAACAAAATCCCAAGATGCCAACTTAGAATTCTCCTATTTTAGGTGAAGAACTTGAGCAAAACTTTGAGGTATTGCCCCAAAATTCCCTTATCTTAGAAAAGATGGCATACAATCAAGAAGATCTTCCTAATGAAAATGTTGTTCAGACTGAGTTTGTCTCGGCTAAAAGTTATAATAATCTTGATGATCACACGCCACTTGACACTACCCAAGAAGAAGACCATCAAGTAGAAGAAAGAATAGGGTTTGAAGTGGATATGCAAAATTAGGAACAGGGGAATATTGAAACCCTTCACCAAGAACAACAAGACAACCAAAATATAGAGGTACAGGAGGAGTATGAGGAAGAACAACCCTTGATCACTAATGATGACATTCGCAGCCTACAGAACTTGGTGACTAAGTTGAGTGAGGAAAATGAAACTCTACAGAATTAGGTTCAAGCGGCAGAGTCACTCAACTCATCGCAAGTAGTTGAAATCAATAAGTTGGAAGTAGCACTTGAGCAGGCACAGGCCTCCAAGACATCAATGATAACCATTCAGGAGCATGAAAAATAGTTGCAGGAACTTCATCAATTGTGTGTCAAAGAAGTCACCAATACCTTGTAGAAACTTGTCCCTTCTCTCTTTGGTTTGTATTCTACACTCTCTTTGCATGAGGACATGCAAGGTCTTCAGCTGGGGGGAAATGATGAGAGAAAAATGTGTTATCCTTTTACCTCTCATTTGTGTCAACCCTTGTCATCTTTCCTAGTGTCTCTTGTCGTTCCTGTCACTTTTTGTCAATGAACAGACGGTATTTTATGAAATAGAAGAAGGGGTTAAAACTAGTGAAAATACCTATTTTGCTGACTGTTGTTAACTGTCTTTTTGATTCTGGTGATAGGAAGTGTTTAATGGTTGGCAGCGCGCATGAAGGATATCGGTGGAAGGATAACTCAATTGCTGAAGTTATTTTGTCATTCTTATTTTTACTCGTCACAAGATTAGTCATTTTGTTTTTAGGTTGTTACATTGTTCTTGGAAAACTTTCAAAAGACTTTAAAACCATTTTTGATTATCTTCTAGAGGTTGTTGGCTGAAAGCCACCAACAACCAAATTTTTTTATCGATTACATCTGAAAGACTATTAGACATTTAGGTAAGTTTCAATATGTATATATATGCATGTACGCTGAAACTATATATCAATATACATAATTAAAAGCAGAACCGTGGTGGTTTTCTATATACTTTGTCTATGATTGTTTGGATGAATGGAAGTGATAGTAGCATAATTTGTGAGCGTGATTTTTATCATCCAACAATCGGCGAAGGTAGGGCCCACTTCCTCGGTTGATTGGTGATTATTGTATTAGATTGTGTGTGTGGTAATGTATGCTTTGAATTTATAAGTTGTTTAATTATTTCATTATTGTATTGTTGTCTAAATCTTTCGTTGTGTGATTCATTTCCACGAGGGTATTAATCAGTATTAAGTTGTTAAATACTTGTCAATACAATCTGTATTCATTCAATGGTTATTTGCTGGTATATGCAGATCATTACACATAAGAGCAGTTGAATAAGTTAATGGGATTGTTTCGAATTCTTATTAAGTAGTATCGGAGGTTTGTTTTCAGTAGTTCAATTTCAACTCTGTGAAACGTTATTTTCAAATAGATTTCTATTTTGTTACCTTACTACTCTTATGTTAAGTGCCAATAATTTGTTTATGTGTAGAACTATTTCTTCACAAGTTCTTGTCACACTTGTGACAGGAAGTCTGTTAATCCGAATTTTGCCCATAAGTAAATTATATTAGGTTGCATCAATCAGCCCTTGGTTTGTTAATTGCAGCTCTTCGACATATTTCCACAAAATGGTTCAAAATCCTACATTCCCAGATTGACACTTTAGGATGAACTGAGGAAGCCATTTCCAAAAAAAGTACATCAAATCCAATTTAAAGAGTAATTCAGAAACCACAGTTTTATCCAATCAGTAAACTAGTAAACAATTTCTATGGAAAGGGTTGAACTTGTGAGAATATATTTTGATTAGGACCTTGGGTTTGTATTTGTGATACTCCATCTACAATTGTGGAAGCGTCAAAATCAAAGGGGGGTTTGGCACCTTCTTTGCAAGTGCAAGAAAGAATCTATTGGGGTTTGCACTAAGAAGCTCATCCATGATACATATTATTATAGGGTCTTGAGATGCTTGTTCAATTTATTTGAGGGTTAGACGTCTATTGACCTTAGTTAATGTAAGATTGGAAAATAGATTTTGGGTTTCCTCTTGTGACATGTGAGGTTGGTCTGAGTTTGACCCAAGGTTCATTTCACTAGTGGGATTGAAAAGGGATCATTTGAGGAATCCATGTCCTTTATTTTCCTTAATGGCCTTGTTTGGACCATATAAGACTTGTAACTTGAGGATGACAATGCAAGGTGATAATGCAAGATGGATATGATACTATGCTATATTTTTAGGTTTTTTGGGGGATATAAGGATTTCAAATGCTAATGCATCTAAGACAAAAATTTGGGATGCAAGGATAATAGTGACTTTATGACCAAAGGATATGATATGAAATGAAGCTAAACGATACTATAATCAAAGTTATGATATGAGACTAAGACTAAGGGATGCAAAATGAGACTAAAGATATCCACCTTTGGACCTAAGAAAGGATGATAAACAAGCTATGACAGCTTAAGGTAACAAAATAGATTGTCAAGACCTTAAAAAGGGGACAAATATTGAAAGGATGATGATTGGACAAATTGATTATAAACTTATACATGAGTTTGAGACCCAACTTGGATGATGATGATTGATAGATAAAAGGACAAGGTCAAAAACAACCTAGATAAGTGGCCATAGATTGTTCAGAGGTATGACAAGATTCCTAATCTGAAATATGAAAGGTACATATGGCTAAGAATGGCCTAGGACCAACTAAGTAATGCAAGAATGGTAATGTAGTCTAACTAAGCAATACAAGCTACCCTAGGTGAATGCAATAAAATGGACTAATTGAACTAAGCAAGTCTATGATCAGAAATTATGGTCATTGTCAAAGTGTGATTAAGACTGAGATTAGATGAAAATTTTCTTGAAATTTTAAGAATTGGAAGTTGTGGTTCGTTGTCTCATAGATGTGGCTTATCGTTTTATCAAAGGTGGCTTACTGTTTCACAAATACAGTGCACTATCATTGTCAAATATGGTTCACTATTTAATATACGTGATGTATAGTCTATTGGCCTCAATTTGAATGTTTTCAAGTGCTTTTTCATTTTAGCAAATTTTGGTAATGTGATTGAAGACATAAAAAACACTTTGAAACAAAATTTGGTTGTTGATTTTCTAAATTCTTACATGAATGGTGTATTTTAATATTCCAAAATCAGCCCAATTTTCATTAGTCTCTTCACAAATTGAAATCACTTCAAACACTTCTTAATCCTACGGTCAAGGCCAATGGCAAGAATCTCAAGCCCATAGTTTGGAAACTCCTTCAACTCAAATGTAGGAAAACCTAAATGGGTGTATACACTCTTGTCTTTATTAGAGAGGACAAGAAGGGGCCTCTAGGACTAGAAGGATGACCCAATCACCCTCTCCCCAGAAATCTAAGTGTATCTTATGCTAAGTCGGGGATTTCTATCTCATCTCAAGGGAGCCATATGGTGAGTAACTTCAAGGCATGTTGTGCATCCCTTGTACTAAGAATGATGCCAACAACTTAATCAATAGGGTGAGCCTCTAAAAGAAGGTTTCTAGTCATTGATTCAAGACTTAACACCTTGCTAGCACCCAACAAGCCACTTAAGGCTTTAACCAACCCTACTCGAGGGTATTAATACCTCACATGAATGTGGGTAGCTCCCATTTTAGATTGGCACTATCGGAAATGTATTTTCTAGTTAGACCTTAGATTTTTCCTTAGTCTTTTATATAGTGGACTTAGGGAAAACCACTTTGGGTCGTACCCCTTGGAGTGACCACTTCTCCAAAGGTAGCCCTTCTACAAAAATAAAAATAAGATGTAGTGATTTCTCTTACACCCAAGATCCATGAAGGTGATGGGAGAGGATACTTTCACCAACACCTTAGGTTTCTATAACAAAATGTACAAATGAACCAAACACAAAAGGCACCGATTCATTTTAAACCCAAAATATAAATGTTCCTACTTAAAAATTGAAGATGCACAAAATCCTAGAAGAACATGAATTAGTAGTTTTGATGGTATTGTCTTCTCCAATCAATTGCCACATGCTACAAATAAGGTATTAGTAACACCAAAAACCTCCTAGCCTAATACATGCAAAAGGAAGCAACTAAAAAAATTCAAATTTAAACCATTTTACCCAAAATAGGTAGTTGTGTTGTTTCATCTCATGGATGTGGTGCAAAAAATCTTGTTGAAAAATGAACCTGTAATATTGTAGCTTAAAACTTGTTAAACTATGTGACTGTAGATTTAATTAAGTGTTCTTTGTCACAATTCTTTGTGTATGATTAATCTGTTTAGATCAATTTTACCAATTGTAGAAAGAGACAAAACATTGTAGAGTAATGAGACAAGAAGATAGAAGTGGCATAGCATATATGTGGAGAAACCCTTTCAGGAAAAAACTCCACTAGAATCAATAGTGCTTGTATTATTTAACCTTAGAACAAGAATACAATAACACTGTATCAATCCTTGATCGATATGCTTCCTTTTTCTTCAACAATCCTTCTTCAGAATCTGCAAATAAACTATCATAGATCTCTCATACACTTGCTGTAATAAATAGACAATTATGAGCATATAAAACTCATCAAAGTTTTCAATTAAAATAGAATAAAGCTCCTCTCAAACACCTACACCTAGATTTGTCAAGTAGAGCTCCACCATGTAAACAAAAGTCAAACCAAAGTCTTCCTCAATTTAGGCACCCCAAATTGAACACAACTGAATTTTGGTCAAAAAGATATCTTGGAAACTTCACCTCAAAGTTAGCACCCAAGAATGGGCCCACGTGATTGAGCCTTAAGTATCTTCTCATGCAAAATTTGTTAACTGAAATGCCAACTTGGGTGCCCAAGGTGGACCCAAGTCAATCTTAGTTAACTCAAACATATCTCTACACCAATTCATGCAAACATCATGCATGATTGATCATGCCCACTTAATTGAAAGTATCCACCTATTATCTGTCATGCAACTCAAGTCAACTAGCATAAAACTCAAGTCAACTAGAATTCAACTCAAAATAATTGCATGCAACTTAAGTCAACTAGCATGCAACTCAAAATAACTACATGTGACTGAAGATAACTAAACCATAACTGAACTAAATTGAATTGAATTGACTGAACTGAATCGAATTGAATTGAACTGAACTGAATTGAACTGATAGTGCCACTCCACTCATGTAAATATCAATCCATACTTTGTAGGAACAATACATGTATTACTAAAGTGTTATCAATCCTCCAAATAGTTAACTAAAGCAAGGTGGGTTCCAACTTCCATGTGGGTGCCCCATGTGCTCCTATTATTGAGGAACTCTTCTTGGATGTCCCCACATGTTCCTATTATTTAGGAATAATTACAAGTGTCAATTTAAATGTTCATTTCATTTGAATTTAATTTCTTTCTAATCCTAGTGTTGGAGAAAATTTTCCAAGGACTTGGGAGATACATGAAATATGTTTAGGATTGCAATTAAATGGCATCATATTCCCAACATTTTCCCACTTGACATTATACATTGCAATTATTCTAAATAAGGAATCATTATTATAAATAAAGTACATGAATCAAGGCCAATGACCTTCCTGCACCAAGAGACAAGAGTAACCATCTCAACACATGTCTCTAACCGTAAGAGAACTCAAGCCTCACCTATGTCTCCAAGTATCCATGAGAACCTGTAACCAACCAATCCATTCCAAACTCCAAATGCAACATAGCAGCATCATGAATTAATCAAGAAAATGATCAATGTATCCAATACAAAGAGAACTACTATGATCAATGCCAAAGCTCCAATCATAAATCAGGAACATAAACATGACATCCATGATCTAATCAATATGAATATAACCATCATATCAAAAACAAAGCATGACACCTCAACCATACACTAAAGGAGTCCTGCATGGAAACCAAAGATGTCAACATATCCAAACCACATGAACATAACCATCCTCTATCCATGAAAAGAAAAATTCCAATGAACCCTCATTGCATAGATGTAGAAACCAAGAGTCCATCCATGACACCAACAATCATTGTAGAAGATCATTCACCATCGAATGGTGAATCCACATCACTTCCAACAACTCCCACTGAACTTTGATATCGATTCACACATGGCATGAATACCATCCTCTCCATGAAGATCATCCAGGAGCACACAAACAACTACAATGTTAGTAACATAACAAGTAGAACCAAAATCTACAAGCCAAGAAGATACCTACAACCACCAAACCATCATAAACAACAATGGATCTACATCATTGCCAAATGCTCCCATTGAACTATGATACCGAGCAATCCCATGGCATCATGATGCACACAACCAACACCACATCACTATCATAATCTCACACCAAACTTGTGAACCCAAGCTCTCAATGACAAAATGATAATACAATAACACAATAGTTAAATCTCCCACTACAACCAAAAACCCTTCAAACTTTTAAGAAAAATGTGTCCCAAACCCTAACCAACCATTAGATATGATACCAAATGTTGAAAAATGAAGGTAATATTATAGCTTAAAACTTGTAAAACTATGTGACTATAGATTTAATTAAGTGTTCTTTGTCACAATTATTTTTTTATGATTAATCTTTTTAGATCAGTTTTACGAATTGTAGAAAGAGAAAGAAGATTGCAAAAAAATGAGACAATAAGATAGAAGTGACACAACATATACATGGAGAAACCCTTTCACAAAAAAACTCCACTAGCATCAATATTTCTTGTACTATTTAACCTTAGAACAATATTACAATAACACTATATCAATCCTTGATTGATATGCTTCCTTTTTCTTCAACAATCCTTCTTCACAACCTGCAAATAAAATCTCATAGAACTCTCACACACTTGCTGCAATAAATAGACAATTATGAGAATATAAAACTCAAAAGAGTTGTCAATTACAAGAGCATAAAGCTCCTCTCAAAAACCTATGCCTAGATTTGGCAAGTAGAGTTCCACCATGTAAACAGAAGTCAAACCAAAGTCTTCCTCAATTTAGGCGCCCCAAATTGAACACTTAACTAAACTCTAGTCAAGAAGATATATTGGAAACTTCACCTCAAAGTTGGCACCCAAGAATGGGCCCACTTGATTGAGCCTTGTAAATATCTTCTCATGCAAAAAAAATTAAGTGAAAGATGCCAACTTGGGCATCCAAGGTGGACCCAAGTCAATCTTAGTTAACTGATACATATCTCTCCACCAATTCATACAAAAATAATGCATGATTGACCATCCCCACTTAATTGAAAGTATCCACCTACTATATGTCATGCAACTCAAGTCAACTAGCATGCAACTCAAAATAACTACATGCAACTAAAGATAACTGAACCATAACTAAACTAAACTAAACTAAACTAATATTGAACTAATAGTGTCACTCCACTCATGTAAATATCAATCCCTTCTTTGTAGAACCAAGGCATGCATTACTCAAGTGTTATCAATCCTTCAAACAGTTAACTGAATCAAGGTGGGTTCCACCTTCCATGTGGGCACCCCATGTGCTCCTATATTTAGGAACTCTTCTTAAACGTGCCCACATGTTCCTATTATTTAGGAATAATTGCAAATGTCAATTTACATGTTCATTTCATTTGAATTTAATCTCTTTCTAATCCTAGTGTTAGAGAACACTTTCCAAGGACATAGGAGATACATGAAATTTGTTTAGGATTTCAATTAAATGGCATCCTATTCCCAAAAACTACGGCAAACCAAAAGGCGATGGTGGCAAATGGGATATCAACTACGACGAACTATCATGTAGATGCACCTCATTGTCATGAAAATGTGTCACATTGTTCAAAAAATGCAATGCACTATTTGAACCTACAAAAACAAGGGAATCCAACAAAAATACAAAAAATATGATGATAAATAGAATGCAAGAAATTTGCTAAAAATGTTAAAATAAAACCCAAGAACTAGAAAAATGGTAGAAAACAACAATATAATTTTTCCTTGAAAAAAAAAATACAATGCTCTATTACACAAATGTGTCATACATTCTAGCCAATGTGACACTATTTTTCATCACTTTGTCAATCAGGTGCATTGTATTGTCTCACAAATGTGTTGCATTGTCTCACAATTGCATCGTATGGATATACAAACTCAAGAAAACTCACAAATTCCTTAAAATTTGGTTAGCTTCATGTCAGGTTCACCAATGTAGGACAAGGTTACAATTGAGTGCAAAGGTAAAGATCAATAATAGCAACCACAACTACCTAAAATCCAAGCTCCAAAAGAGCCAAATCCAAACAAGAAAGTGCAAATATCAATAGAAAGTAAATAATAAAGAAGCAATATCAAAATTTCTACACCATGGTTCAATCATCTTCCTTGCACCTTAGGGTTCTATAACAAATTTTGCAAATGAACCAAACACAAAAGACATTGATTCATTTTAAACCCAAAATCCAAATGTTCCTACTTAAAAATTGAAGACAAACAAAATCCTACAAGAACAAGAATTAGTAGTTTTGATGGTATTATCTTCTCCAATTGATCACCATATGCTACAAATAAGGTATCGGTAACACCAAAAACCTCCTAGCCTAATGCATTCAAAAGGAAGCAACTAATTTTTTTCAAGTTTAAATCATTTTACCCTAAATAGGTAGTTGTGTTGTTTCATCGCACAGATGCGGAAAACCAAAAGGCGACGATGGCAAACAGGATATCGACTACGATGAACTGTCATGTAGATGTGGCTCACTTTCATTCAAATGTGTCACACTGCTCAAAAAATGCAGTGCACTATTTCAACCTACAAAAACAAGGGAATCCAACAAAAAGGCAGAAAATATGAAGATAAATAGAATGCAAGAAATTTGCTAAAATGTCAGAATAAAACCCAAGAACCAAAAAAATGACAGAAACCACAACAACCTGATGTGTTGTAAAATGCATTGTATTGTCTCACTAATTTGTTTCATTGTCTTACAAATGCACCGTACGAACCTACAAACTCAAGAAAACTCATGAGTTCCTTTAAATTTTGTTAGCTTCACGTCAAGTTCACTAATGTAGGACAAGGTTAAAATTCAGTGCAAAGGTAAAGATCAATAGTAGCAACCACAACTACCTAAAATAAAATCCCCAAAAGACCCAAATCCAAACAAGAAAGCACAAATAGCAATAGAAAGTAAATAATAAAGCAGGAATACCAAAATTTATACACTATGGTTGAATCATATTCCTTGCACCTTAGGGTTCTATAAAAAAATGTGCAAATGAACCAAACACAAAAGACTGATTCATTTTAAACCCAAAATCCAAATGTTCCTACTTAAAAATTGAAGATGCGCAAAATCCTACAAGAACATGAATTAGTAGTTTCGATGGTATTGTCTTCTCCAATCGATCGCCATATGCTACAAACAAGGTATCAGTAACACCAAAAACTTCCTATCCTAATGCATGCAAATGAAAGCAACTAAAAAATTTCAAATTTAAACTATTTTACCCAAAATAGGTAGTTGTGTTATTTCATCTTAGGGATGCAGTGCAACAAATGCAGCAAACCAAAAGGCAACGGTGGCAAACGGGATATCAACTGCGACGAACTATCATGTAGATGCAGCTCATTGTCACACAAATGTGTCACACTATTCAACAAATGTAATGGACCATTTGAACCTATAAAAACAAGGGAATCTAACAAAAAGATAGAAAATATTGTGATAAATAGAATGCAATAAATCTGCTAAAATGTTAGAATAAAACCCAAGAACCTTAGGGTTCTATGACCAACACCTTGATCTTTCTACACCATGGTTGAATCATCTTCCTTGCATCTCCTCTATTTTTTTTGTATATGCAAGATTTCCCTCATATTTTGTTGTATGCAAGTGCTTAGTCAAGTGATAGAGATAGAAAGAATATCGAAGATCGTGGTTGTAAGGTTGGAATGATGGAGACAACTCTCTTTTATAAAAAAAACCATTTGAATGGATGGTCAAGATTTAAAGCCAATATAATGTGAAGATCAATGGACAAGGTTGCTTGCACAACAAAGAGATAGGGTTGGGGTCAAAATTGGCCTTGTTAAAGATGGATGGTCAAGATTAAAAGAGTAACGTGATGTGATCAATGGTTAAGATTCAAAAGAGGAATTGGAGGGAAACAGAGAAAATTAAGTAATCATAAGATTATTTAACTTGAGAGGGAATGTGAAAAATTAAATAATCAAAGTGGTTATTTAATTTTAGAAGAAGGGAGAAAATGGTATTTTAATTAAAATGATTAAAGAAACCATTTAATTAAAAATGGAGGAAAAGGGATAACTATTAAATAATTAAATTAATTATTTAATAAGGGAGGGAAAAGGTTAAATGAATTTTAAAATAATTAAAATAATTATTTAACTATAGAAGGACGAAACAAAGAATGAATAATTAAATAAATATTTAATTATAGTGAAAAAAGGGACATTAGCAACGTAATTAAATAAATGATTTATTTAATTAATCAAAAGAAGAATAAAGAAGAAGAAACAAAATGCTTAAGGGGTCCTCATAGGATGGCTTAAGGGGATCAAACTTGGTGAATTTTCAAAAAATCTTTGTACAGTGATGGAGCTGTTGGCTGTGGGAGCAAGGGTCTCAGAAGAGTTGGGAACGGCTGATGGAAATCCTTTGAAGCGCAGAGTCATGGAGGAGAGCAAAGAAACTAATGGACAGAAGAAAACAAAATTGGGGGAAACAAAGGAGATTCCTAGGGCTGAAGGCCATGGAACTGGCGGCATAGAGAGATTCGACGGATCTCAATCTTGTAAAACAGGGAAGGACACTTCGACATCGATGTCCTTGTAGGCTGAGCTCAAAAATGAGGTAAACCACAATGTCAAAGTTTTTTCAGAACTAAGATTGATGAGGTGCTTCAAGGGTTTTTGGCCACATTTGTGTGACCTCCATAAATGGATTTGTGAACATTGGGAACCTGTGGTAGATGGTTGTATTCAAATCTACCCAGTTTTGAGAGGTTTTTTTATTGTTATTTTTGAATATGTGAAGGATAGAAACAAAATTCTATGTGATTATTTTTGGAGTTGGGAGGAAAAAAATTATTTGTCTCTAAAGCCATGGCATCCAATGTTCAATCTTGTAATAGGGAAATTTGAAAAAGTGTCATTGTGGGTGAGACTCCCAAACTTTCCTCTTCACCTTTCGTTTGAATCCTGTCTAGAAGCTATAGGAAACTCATTAGGGAATTTTTTGATGATTGATGATGATTCTTCAAATCTTATGCATTCCACATACGCCCGAATTTTTGTGGAAATAGAAGTTACAAAGGCTCTTCCAGAAGATATTTTAATCAACACCTCCAAAGGATGCTAGATGCATCCCTTGGACTATGAAGGTATTTTCTTCCATTGCAAAAGATGCTTCCAAATTGGGCATATGGTTGTGCAATGTGTAAAGCCCCGAGTGCCCAAACTAGCGACTTGGTGGAAGGATGTGTTGCACTGACATTATGTGGTGGAGAAGCAAGGTGACAGGAAGAAAGAGCAAGGCAAGAGCTAATCGCATGTTGTGAGTAACTCAAAACCACGGTAGCTAAATGGGGCTCAGAGCAAGGGGGGATCAAGACTTGTTGAGGAACCTACCTTGAATGGTGCTAAAGTGATGAAGGTGGATGAAGCTCTGGCTTAACAAAACATTGGGGGTGCAAAAACCTTGGAGTGTAGGGAAAAAATAGGGTCAGTGAGGGTCCACAAAATGGAAGCAGTGAATGGCCCCTTAGAGGGTCAGTGTGGATAATTTGTAGGTGGAGATAGTAGGGAGGTTGGGACACAACATGACATCTAACGAATGGCATAAGAAGGCTACAAGGATGGAGGAGGGATGGCAGATTGTGAAGGGGAAGAGAGGAAAGAAAGGAAAGAAGGAAACCTTTGACATGGTCCTCTGATCACATACTAAGGGAGGTACCAAATATAAAGGACACATTTAAAATGTTGGATGTTATTGATGGAGGTTTGCGTTTTTTTGTTTTGAGTATTAGTTTTTATGTTGGTGTCCTCTTTAAGGGGATATGTCATGTTTCAAAGTAGGAGAAATCTTGGATCAATCTCAATAAAATACAATCCTATTACCAATCAAAAAAAAAAAGAAGAAACAAAATAATTAAATAATGAAAATCAATTAATTAATAGAAGAATATGACTTTAGAAAATAATCAAATAATTAAAATTATTCAATTATATGGGTAAGAAGGGAAATCGATAGGAAAAATGGCATTCACAGGCTTAGGACATTTTTTCAGTATCAAGATGGTGCATCATATGGTGTGATGGAGTTTTCATCATACGGTAATATAATTACCTCCCTTCTTTCTTCATTGTTGTTGTTGTGTGCAATTAATCCACTATCTTTGATGTTGTACAATGTAATTAACTCTTGTTCCTTGAGTTTTTTTTACCTGCATAAAACCCCAATGTTGTATGATGGAATTCCTTTCTTTCTACCATATGATGGTTGTAATGTGTAGTGACTGTACAAATGGAGTTTTAAAAACCTTCACCAATTGATGTTGTACTAAATATTATTTTTGTACATGTGTCTTATAGTTTAAAGCAATTGGAGTCATGCAATATTTAGCTTCTGATGGTGTCATACAATGTGGCTATATAATGGCCTCATATATTATTGTACAATGTAGACTGGTAGTTATACAATGCATATTCAGGGAAAAGACAACTATCTTAATATAATTATTTTCTTGCCATGTAAATGAGTTATTTTATTTCCATACAATATAGTTGGCCCTTTTAATGCAGGTTGGCTTTATAGTCAAGATTTTAAATGTACTCAAAGTTGTCCTATTAGTAATTTTTCATTCTTCTACAAATTTGGATACCTCGACTACAATTGTTGTCTTCTTGCCCAGTTTTTCACAATCACTTTCATTAGATCATGCTCTTAATTGAGATTTGTAGCTTCAATGAAATTACACATTGATAGAAATACCTCCTTGTCCTCCATTTTCTAGTGTAATGGACCACTAAGAGAAAAAAATTTGTACTCCAAGAATGACTATAATTCTAGAATCCCTTCATTTTTCATCTCTAGCAAACCCATATCATACTTCTTTTTCCGTACTTTGAATTTTGAATTTGATGAATCAGAGGAAGCCACTTCCTCACTTATGACTTGGTTCCTTAAATCAGTTACATACTTCTAACCCTTGTTTTTATTGGAGATTATATTATTTTTCTATTTGTGATCGACTTTGGCTACTACTAGAAAACCCCAACCTAACAATGCATCGTATGCTTTCTTCCTTAATGAAATTACCATAAAATTCAAAAAAAAAAATTGAGTTTGAATAATTACCTTGTCCCATTAAAAATCCAAGTATATTAATACCTTATTGTTTTTTTCCCACTAGTTTAAATATTAATGGTCAAATGGTCATCTTACCAAGACTTCTCCAAGTGTATTCTAGAAGTACATTTATGCTAGATCTTCAATTAACAATTGTATTATTGATATTCCTTGCAAGGATATCCATATTCACCACTTGTAGTTTCTTTATCGTGTTAACTATCAATAACATTAGTTCAATCACTTTGTTTCCCGATATCAAAGGTTTAGTTATTGTTTCTTCGTTCTCACTAGATTCTAATTGGGTTGTATAATACACCATCTCATTCTCCTTCAATATAATAGCATTTTAAATTTCATGAATACTTTGTAATAAATCCACTACTTTAACTGGTATAGTAGCTTGAAGTACTTGTCATCCAATATTTTTCTCATATTGTAATTGATTCGTTACTTTATTTTCATTTGAATTGAATCATTTATTATCCATAGAATTATCCACGTCGTCCCTTGCTTTATGAAACCTTTATTTTTTGCATGTGGGTCTAGGTACACAAACTTCTTTGCTTGGGCACAAGCAATGGCCAATACTTAGTTATGTCTTACATCAATCATGTTGACACTAGCCTTTTACTTTAGACATTTTTTGTCTTTGTGGTTTCTAGGTCCACACCATTTGCACAATAATTACACTTTGTCTTGATTTTTCTAGTATTCTCTTGAAAAGTGTCCCTATTCACTGCATTGTTGTTATTGTATGATAGGTTGTCCTTTGGGGTCATATTGTATTTGGCTTCGAGCTCCTATTTTATTTCGATAACCACTTGGAGATAAATTTTGTGTCTTTGATGGAGTGGAATCATCTCCCTGCATAAATATTACTTGTGTACTCTATGTCTTAAAATTGTATGGGCACTCCTTCATGGAATGGCCCATAACTTGGAAAAATCCACAAAACATCTTTTTAGAACAATTACCTTTTGTGCCCCCCTCAATTTTTCAGTCAATACACCATAGATCTTTATTTCTTTCTTTCTTCACCTTCAATTATTTCATCATTTAGAGCATGTCCCTTTGAAGTGCTTTTATCGTTTTTGATCCATCATCACTATTGTTATATGAACTTCCATCTTCCTCTATTATTTTTTTACTACATGAGGAAATTTTATTTTTGGTTTATATGTCCATCACTCAAGTGTAAGAATCAGTGTACGATAATGGAGGAATGTATTTTATTTTCTTCCTTAATGAATGGATTAACCCTTCAATGAACCATATTTTCTTTATTTCATCAGTTGGCTAATTTTTCAATTTCACCAATATTTCTTTGAGTCTTTGATTGTAGGCTCAAACATTCTCATATTTTCCTTTCTTTATGTTCTATGTATCTACTAAAATCTCATTGGCATCCTGTAATAGTTTAAATTATTTCTCGAATTCTTTCTTTAGTGCATACCATGAGGTTTTCAACTATACATCAAGTTATATTAATCAATATGTCATTATGCCCCTTAGTGTTGTTGGGAACACTCTAAGCCAATATGCTCTATCATATTGACTTTTTTCTACCCAAATTATCCCACATATCTTGTAATTCCTTGTAAGGTCCTCCAACCTATTCATAGTGAAATTTGGAAGCTTCTATCACTCTACCTTGACTTGCAAGGGGATTCACCATGTTTCCTCCCTATTGTACCATCTATTATGATAACCCAATTGGAAACTTTTTATTATTATGTTATGATGCTTTCCCTACACTCACAGATACTTCAAAATCCTTCACTCATCCCTCTTCAGAATTGATCACCCTTAGGTTGCATTCAAGGTCCTTTAAATGCTCCCTTCGTCCTAGTGTTATCAGATCCAATATTCTAATGTTTGGATCTTCTATCAATATCAATTCTTCAATCTAGTGGATGGTCTTTGTAAAACCCTTAGTAGGTTCTCACTCACCTTCCCCTTTCACAAAATTAATGGTACAGATGTTTCTTCAATCGTTGGGCTCACATGTTAGGATTAAGGTGGCATCTACCTTGTAAATCCTATATTATATTGCATGGTTCCATCATCCTTGTAAAATGTCTCTAGGAAGTTAGGATTAATTGGGAAAATATTTTGTAATATTAATTCTCACAATTGTTTGTTTTACATTTATAAGGGGTGACGGGTTCCACTAGTAGTGATAAAGGTGACTTGTGGACAAATATTTAATATTATTTTCTCCATATGTGGATGCCTAGAATGGGATAATAAAAGATAAGGAAAAGACAAATGAGTTATTTTTGGTATTCTCCAAGTGGGATCTTGGAAAGAGGCAATAGGTGTCTTTTGGTATTCCATCATTTATTATATTCAATGTAATGTTTATCTTCTAAGTTTTGGTGCCCAAGTTAGAGGGAAAGTATTGGAGCCAAATCCCATGTCCTTTGCATTTTGATGTGGAATTTCAAGGGTTAGGGATATTTGTAAATAATTTTCATATTTGGGTGTCATGTTTGGTGTATTAAATTTCTTCAAGAGTCTATAAACGAAACTCCTTGGATGCAAAAACTATGAGGAATAGTTGAATGTAGAATTTCATTATAGGAACAAGGATAGGTTGAGGCATAAAGATGTTCACAAGTGCAAGGGTGATACCATGGTTGAGGAGAAGAGGAGAATTAAATTATGTGTGTCATAATCTCATTTATTTGAATATAATGCATACTTGGCCCCTCTTCTTGGTGGAGTTTTTCCCATAGGGATTTTTCCACGTAAATCCATTGTTATGTAATGCTCTTGCATTGCTGATTTGTGCTTCATTGTTGCTATCTTATGGTGATATTCTTCTATATATATATATATATATATATATATATATATATATATATATATATATATATATATATATATATATATATATATATATATATATATATTTCACATATGGTAGTATTTATAAGCATGCTATGTTGGTTAATTTTTGGTATCATAAAGAAGATGGATCTAATCATCCATATTAATGAAAAATCATTTTTAAATTTTCATATAATTATTTAGATTTTCATGTTGTTGTGGTCCAAGCCTTGAATCCCATCCATAAAGATATTTGGATAGAGATTGAATTTCCTAGTAATTTTTATTAGAGCCTATTTATTTCTCATTGTGGAAAGCTTTTCCTTTCCTTCCCTTTTTCTCGATGGTGAACCTTCTTTATCCAATAGTGATGGTCTAGAAGATTCATTGATGGAAAGATTGATGGGTTCTCATTTTCTTTCTCCTTCATTCGATGGTGATGGTCTAAATATTTTTTCAATGAAAATTTTGGTGGGTTATCCTTCTCTTTCCCCTTCATCCAACAATGATGATTTGAATGGTTTTCCAATGGTGAGGATGGTGTGTTCTCCTTCACTTTCCCCTTCATTTGACATTGATGGTATAGATGAATCTCCAACTTGTTCAATGAGCTTGGAAAGGTTGATGTATTCTTTGTCGGGGATCGGTATTTATCATGTTATTTCTTCCCACTCTTCCTTCATGCATTCTCTTGTTATGAAATTTCTCTTATTCTCCTATTTATAGCTTCTACTTATGCTTCAACTTCATCTCTTGGGTGCACTAAGGATTTCCCTCAAAAACCTTTCACCTTATTTAATTTCTTCCCTAAATCATCTCCTTCATTTTCTTTATTTTATGATCATTAAAATTGCATAATCTCTTGATCTTCAAAATGGTCTGGTTTCTTCCCACCTTTATGTTGAAGAAAGGTTATCATTGATGTCAAAGGTTTCATTGATGAAGAGGAGTGATGTAAAATGTTGTCATTTTTTTCAAGGAGTACTTGAATTATCATTATATTCCCATCGAATTAGCGAGTTGTAGATATTGGTAGAAATATATGCTATATATCTAGTAGTATGTTGCGTGTTAGAAGTTTGGTATGCTTGCATATCTTTTTATGTTGGTAATTGTACTATCATATCAACCATATCACTAAATAAAGAAACATATATTATTATTTTTATTAAGGAGTAACTACCTTTCGAAAGTTGGTATGATTGTTGTATCTTGGTAATATCATGCATGTATCTATTCACTATGATAGTGGTCATCTAGAAGACTATACCAGAATTTTTTAGCTCAACATTTATCAGGTTTAGTATTTCTCAAGTATCCCTTCTAGAGATGGTATAGGCTCTTTGATTTGAAAGGAGAGTATCCCTATATTTTCTATCATACTCTAGATTTTTTGAAGGATATGTTCAACATGCAAAAAATTTGGAGTGATAGAAGGTTCTTTGTGTCTGCCTATCAGCTAGTTGGTGCTCAAGGATTGTGTGATAATGGCTAGTAGAATGTAGAATTTAAATCATATATGTAGTGTTAAGATAGGACATGATTAAGGCTCTTTTGGTAGCATAAGGTATCATGTTCTTTTGACGATAAAAAATATTGATTTTGGATTGACCTGTTACACATTTCATGTAATTTGAATTTAGGTCCACCGTATATTGTCCTAGCTATTTGTGGATCCCTAGATGAAATATAAATGAGTTAATATAATATCATGTATATATTTCTCAAATTTCCAAATGCATTGTGTGATTTATTTCAAGTATAATTACATCGATGTCAAGAAAAGTTGGTTGTAGGTGTAAATTCAAGAGAAGTTGGTAAATAAAAAAGGGAAAATTATATTTCAGTGTGTGTGTCAATATCAGGAGATCATATGTAATGAGAAATAGTGTCAGTTGTGGCTCTGGAAAATGTATGAGATATATAGAAGATCTGCAAGCATTATCTTTGTTATCTAGTAGGACTGGTGTTCTACCTCTTGCATTGTTATGTTGGGGGTTGGTATCTCTAGTAGGTTAGCTCCTACAAATGCAATAGGGGATTGGTGTCTTTGTTAGGTTAGTTCCTACTTCATATTATAAAATTCACTTGTATATTTCTACTTTGTGAGGTTGGATTTGGATAGTAGATCCAAGCAACTATTCTCACTGTGGTTTTTCCCATCTTGGGTTTCCAAGTATATTTGGTGCTCTCTTATGTGTATGTGTGCTCTTGATGTTGCTTATTAGTAGTGAATGTTCAAGTTTCATGTTCATTTTCTCATGCTGAGGTTAGTAGTGAAGAATAATATATTTTAATAACTATGGTAGAGTTAAGAATTTTAGTAAATTTTATCTACTGATTCACCCTCCCCCTCTCAGTAGATTATGTGCCCTTCAATTGGTATCAGATCCAAGTTCATTTGAAGAAATCCTAATAGCTTAAGGTAGTTCTAGGATGGCACACTTGGTTACTCAAGAAGGATTCTCTACAAATAAAGCACCACTCTTTGATGGATCCAATTTTTCATTTTGGAAAGTTGGGATGGATTCCTACTTGATGGCTCTAGGGCTTGACATCTAGATGTGAATATTAGAGGGATATCAGATTCTTGAAAACCCTCCTAGAGATCAAGCTGGAAGGAGGGATTTTTAAATTAATGCTAAGGCAAGGAATGTTACTTTATGTGGGTGCTAGCAAGAAGTTCAATCCACTTTTTGGCCAAAAAGTGGAAGTGTTTTCCCTGATTTTAAAAATTTGACACATTTTACCTTAAGATTTGAAGCACTTAGAGATGGAATCTTGGAAAAAGTCACTAAACATAGAATGTAGTACTTGAAGTCTAGTCTCCAAATATGTAATTTGTTTCAATACCCAAATGCTAAAAATTGAATTTCAATAGGTGTTTCTAAAAACCACTATTTAAAAGTCACTTTTTTTACCATACCATGCATGTGTACGTCATCCATATTTTGACCTAAATTATCATATTTTTTCTAAATCCTTCTCGGAAAAGATTTGTAACTCACTGAAGCATGTTTTCAATATTTTTTTGTAATTTTTTATTGAATTTTTTTTTTTGTTAAATTTTTATTAGCCATATTTTTCATTTTGAAAATTTGTCGTGTACATCATGCATAAGATGACCTAAACTTATCATTTTTTGATTTTTTTCAAAATTGAAAATAATTTTCTAAAGTACATTTTCATGCAATTTCTTTTACAAAAAAATATTTTAATAAAAAGTTATTAAAATAGTAAAAAACCATGATATTTCAAGTTTATGGACCAATTTCGTCATAAATTAATTGAGAAATAGAAAAAATAATCCAACTATAAAAAAAATTACATATTTGAAATCAACACTATCTCATCTATAATGGGTTTTAATTTCGTCAAAAAATTATGCAAAAAAGGTATTCAGACATATGTCCAAATTCACTATTTTCCTGTGACATTGTCAGGACCTTCAACTTGCAAGTCAAACCAGGTCCAAGGCCTAGGTTCGAATCCCCAAGGATTTTCCCAAACCAAAAAAAAAGATATAAACCCAACCATAACCTGAGCACAACTTCATTTTTTTAGAAACGGGATCCCATTTTGTAAATCGAAATCTTGTTTCCTAATATTTAATGTTTAGATCATTGACATAGAAATGGGATCCCATTTCTTTATGTACCATTTTTGTAAAATTTTACTTGCAAAATTTTACTATGAATTCTGCAACTTCACATGTACGGTCGACTATGACAAATTCAACTAGTTTCTATCAAGTTTTGTCTTTATAGGTCTTCAACTTGCAATTTGGATTAAATTTTTGAAAGGAGGCGTCATGTAAATAGTTTTTAAAGTGGAATTGTCTTAGTTTTCTACCCGTTTGGAGAAACAAAAGAGGAAGACTTTCACTATTGACATTCATTTGTGCTCGAGAATTTTATAATCATGGGTTTACAAGCTTGTAATAAGAGGAAAGATAGGAAGGAATTGACTCTTGAACAAATTGAAGCAAGGAAAGAGAAAGAAGAAAAAGGGAAAAGAGATAGAAGAATGAAGATTCGATCAATGAATAATGTTGAAGAATCCAATTCCACAACTATTGAAGATAAAAACATTGAGGATACCATGGTTGTAGATGGTGCTAATTTGCAAGAAGTCAATTTGGAAAATAATATGAGTATACAAACAAGTCCTAGTATTTCTTCAAAACCCCCTTTCAATGCTATGGAGAATGTTTCAATAGGCACAAATCTAGGTACATCTTCAAATCCATATTTTAGTGAAATATAAATTTTTTTGTAGAAATTTTACAAGATGTTGGACTTAAGGATGTTGACATTGATAATATTCGAAGAGGAGAAAATTTTATACAATTTGTTGAAAATGAATTAGAAAATGAAAATGAAAATCATTTAAATGTTGTTGAAAATGAAAATGAAAATGGTCCACTTTTGGGGGCAATATTTATCATCCCCCATTACTTCCAACTCTTGTCATACAAGGCCACATAACCTTACTTGTACACATCACAAAATAAAATGTTTGTCTATGTATGGTCCACTTTGTAGGGGTAATAGTTATTTTTATCTTAGGCATGCTATTTGGTGGGTATAATATCCACTTCCATACCACACATAAAGTTTTACATATTTGCATACACAAACGTAAGTTGGAAAACATATTTATATACAAAATTGTAGCCTTATACCATGTTTTATCATTAGTGTTTCATGCTTTCTTTCCTAATAGTTTGGTTTGTTATTTATTTAGTACTTTTGAATGAATTTTATTTTCACTCATGACATACACTTATTCCATGTATTAGATGTTTACTCATAGAGTAATTTCATTGTAGATTCATAAACACATCATTTTCTAGCATGCTATTTTCTCTCTTTCATGATTATGTAATGAATTCCTTATAATTTGGGTTGTTATTTGTTTAATCTTTATTTCAAAGGAATTTTATTATACATGGTGAAATACATTTATTTGATGTCTTGTACATTGAATTTTAATGGAAATTTAATGCAGCCTCGAACATACATTTTGTTTTCTAACATTGTGAAGTGTAGCGTAAAACATAGTGTGTTTCGCATCCTATAATTGATTATAGTAGGTAGTGTGTGTAGTATTAAGTGTCTATATTGAAGTTTAACCTATACCATAAAGGGAAATTTAAAAACACACCATGTTTTGAAAGATCCTATTTTTTATAATACATCCATAACTATACATAATTTTGTCTAGATATTTGAAATAACATTTGACAACTGTGTGTTCGGTATGAAAAATTGCAGGTTTCAAAATATGGCATGTTTTCTAACTTTAATTTGAAATGGTATCCAAAACATGCCATGTTTTCAATCCTCGATCTATGAGAAATGTATTGTATGTTCCCAATATTATAAATAATAGTGTTGTTCCTATTTGAATTGCAGACTTGGATATATACAAATTATAACCCTATGGATTGGGTACATTTTGAATTGCATGTTAAAACATAAATTGTGTTTTGCAACCTATAATTTTTAATTAGAATATGACTCAAAATATTCAAATGCACATTTGATAAATATATTTTGAGTGGCATTCTCCCATATTCTCATTACCTTATGAAGCATGACCTAAAATTGTGGAGGTTGGAAAACATAATGTGTAGTTCAATCTACAACTTGTATGTAGCCTATGATTTTAACATTCTTATTGATATGTAATTACTTATACAAGTTCATGGAAAAATACAAAATAAATTGTAATAAATGTAATGTCAGAAGAAAGGTTAAGAAGTCAACCAAAACCTTGGTGATAACCTCAAATGACCAAAAATGTACTTGCTTTTCTATCACCAACCTCGAAGGAAGATCTAGTTGTTTGAATCTATTGATAAAATATCTAATTAGTAATTAAGTGAATTAAGATAGGCCTAATTGTGGAACACATGCTAAGAATCATGAAGTAAGCTTCTACAGGTTGTAAACCATACTATGTATTTTAACTTGCAACTGTACCTATATAATGAAAGAAAAATTGTAGCCCTACCTAAACATAAATTGGATTGTACAACTTTTTTGGGGTGCACATACCTCTTTTAATTGAGGATAACGGTTTTTAAATCTAAAAATTCCTTTGAGGTTACATGAAATGAGAATTATCAATTATGTATTGTGAAGGATACCATATGCTATAAAGTGCATGTTAAAAAAGACATGTTTTTGCACCTTCTATTTCTTATAATACATTCATAGCTATATATATATATATGTATCTACATTTCATAACTATATGTATGTATTATATACATTTCAAATAACAACAAAATTTGACAAATTTATGTGTTGTGTATGAGAAATTATGGGTTTTAAGACATGGTGTGTTTTGTAACCTGCATTTGATATGGTTTCCAAAACATAGAGTTCTTTAAATCCTTAATCGATGAGAAGTGAATTATATTTTCTCAGTATCAACAATAATGATGTTCTTTATATTTGAATTGCAAACTTAGATATGCATGAATGATAGCTATAGAGGTTGGTGTCATTGTGCAATATAGCTTAAAAATTGTAGTGTGTTTTGTATAGTGTGTATTATGAAGGTTGTCCCATTATATAAAGTGAAAATTAACAAAGATAACATGTTTAGAAAGCTCCTATTTTATATAATACATCCATAAATATATGTATAAGTGTTTAGACCTCTACATAGGTTGTGTGAGTTTCTTACAGAAACGCAACCTCCCTTCACCTACAAGGAGATGGGTTCCATAAGCATGGTATCAAAGCTCAACTATAGCTCTAGGAAGGAACATTGTGACTTTGGATTATGGATTAAGGAAGCCATATAAGTTGTGATTTTGGGTGTGTCCTTGTAGCAACATATATTATAGCTAGAAGGACTGCAGTAAGAAGGAAAAGGAAATAAAGTATATTTAGGGTAGCAAGATTCCACCAAGGAGAAGGGTGGCATAGGTTGCAATTGTAAAATCAACAAGAAGGATAGATGGGATTGTAGAGAATCTAAGGGGAGTGTAAGAAATAATGAATGCACTAGAAGGTAGAATGAGAAGAGATAGGACACATGAAGATACATATAGTGAAGATGAAGAAGGAGAAGATATGATAGGACAAGAAGGTGAAAATGCAGATGGAGATATGGATGCAAGAGCAAGAATATTTATAAGGGCTATTTCTAACATTAGAAATGAAACACGGGTGGATTTACTAAGCTTATCAATATGTTTAGAACAAGATGATTTAATAGATTGGATAACAAAGATGGAGGAATAATTTTAATATGATGAAGTGGAGGACCCTAAAAGAGTTAAAGAATCTCAAACAATATTGAAAGAACATGCAACACTTTGGTGGAAATATGTGCAGGTTGAGAGAAGAAGAAATGGTAGAGATAAGATCACTTGATGGGATCAAATAGTGAGCAATATGAAGGTTAAATTTATACTTATTGATTATCAACTTGAACTTCTAAAGAAACTATAGAATTTAAGGATAATAGAGTTAAGTGTGGAGGCCTATATAGAGGATTTTTACAAAATTCCCATAAGATCTACCCATAATGAGTTAGACCATGAAAAGCTAGCTAGATATGTTAATGGACAGAGGTTGAATATTCAAGATGAGATAATTATGATAAGGCTATGAACTATGGAAGAAACATATCAGGATTCTCTAAAGGCACAAGAGAAATTAGCAAGAAAGAAAGGAACAATCAAAGGAAGAGGTGGATTTAGCCAAGGCAAAGGATAGCAATAAAAAAACTATAGCCATGGGAAGAAGGAAAACCCTTCAAAAATTCAAAAGGATAGATGAAAAAAGACCAATACCATACCTTATAAGAGGCAGAGGTGGATAAGGAAGAGTTCAATGAAGAGGCTTCCAAGGTACATATTTTCCATGTGGATAGTTACACCATCAATTTAATGAATGCCCACAATGCAAGCCAGAAGGATCAAATAGAATATGGGTTGCAAGTGCACACATAGCCAAGGGAAATACCAAGTCTATAAGGCCTATTAGTCAATTATATGAACTTGAAAGAGGAGAATCACTTATGATGAAGAGGATTTTGTTGAAGCCAACCAAAAGAGAAGATAAACCTGTCCAAACAATTTTTTTGGGTAGGATAATATGTAAGTTAGGTGAAAAATGCTACAAGGTCATAATAGATAGTGGCAACACTAATAAATTAGATTTAGTTGAAATGGTGGACAAGTTGGAGTTAAAAATAACAAATCACCCTACTTTTTACAAGGTGTCATGGTTACAAAAAGATCACCAATTATTGGTTGATTAACAATGTCGAGTGAGTTCTTGAATAGGTACTTATGAAGATGAGGTGTGGTGTAATATCATGCCTATAAATGTATGCCACTTAATCTTAGGGAGACCATGAAAGTTTGATAGGAAGGTAATCCATGATGGATGAGAAAACACTTACACTTTAGAGAAAAATGAAAGAAAAAATATTGTCACACCATTGGTAACTAAGGAAGAAGAGGTTCAAGGTGGTCCTAGAAATTTGATAGTGATAGGAAAGCAATTTTTGAAGGAGATTAAAGGGGAAAAATATGTTTTGCAATGGTTCCCAAGGTGTTATAGGTAGATGGAAAAAATAACAATGGTGACATTCATTTAGAAGTAAAGAGGTTACTTGAAGAATTTGATGAAATTGTGTCCAAGGAATTACTAGAAGGACTACCACCTATAAGGAGCATTAGCCATTATATTTATTTTATTCTAAGGGAGACTTTACCCAAAAAGGTTTCATATAGAATGATACCTATAGAAAATGAAGAGGTGAACAAGTGTAAAAACTATCGAAAAGAGGATTGATTAGAGAAATCCTTAGCCCATATGTAATACTACCTATGTTAGCACGAAAAAATTATGGTGAGTGGAGGATGTGAATAGACTCAAGATCCTTGAACAAAATAATAATTAGGTATCATTTTCCTTTACCAAGAATGGATGATCTCATGTACTATTTGGGAAAGGCTAAGTATTTTACAAAAAATGATTTAAAAAGTAGGTTTCATCAAATTATGGTAAGATACCTGGTGATAAATTGAAGACTAATTTTAAGACCAAGGAGGGCATATATGAATGGTTGGTAATGCCCTTCAGATAAATAAATGTACCTATCACATTTATGTGATTGATGAATAAGTGTCGAAGCCATTTTTGGGAAATTTGTGATTGTTTATCTTGATGACATTATATTTTTTAGTAATAGAATGGTGGAACGTTTGATGCATATTAGACAATTTTACAAATGCTCAAGGAGGAAAATTTATTGGTGAATTTTAAAAAGTGCATTTTTATAAAGGAGAAATTGGTTTATTTGGGATATATTATCTCACCACAAGGGTTGCAAATAAATCTGAAAAAGGTACATTCTATAGTTGAATGGTGAACACCTAAGAGTGTGCCTGAGGTTTGAATTCTCCATGGTTTAGCTAGATTCTATCATAGATTTATTCAAAAATTCAATGGGATATGTGCACCCATAACTAAAACCATAAGGGGAGACAAAAGTGAGTTCAAGTGGATATCTTCATCAAATTGAAGTCTTAAATGACAAGATATTCTCTTGATCAGTAGTAGGGGACATTTATTTATCTTGTGAAGAAAATATTTCTTTCTTATCACAATATGCCATGCATATAGTAGATGATAAATTAATAGATGAAGATGGGGAGGAATGTTGGAAACTTGGAACCTACTTGGAAAAGTACGGTATAGACTTCACTTGATCCCTATCATTTTATTTCATATTTTTATTACATCCATGTTTAGAAATAATTTTGTATCCAAGACCATAACACGCTTCCAACTCAAATGAAGAGATATTATCTACATGCTTCTGAGAAATATTGGCTTCTTCCCGAGCATGCAAATCTTTTTTAATTTTTTAAAGTTACACATCTTCCTCTCATGAGGGACAGGAGTTGAAGAGCCCCCATCACCACCATGAGGTGATGTTGATGTAGAACCAAGTTGGTCAAATGAAATACAAGACTATTTTGGTTTAGATTGTGATATTTTGTACTCTCCCATAAAGGAGGGTGTACAATATAATGAACCAAAATCATCCCCAAAACATGTGTTTGAAGATGAATCATTTGTATTTGACTCTTTGGACTTTAAGGGAGAAATTTGAGGGTCCCCTTTGGAACAAAAAAATCTAATGGCCCCAATTATCATCTAAGAGCTTTTTGTAGGTGACAGATAATTAGGATTATCATCAACTTGTATAGGTTCTACTTTTGAAGTTGGAATCAAACTATTAAGAGATTTGGAAGTGTTATGAACTTGTGCATTATAACTTTTTTCATATGCTTTAACCGTGCATATCTTATTATATTCATACTTCATTTCACAGTGAAGAGTAAATGGGAATCCCTTCATGGGATGAATTCACAGTCTATCTAGGAGAATATTGTATGACAAAATTCCTAGCATGATATGGATAGGGGTAGGAAAAACCATAGGTCCAACCTCTATGGATAATGTGATCATTCCTAATGATTTATTATTAACATTATCAAACCATGAATATTAACATCATTGGTTTCTATGAGATTCTTGTCCTCACCAATTTTATATAGGAGGTTAATGCTACAAACATTAAGACCCACTCCATTGTCTATGAGAGTACACCTAACTCTAATATCATTAATTATAACCTTTATCATTAAGGTTTCATGTTTATTTTTTATCTCGATCAAGGGTAATTCATGTTGAGGGAATGTAATATCCGACTTGGTCACTTGCATACAATCAAATAAGGTGGGTACATCATTCAATCTAAAAGAATATGAAACATCAATCTTTTGCAAAACCTCGTAGAGTGTCATATTGTATTTAGGTGATGTTTGAATCAAATCCCAAAGGGATATGTTTCCTAGAGTATGAAAAAGTTTCTCAACAAGATCATACTCTTTACCATTACGTTGAGGAATATTATATGTGTGAGAAACTATGTGATAACTTGGTTGTTGCGACACATGCTCACCAATGATTTGTCTTGTAAATTTCAAGATACTATCAAGGGTTTCATGAGGTCCTATAATGGGAGGTGAACCCTTTGTTACTTGCATGTTCATAACCTCAACTGATTTATCTACTTGTTGATGACCTTCTATTGAGCGGGGGTCTAATTTCAACTTAGCACCTTCATCTATGCCATCCATTCTACTATCTATTGAAAGAAATGTATCATTGATTTCATCCTCCTGTGCCACAATTTCTTCCCAAGTAGGAGAATTATTGGGAGAGAAACAAATGAAATTCTCATGACACTCAATGATTGGATCATCTAACACCATGATACTTTCTTCATAAGTGGGTGAGGTATCGGGAGAAGAACAACTATGATTGTCATGATTGTCTATGATTGCATCCTCTTGCACCAAAGTGTTCTCACAAGTATAGAATATATTGGGAGGTGAATGAAGATTTGGAAAAGTGATATTAAGAAATGTGTCAATGATTTCATTTTCTTTTGTTAAGGTATTCTCACAATTAGGAGAGATATTATGAGAATAGCTACTATGATTATCATGAGTATCAATGATTGTATTTGTTGGGATGTTAGAAGCCTTAGTGGATGATCTAGGTGAGATGAAGTCCCCAAGGGCATCATTTAACAAGTCAAAGTCATCACAACTAAAGGGCTTAGTAAATACACAATGTGCTCGTGGAAAGAGATCTAACATGATTAGATTACTATGATTTCCCCAATGTTAATGATTAAATATCAGTTATAATCTAGGTTTGAATGTATCAAGGCAAACTAGGACTGAAAACAAACTAATAGACTTGATGCAAGCATAAATCTGGAAACCAAGTTCGAGGTATGCAAACTGACAAGTATTAATTTATTTTGGATATCTCGAGAAAGTTTTGGAGGACAAGGATGCCCTAGGGTGTCTAAGTCCTATTACGAATTTTTTTGAGATTTCAATTTTAGAGGCACTAGTAATGGAAATTAACTATGTGACTATTTACAAACCCAACTTTAGAATTGGTTCCATTTTTGTTTTGTGAGTTTTTGATTTGTGGGTAAATCCAAGAAGGTGAGTCCACAAAACGTGGAAGTTTTTGCCTTAGGCAAAAAAATGAAATCGGCTTGCAAAAATGGGATCCTGATTTTTAATAAACAAGATCTTAGTTTTAAAAAAATGGGATCCCGTTTACCTTTAGGATCCCGAGCCTAAATTCTAAATGGGATCCCGTTTTTCCTATTTTGAAAAAAGAAATCGTTTTTAGAAAAATTTCAAAACGGGATCCCGTTTTGAAATTTTTCTATTTTTGGAAACTTTCATTTTTTTTTAAAAATTTCCATTTTTGGCAACTTTTCAAAACAAGGTCCCATTTTGAAAACTTTCCATTTCTAGAAACTATATGTTTTTGATAATTTTCAAAATGGAATCCTATTTCATATAACCATAAAAGAATTGGTTTTTTTATGAAATAGGATCTCATTTTTTAAAATATAAATTTTTGGTCGGGTTTTTGGCTTGTTTTTTAGTTTGGGAAATGGCATGGGGACCCAAACCTAAGCTTTGGACCTAGTTTGACTCTCAACTTGAAGGTCATGTCAATGTCACAAGAAATTAGTGACTTTGGACATATGTTTGAAGACCTATTTTGCACAATTTTTTGATGAAATTAAAACCCATTATAAATGAGACAATGTAGATTCCAAATATGTAATTTTTTTTACAATTTGGGTATTTTTTCTATTTTTCAATTAATTTTTGATGAAACTGGTCCATAAACTTGAATTATCACAGTTTTTAAGTATTTTAATAACTTTTTATTAAAATATTTTTTTGTAAAATGTATTACACCAAAACGTACTTCAGACAATTCTTTTCAATTTTAAAAAAAAATAAAAAAATGATATGTTTCGGTCATCTTATTCGTGACGTACACGACGATTTTTCAAAACAAAAAATATGGCCAATAAAAATTTAACAAAAAAAATATTCAATAAAAAATTACAAAAAAATATTGAAAACGTGCTTCAATGAGTTACGAATCTTTTCCCAAAAGGATTTAGAAAAATATGATTATTTAGGTCAAAATATGGGGGTAAGTGCAGAAAGATGGGTCATAATTGTGTGGCCAAATTTTTAAAAAAGTTTTGAAAGCTCATAACATGAGCACGTTATAACGCGCTCGCGTTATGTCTTGGTGTTTCGAGCTTGAGGCTCGGCCACAATGAGCCCATAATGTGAGCATGTTATAACACACTCATGTTATGACTTATTAAAACCCCAAAAAAAAAAAGAATTCATTGTTGCTTGTGACTGTGTTTTTTTTTTTTGCCCACGACCAAAACCCCAATATTTTGTGCTCGCATTCTAGGAGGATGCATTTTGGAAAATTCTTCATCAATGGTTGTTTCATTGCTAGGATTCTGCCACATCAATGAGGAGGTCTGCGAGGTAAGGATTGTTTATTTTTTATTTTGAATTTGTTAGTTTTAGGTTGTTTTTGATGTTTTTATTTTATTTTTAGGAGATGGTAATCAACCTGCAAACCCTCCTCAAAATCCTAAACAAGCACAAAAACAACAAGAGGAAAAAAATCCTAAACAAACACATCAAGAAGAACAACAACAAAATCCTCAAGTTAATCAACCACAACCTCAATCTCCTCCACCAATCCCTCAACATCCTCCTAGCACTCGTCAAAACTTAATGAGTGAAATTTAGAAGAATAAAAAAACAACTTCAAGATTTAATCAGGAGGTTGAATGATCCAAATGGTTCAACTACGAATAGAATGACCCTAGCAGCTTCATTGAAAGAAATGTTAAAACATGTAGATTCAATTAGTAAACAATTAACTGGTTGGCAGGATAGGAGGCGGGCGGTCAAGGCTTATTACGAAGATAAATTATCATATAAAGCAGGAAAATATTTTAAAATTACAAAAGGTGATTTGTGCTCATTATTTACTAACCCACACACAAATGCAAATCTTAGCCTCAATGTGAAGAGGTTTCCTATTCATTGGTGCCACCACCAACAGATTAGGAACTTTTTTGCAGATAGGTGGTACATGATTTTTTATTTTCCACCATGCAATTGTGAGGTCCCACAGTATTTCCTTAGGAAACTATATTGTAAGTTCATCTTGAACAAAATACCAAATTATTTTGATATGAGGGACTTCCAGGGGAGAGGTGGGGGGTCGGCACAAGATAGACTCAGTGCACAACTGAATCTTATGCGGCAAGGGAGACGAACTCTCGCTAGGCCACCTCATGAGTACATTGTTATCCCTTCTGTTGTGAAGGAGAGTGTTGACATAGAGACTTTGTAGGCCATCAGCTCTTCGACCTAGAGTGTCATCCAGCATGCTAGCCTATTCTGTAGTGCCATCCAAGGGATTCTTTGAGTGGTGGGTTTCGATCCCATTTGTGTCAATCATGCTAGGTGACTTGTTCATTTGACACCAACAACACTCAAGAGGCTGGTACACAAGATCCGTCTGCAACTATGGATATGGAAAGGGCAGTTGACATTTTGCATGAGGCCTATGGAATTGATACTTAGGTAAAATTTAGCATGTTCATCAAATTTAATTTATTAAATTTTGATTTTGAAATGAAAGATTAACCAATTTAGTTTTATGATTTTAATAAAATTGTAGGGTCACAGTGTTGATACTGGATACACTAGCCCTACACTTTCTTATTTCTCCATTGCACCTATCGTTGAGGTATGTAACTAGTAAACAATTATAAATTTATTACATGTTAATAGTATTGTTTTATGAATGGTATTTTAATATGTGATTTTGGATGTTGAATAGGCTAATATTGGAGGTTTCATGGGAACACCTCCTAGTGCCAGTGTATTTAGTCAAACCTTCACACATGTAATAGAATAAAGATTTTAACTAATGAATTGTACTTAATAGATTTTTGTACATAGTTTATATCCATATCATTGATTATGTTACATTGCACATCTTTCAAGCTCAAAGCATTACTTCACATTCCATAACTAATAACTAGATTTTGATAGATGAAAAAATTTCAACTACAATATAGTTGTTTAGAAAGTCAACATAAGCAGTGATTCAATTACTTCACATAGCATAAGTAATAAGTAGGAGCAGCTTCCAATTGCATTTGCTTGTCATCGCATTCCATGAGACCACTTTTTATTGAGGCATCTTTTCAAATAGTTCATTGCCTTGTCTATGTTATGGATTCTTGGAAGGAATATATGAAATAATAATAGTAAGAAATAGCATATACAAGGCGATGAGTTGTTTGAAAAAATGCCTCAAAGAAATGCAGTCTCATGGTGATGTCCATCACCATGAGACCCAATTTCTTTGAGGCACTTTTTCAAACAGCTCACTGCCTTTTCTATGCTACCACATGTTCCATACATTTCTACCAAAGCATTTTGTCAAATAGTTCATTTCCTCAATGGGGTATGTGCAGGATCATGATGGGCCAAAAAGTGGCAATAGGAAAAAGTAGCATTTTTCACTCACCAAAAAATGCGGAAATCTCGAGTTGACTTTTATTTTGGGTTGGGTGTCGGTACATTGCTCCATAGCAATGCCCAAGCCTAAGTTTTAGAAATCGGATATCCGTTTTGAATCGGATATCCAATATTTGAAAACATTTAAAAATGTATTGTGGCGGTAAAATTTTGGTTTCAAAAATCTGATATCCGATTTGTAGCACACATAGACCCAAGAGTAATTAGGAGGTGTATCCGATTTGTAGCACACATAGACCCAAGAGTAATTAGGAGGTGTAGGGTGGACAAGAGAGAGAGAGAGAGAGAGAGAGAGAGAGAGAGAGAGAGGGAGAGGGAGAGAGAGAGAGGGAGGGAGAAGAAGGAAGGGGAAGGGAGATGGGAAGAGGGGAAGAAGGAGAGAGAGAGAGCGAGAGAGAGAGAATATTTAAATATTTAATATATTAGTAATATTAATTAGTTATATAATATTTTTTATATTAACTTAACATATATATATAAATATTTATACATTAACTAGAATATATAAATAATATATAAATATTATACATAATAGTATAATATGTTATATATTATACATAATTTCGTAAGAGATTATCATAAATTATATATTGAATTCTAAACTATATTGTATATTCTCAACTAGATATATTAAAATAAACTATAAATTATTTATTGTAATTTTTTAAATTATATATTAAAAAATATATTAGATTTTTTAAAATTATATATAAAATAAATCGGATATCTGATTTGAAAATTTCAATTTTTTAAATCATTTATTAAAAACTATATTAGATTTTTTTAAATTAAATATAAAAAAAATCGGATATCCGATATGTCTAACATAAAACCTACTACCTAGGGATTAGGCTCAGGTTTGCTTTGGAATTTGGCTAGGACATGCCAATCCTAAGAAGTCAACACAAAAAACGTGTTTAACAACTTACCTTATTTTTCTAGACTTCGCCCATGTGGCTAACGACATTTTTTTTACCCTAAATTGATGAAACGAAAAGGGTTTTTAAAGGATATTCTCAGCTTTCTACCAATATAAATTTTGCTTTATTTTGAATTTAATAAATTATTATTATTCATTTTTTGTTTGAATTACGACTAAAGTCCTGATTGATAGGTTGATTGAAAAAAATCTATATCTTTCAAACCGTATAACATTTTTTGAATCCAAAACATGCGTCACATTCTATGATTTGCATACTATTGTATTAAAAAAAAAAAATGAATTTCATGAAGTTTTGACCAAGTTAAGGTGGTCAGACATACGAGTTTTTATATTTTTTAAAAGTTATAATAAAAAAATCATAATTAATTATTTACTTGGAAAAAAATACAAAAAAATATGCATCACATCGGGACATGAGTCCTCTACTTATATCTAAAATTTTATAAAAAAATATTATGATTTTATTATGGTTAGGGTGGTCAGACAGACACCTACTTTTTATTTTTTCCTTGAAATTTTAGTACTACTGCATTGAAATTTCAAATTTTCACCAAATAGATTTTTTTTTTACAAAAATTAACCTAGTAGTTTAGAAACTAGATTCAATTTGCCACAGATTCTATTCTTACATATTTTTGAAATAATATAGATAACTTATTCAATTTTTTATGTCAAGTTGCCCAACTCTGATTTCTAAATTTTCATTGCCACTTAAGGACTTGTTTTTTCCATGATGATCCTGCACATACCCATTGCTATGGCTAAAAGCTTAAAAAAGGTGCTTTCCAAAAAACTATGGATTCTTGGAAAAAAATATATCAAATCATAATAGTAAGCAATAGCATAGAGAAGGCAGTGAGTAGTTTGAAAAAATGCCTAGAAGAAATGTGGTCTCATGGTGATGGAATGGCATTCCATCACCATGAGACCACATTTATTTGAGGCATTTCTTCAAAGAGCTCACCACTTTTTCTATGATACCACATTTTCCATACATGTGTACCAAATCATTTTATCAAACTACTCACTTCCTTGCTGCTATGGCTAAAAGCCTAAAATAGGTGCTTTCCAACAAACTATGGATGGTTGGAAAAATTTCTATCAAAGCATAATAGTAAACAATAATACCATAGAGAAGGTAATGAATTGTTTGAAAAATGCCTGAAAGAAATGTGGTCTTATGGTGATGGAATGTCATGATGTGCATTTTTTTGTAATGGCATTCCATCACCATGAGACCCCATTTCTTTGAGGAATTTTTTCAAATAGTTCACTGCCTTCTCTATGCCACCACAGTTATCGTACATGTCAATGAAAGCATTTTATCAAACGGTTCATCGGCTTGCTGTTATGGGTAAAATCCTAAAAACACGTGCTTTCGAACAAGATATGGATAGGGAAAATAGTAAGCATGATATTAAAAAATATATAGTTTAATAAGTACTCAAAATTTTGTTCATTATCTCATACATTATAAGTCATGACATGGTTCGTTATTGTAGTTTTTGTGATTGAAGAACTTGTTTTATTTTTAGTTGTTGCAAGTAGAAACACCTCCAAATATTCAGAGGGCAATGGAGATCAATCTTTCATCTGCTATAGAATCCTTAATGGCACTAACAGTGGAGGTATGAGGCAAATTACTAAATTTCAATTTGCATTTCTTGTTATAGATGTTAGTTAGTGAAAAATAAAACCATTATTGATTTGTAGTTTAATTTCTATTTGGATGGTTTATACAAGGCTTCAGCGCGCCTCAGCATGGGCATTTGAATATTTCCCTTGTGGAGAGTGATTATCATATGGCGGTAAGTGATTATTTTGTTGAATATATCATTTTTTTAATGTAATTTCTATATATTAATATCTTTACTTCTTATTGTAACAGATAAGACTTGACCAAGAACAAAACCCTAGGAGGAGCACTAGGAGCACTCCTCAACCAGAGCATAAATGAGTAATAGACGTATCACCATTTGGTCGAAAAGAAAAGGGCAAGGTTTTATTTCAAGGGGATGGAGAGCGATGACTTATGATTCCAGAGCCCTTTGTTGTATGCCCATATGGCATTTTTTTACATATTTTGTATTGGATATATTTGACATTGTATGCCTATATGGCATTCTTGTAAGCCTATATGGCTATTTTGTACCTATATTCTATACTTATATGACATATATTGTTGTATGCCTATATGGATATTTGGTTAATACAAGTTTTTTTTATCGATGGTGTCCATATTTGCATTATAAATCCATGGTTCAATAGATATGAGTTATGTGTATTCAAGTGTATACTTTACAACTTACATGTATACTTTGTAACTTATGTGTATTATAATGTATACTTTAAAAATTGCATGTTTTCGTGTGTATATGTTTTCGTGTGTATACCTTGTATTCATGCATATACTTTGTATTATTTTTTGTATATTATGTATGTGTGTGTATACTTAAAGGCTTACGTGTTTTGAGTAATTTTCCTTTCCTTATTCACATGTACATGATTGACTTATTCACATGTATACTTATTAATTGGTTAGCCCTTACATTGATCATTGTTGTCCTCCATGATTTGTCTTGAATATTAATTGATTGATGCTTAAACAACTTTATTAGTCGATGCTAAACAACTTCAATATTTCTAGGAATACTAGTAGAGTTACAAATTCCAAAATTGCACAAATTGAAAAGAAAATATTAATTGTAAATAAATGTACTGATTATTAACTTGATAATTGATTAAGAATGAGTATAAAATATATCAAGAGATGAGACTTCTAGAATGGCAACTGCCAACTAGAAAATAGGCAGAGCATTCCCAATACTTTTAAAGTAATAATCCACCCAAAAATGAAATGGGAGAGAAGTGATGCAAAGCAGGGAGGACTTCAATTACCAATCACAAATTTAACTAATTTCAACAAGCCTTAAATCTCCAAAACCCTAACTAGGGTGATTCCCTTCACAACTTCACTATTTGCCTTGTACATCTACAGACCTAGTTTCTTGGACCTATCTTAAAACTCCACTCTCAAACCCATTAACCAATTATATGCTCAAACACCCTTTAAGGCATACCAAAACATATCTAAAATTCTCATCTAAATCTTGTGGAACAAATCCCTCAAACTGATGCTCCTACGTTGTCCCCTTAAGCCAAATAGGCCTAATTTACAAAGCAACTCTCCTCTAAACAATATTCCAAACCCAAATACATATGGATAGTCATTTACCAATCTATAAAACCAAAAAATCTACAAATTTTAGCAAGTGAACCGCTCACTAAGTCCTCTTTATACAAAACCCTCATTTTTAGCAAGTTATAAAGGGGTTTACTAAAAATCCCACTTCCCAACTTCTTTACACTTCACCAATGCATCAAACATATTTTAAATGGATTGTGCATGCTTAATATATCACCAAAATTTTCTACCTCGAGATTTTTCCTCACCTACCCACCTTTAACCATCAAATTTCACTCAAAACATTCAAATTTGACAACTAGGGCATCATGCCGAAACCCCCAAATGACCTACCCTACTCCCAAAACCATTCAATCAACTAAATCCTAATATATTGGGCCCATTTCACTCAACTACACGAGTTACAATTAGTGGAAAGGGCCATAATCATATTTTTATGTCTTCAAAACCTTAAAATTGGAGTTTCAGACCCACCTCGAGGGAAAACTCAATAAGATTCTACAACCCCAATGGGAACACCTCAAACTCAGTCAAAAATATAGATAGGATAGTGAAGCAATAATTCAAATCAATCTGGAGTCACCATCAGGTCGTATAGGCCATGCAAAGAATTACAAAATGAAAGTTGCACTACTTTGCAACTTTACACTGCTTGCATTTGACACTTTTTCCATCAAGTGAAAACTAGACACCATGAGAAAATGACTCGAAGATTAAAAAAAAAATTGAGAGACGTTATTGTAGAGGGGCCTAACGTGATCTCATAGGCTCAGACAGAGACTTTGTAAGCATCGTGGTTTTTGATTAATAGCTCATCAAAGATTGCTTCCCTTTTGCACTTTGGACCCTTAAGGGATCGATCTGATCGAACGTAGTTCAGAGTGATTCTGCATGTTTAGGTGTTGTAGACATGGAAAATATACAATTCGATCTGACACACTAGATCCTGATTTACTAACACCATTTCTTCCTGAATCATACTCTCAACTTATCATCACTTTTCATCTCTTAATTAGATAAATCATTATTTATTTAATTAGGTCTTTCTCCCCTGTTGATTAAATCAATCAATTTAATTTAATTGATCCTCTATCTTTGGTCATTTAAATAATTAATTTTATTTAAATTAAATCTCTAAAGTCCTCTTACTAATTTGAATAAATTAAACATTATTTTATTTAATCTAGCATTATACCCTTTAGTTAAATAAATCAAAATCATTTATTTAATTAAACCCTTCCTCTCAATTTGATTTAAATCAATTCATAAATTTAAGTCTAAATTGTCACATCTCCTAATTCTTCATTAAATTAATTAAGCTTTGATTAATTTAATCTTAATCTATGTCACATCCTCTAGAGAATGCAACTTGCACAATAAATCAATTACTTTGATTTATTTAATTCTCTATTTTCCCTCACATGGAATCAAAAGGGAATATTCCCTCAAATTTGAATTCAAATTTGAGTGGAAGGGTACTTCCAACAAGGCATTGAAGGCCTCTTACATGTCCTTGTGCATTGAGCCAAGTGACATTAACTCCACTCTTCTCTCCCTCCAACTTTCAAATTCAAATTTCAAATCTCCCCCTTTTTGACACATTGACCAAAATGTGCTCATTCCTCAACCATTCACATCTTGACAAGTGGCACTTGACTATTGGATGTTAAATGATCTCACATTGCTTATTTTCCTTCAAACTTCCATTTTGGAAATATATAAATGAGAGACTCTTCCTCTCATTCTAACATCCACAACTTGAGTAAAATTACTCTACTCAACTTCATCCTCAATGCAAGATTCATAGCTAGGTTATTGCAGGTTTTCTCAAGAACTTATCCTGTTCTTCATCAACAAAGTGGATCAAATCATCAAACTTACAAAGGAGTTGGGAAAGAGTTAATTTTGACATATCAATTGGCACCAACTCCCCCATGGGATCAAGAGTTTGCATCTTAGAATAGAATTTCATTATTATGTTTGTTCATTTATTTATTTTCTTTCCTATTCAAGCATTGCAAATGGATTTCATGGGGAATCCTTATCTTAACTTGCATATTGATCTAACTATGTGTTTGTTTGTTGTGTTTATGCAGGTATAAAGGATTGGGGGTTCACAGGTGTGAAAGAGGACCATGCCTAGCGTAAAACTACCTATTCGTATGTGTTGGAACACTTTGTTTGGTCACATGAGTTGCAAAATAAAAGCTGCACCACTTTGCAACTTTTAACTACTTGCATTTGACAACTTTTTCCCCAAGTGAAAATTCACCACCATGGGAAAATCCCTCCGTGATAGAGAAAATTGAGAGAGATTATTATAGAGGGGCCCAATGCGATCCCATACGATAATAAGAGAATTTTCTAGGCATAACAGTATCTGAGTAACACCACGTTGAAGGTTGCAGCCATTTTTCATTTTGGACCCTTAAGGGATCAATCCGATTGAACGTAGCTCAAAGTGATTCCATGTGGTTGGGTGCAAAAGAGGACCATTTCTAGCATAAACATACCTATTCGGATGCATTGGAACACTCTTTTTGGTCACACGAGCTGCAAAAAAAAAAATTGCACCACTTTGCAACTTTCAACTACTTGCATTTGACAACTTTTTTCCCAAGTGAAAATTCACCACCACGGGAAAATGCCTCTGAGATAGCGAAAACCAAGAGAGTTTATTGTAGAGGGTCCCAACACAACATCATAGGATTAGATGATAATTTTCTAAGAATCACGATATCCGAGTAACACCATGCTGAAGTTTGCAACCATTTTGCACTTTGGACCCTTAAGGGATCAATCTGGTTGAACGTAGCTCAGAGTGACTCTGTTTGTTTGGGTGCAAGAGAGGACCATGTCTAGCATAAAAATACCTATTCAGATGTTTTGGAACACTATGTTTGGTCACACGAGTTGCAGAATGAAAGTTGCACCACTTTGCAACTTTCAACTACTTGCATTTGACAACTTTTTCCCTAAGTGAAAAATTGCCACCATAGGAAAATGCCTCTGATATAGTGAAAATCGAGAGATTTTATTGTAGAGGGGTCCAATGCAATCCCATAAGATTAGATGAGAATTTTCTAAGTGTCATGGTATCTTAGTAACACTATGCTGAAGTTTGTAGTCATTTTGCACTTTGAACCCTAAAGGGATCGATCTGGTTGAACGTAGCTCAAAGTGATTATGCATGTTTGAGTGAAAAATAGGACCATTCTTAGCATAAGCATACCTATTTGGACATGTTGGAACACTTTTTTTGGTCACATGAGTTGTAGAACGAAAGTTGCACCACTTTGCAACTTTTAACTACTTGCATTTGACAACTTTTTTCTCGTCAAAATTCACCACAACGAGAAAATGCCTCCACGATAGATAAACCGAGAGAGATTATTGTAGAAGGACCTAATGCAATCTCATAGGATCATATGAGAATTTTCTAAACATCATAGTATCTAAGTAACACCATGCTGAATTTTGCAGTCATTTTGCACTTTAGACCCTTAAGGGATCGATCTAGTTGAACGTAGCTCAAAGCGAATTTGTGTGTTTGGGTGTGAAAGAGGACCATTCCTAGCGTAAACATACTTGTTTGAATGCGTTGGAACACTCTGTTTGGTCATACGAGTTACAAAATGAAAGTTGCACCACTTTGCAACTTTCAACTACTTGCATTTGACAACTTTTTCCCCAAGTGAAATTTTTTCACCATGGGAAAATGCCTCCAAGATAATAAAAATTGAGAGACATTATTGTAGAGGGGCCCAATACAATCCCATAAGATTAGATTAAAAAATTCTAAGTGTCATGGTATTCAAGTAACACCATGCTAAAGTTTGCAGCCATTTTGCACTTTGGACCCTTAATGGATCAATCAAGTTGAACGTAGCTCAGAGTGATTCTGCGTGTTTGGGTGCAAAAGAGGACCATACCTGCCATAAAAATACCTCTTCGGACATGTTGGAACACTCTATTTGGTCACACGAGTTGCAGAATGAAAGTTACACCACTTTGCAACTTTCAATTACTTCTATTTAATAACTTTTTTCCTAAGTGAAAATTTGCCACCATGGGAAAATGGCTTCGAAATAGAGAAAACCGACAGAGGTTATTGTAGAGGGGCCCAACATGATCCTATAGGATCATAAAATAAGTTTCTAAGTGTCATGGTATCTAAGTAACACCATGTTGAAGTTTGTAGTCATTTTGCACTTTGGACCCTTAAGGGATCGATCTATTTGAACGTAGCTCAGAGCAATTCTACGTGTTTGGGTGTGAAAGAGGACCATTCCTAGTATAAACATACATATTTGAATGCATTGGAACACTTTTTTTGGTCACACAATTTACAAAACAAAATTTGCACCACTTTGCAACTTTCAACTACTCCCATTTGATAACTTTTTCCCAAGTGAAAATTCACCACCATGTTAAAATTCCTCTAAGATAAAAAAAAAATAAGATATTTTATTGTAGAGGGTCCCAACGTGATCCCATAGGATTAGACAAGAATTTTTTAAGTGTCATGGTATCCGAGTAACACCATGCTAAAGTTTGCAGCCATTTTGCTCTTTGGACCCTTAAGGGATCGATCTAGTTGAACATAGTTCGAAGTGATTCCACATGTTTGGGTGTGAAAGAATACCATTCCTAGCATAAACATACCTATTCAGACATGTTGGAACACTCAATTTGGTCACACGAGTTGCAAAATGAAAGTTGCAACATTTTGCAACTTTCAACTATGTGCATTTGACAACTTTTTCCCCAAGTGAAAATTCGCCACCACGGGAAAATGACTCCGAGATAGCGAAAACCAAGAGAGGTTATTGTAAAGGGGCCCAACATTATCTCATAGGATTAGAGGATAATTTTTTTATGCATCATGGTATCTAAGTAATACCATGTTGAAGTTTGCAGTCATTTTGCACTTTGGACCCTTAAGGGATTGATCTGATTGAATGTAGCTCGGAGCGACTCCGCATGTTTGGGTGTGAAAGAGAACCATTCCTAGTGTAAACATACCTCTTCAGATGCATTGGAACACTTTGTTTGGTCACATGAATTGCAGAGTGAAAGTTGCACCACTTTGCAACTTTCAACTACTTGCATTTGATAAACTTTTTCCCCAAGTGAAAATTCTCCACCATGGGAAAATGACTCCTAGATAGAAATAATAGAGAGAGGTTATTGTAGAGGGGACCAATGTAATCCCATATGATTAGATGATAATTTTATAAGCATCACGATATCCAAGTAACACCATGTTGAAGTTTGCAGCCATTTTGCACTTTGGACCCTTAAGGGATCAATCTAGTTGAACGTAGCTCAGAATGATTCCACATGTTTGGGTGCAAAAGAGGACCATGTCTAGCATAAAAATACTTATTCAAATGCATTGGAACACTATGTTTGGTCACACGAGTTGCAGAATGAAAGTTGCACCACTTTGCAACTTTACATTGCTTGCAATTGACACTTTTTCCATCAAGTCAAAATTGGACACCACGAAAAAATGACTCGGAGATTAAAAAAAACCAAAGAGAGGTTATTGTATAGGTTCCCTATGTGATCCCAATGCCTCAAAATGGGTTGCTTGAATTACAAATGTTTGAGGGCAGCAATAAATTTTGATGCGGAATAGGGAGGAAATCAACCTACAATCACAATTCAAACCTTTAGAAAAAAAAATTCAACCATCTTAAATATCTCTCCAACTCTTCACAAATTCACTCAAATTCCCTTGTAGGTCTACATACCTATTTTATGGACCAAAAATCTCAAATCTAATCTCAAACCCACTAACCAATTGTATTTTCAAACACCCTTCAACATCTTACAAATCATATCTCAAAAGAAACAAAGGTCAATTTGGACCAACTTCTCCAAAATCATGCAACTATGTTGTCCTAGACCTCAATTAGGTCACTTTAACAAAGCATCACCCACTCAAACGTCTTTCCAACCCTAAATATTCATGGAAAATCACTTACCACTCTATGAATTAACCTCCAAATCCATAACTTTTGGTCAAAGAATCATTTCCTATGACACCAAAACATGAAACCCTCACTTTATACCAATCCAAATAGGTTTATTGATAAACATTGTTCCAGGCTTCTACATAGCCAACCAAGGCCTCAAACACCTTTATTTATGTCTTCATATGCTTGAAGGTTCATCAAAAAATTCTACCCCCAAGATTTTCTATGACTTCCCTCCTCTAACCATCAAATTTCACTCAAAATACATAGTTTGGCAATTAGGGCATCATGCCTAGGCACTCAACTCACCTTCCCTACCCTTCCAAAGCTTCAAACACTTCAATATATGTCTACACATTCCAAATCAATCATCTCCCAATGTTTCCTACTACAATTCCACCAAAACCCAACATCAAAACTCCATTTTTAAGCCAAAATTCACCCAATTTCCTCTGGGACAGCAACCAAAAACACTTCTAAACATTTTCCCTACTCCTAAATCTTATTCCTACATCTAATCCTACCATTTTGGACTCATTCCACTGAGCCACGGAGAGAAAAAATTGGTGGAATGAGTCATTTATTCATTTTTGGTCTTCAAACACTTATGGCTAACTATACAGACCTGCAGTCAGTAATTTGACAATAAAATTCTTAAAACTCAATGAATTTCCTTCACTCCAAATCCAAAATGTAGCTAACACCTAGTATAGGGGTACCAAGTAGAATTTTGAAATTAAGGTGTTGAAGTCTTGTTTTGAGTTAAATAAGGTCATATAGACCATTTTCATGATGTAATAAGCCTTTTTTGATGGTCATTAGATGATTAGAATTTATGATCCATTAGGTTACGAATAGTATAGATGTTGATTCTTGGAGGGGAGATCATTTTGGAGTCATGGCATGTAACCTTGGTAGTGAAAATGAGTGATTTTGAGTGAAATTAAATGGTTTTAGAGTGAGAATGGATGAAATCCATTGGGGCAGTCATTTGTGAGTCTTTTAAGCATGTACAGACATCCTATGGTATGTTTGGGGTGTTGTTTGTGAGATGTAAGTGTGGGAAAAGTGATTTTCAATAAGGCTCCTTGTAAAACCTAGTCTTTAAGGTTTGAAAGTGAGGGTTTAGTGGATTAGTAACTTGGTGAGCGTTTGGATCTCTAAAAATTATGGAATCTTGTGTTTGGTAACCTAACAAAATATTTTCTTTTGAGTTTGAATGAATTTCAGGTGTTTGGGAAGGTGTCTCTTTGCAAAAGAGGCCTAATTGGCCTAGTTGCCCCTACGACAAAGTGAGATTTTGAGGTGTTCCTTTCAAAGGAGTCCATAGTAATCTTGATATATGTTTCTGATCACAAAAAATGGTATCTAAATATGTTGGTACAATCTGGAGAAGCCATCTGGATCTGTAGATATATTTGACAGTCCCTTGGGAGAGAGCTACTAGCTTGTGAAGGTTTGGAGTGGGTTTGTGGCTAAGTATGGTTCTTTGAGATTTGAGAGAGGTTTAGTTGAGATTTTATGAGAATTTTAATCTTTTTAGATTCCTCTTTTAATTCATGTGAATTTTTGATAACCTTAGTGTGTCTTGGATCCATTGGTGACTTACACCACTGTTGAGTTTTGTGAGTGTTTTGGAGAGCCAGTCAAGAAGTCGGGTTTATGATCTTGGTAATAATCTATTTGATTGTGCATGTGTCCCACCTATCTCTAAATCAACACCTATCTCTAAAAATTATAAAATATTTCAAGACATAATACTTCTATATTTCCAAGTCTAATAGTCTACAACAAAAAAATTTAATCAAACACACATAATTACAAGAGAAATCAGGGGATTTTTATTGATTTTCCTTCACAAAAACCTTGAAAAACCTCTTCCTTTGAGTTCCCAACATATTTAAACCTTAACAAACCTATGAAAATGGATATAACTACCCTTTGAATGCCCATGACCGTTGGGATTCTTCAAGTTTTCAATTTTTGCGCTTTTTCACATTGACAACTTTTCAATTTTTGCAGTTTTACATCGTTTTGACAAATATGCAACATGAACTCCAAAATGACCCCAAAACAACTAACATGACTTAGTAAATTATAAATTGGTCTAATATGACTTTATTCAATTGACAAAATTCAAAACACAAAACTAACTTAAGACTTCCATGAACCAAATTTGCTCAATAACCTTAGTGCCTTGCACCAAATTTCAATATTTCAGTAAATCTCATTACAATTCCTTAGGTACTTCGTTCTCACATATCTTTACAATTTTACTCATACATCTGATATTCTCTTATAATTTTTACATCATAGGTTCTCATGATGAGGTTAACTTCAAATGAGTAACTTGAGATTCCCTCGCTAAGCTTCACACGCGATCCCATAATGGCTTCAAATCAGGAATTGAGATTTGTCAAGATCATCCAAATAAGGATGTTGCATTGCTTTTTTGGTTGATATTCTCTTTGATGGCTCATAAATCAGCATTTTATACAAGGAGAGACCAATCATTTTTTAGTAGTTTACTTACAAATACACGAAGGAAAACAAGAAAAAGAAAGAGCATCCAACATGGAAATGAAATGAAAATAGATGGAAGGCACTTATAGACAACAAATTCACACCATTTGGTTCCAAATCAGGAACAACAAGGCATAAATCTTGATGCTTCCATTGAGGATAGGCATGCCAGTCTCTCAACTTAGTCACTTCTGGTCATACATCTTCACTGGGAGTTCCCAGATACCTATTGCACACAACACCTCTCATGAATAGAATAACTTGAAATTCGAGATGATCTTATAATGTCTACATCATAGGTGCTCATGATAAGGTTAAATTCAAATGAATCTTGAAATTTCCTCACCAAGATTCGCACGCACTTTTGTAATGAATTAAAATCATAATTGATATTTGTCAAGATCATCAAAATAAGGATGTTGCATTTCTTTTCTATCTAAGATTCTCTTGGATGGCTCATAAATTTGTATTTTTCTACAAGGGGATACCAATCAATTTTTATCAGGTTACTTACAAATAGGAAAAGTAAAATAAGATGATAACATTGGCATCGAAAAAATTAATGTGCATACAAGTATAAATTAATAAGAACCAATGTGCATACTTACAAATTAATCCAACGAACTATCCAGGTCTACTCTACTCTTTATTGTGTCAATTATTGCCTCATGGTCAGACTCATGGACCTTCCACAAGGTCTTGTTCAAAGGTCTACCCCCATATTTGGTCAAATGAACATTGGATGCCATGATAAGGTTCGAGTAATGAAGAATCTTACAATATGTGTCAAAGTTTTGAAACAGTCAATGTTTAACACTCTCATGTGAGTACCTTCTAAGCCACGTTCCAGTAACAACAAATGAGCCTATAGGTTATTTGATGTCTTCTCCATCTATAACTGGGGCCTCCAAAAAAAAATTGGCCTCAACACAATGACACAAGTAATAGTTTGTTCCCTCCTCATTGTCTTCATCTGCAATAACTACATAAACATGCCCTACATTGATATTTGCAACAAATCTCTTGAAATTAATCAACATTACAAATACAAGGAAAAGTAAGATAACAAAAGGAATTTCAAAAACTAAGCAAGTAGATATATTACCTGGTTGAACTAGATTGGATATGTGTTCAAAGTCGACAGATGATTCCATATGTGTTAGTTCCAATTCCATCGGAGGGCGATACGTTTGAAGTGGGCTAAGATAACTTGTCAACCATCTATCAACCCACTCCCCTAACTCACAATAATTTCAAGCATGCATTATACATGAAGAACAAAAGCATGCCATTTTATGTGTATTGATACTCCATGAACCTGCATCTGAGCTAAGGAAAGAGTGTAGCTCACTCAATCCTATTAGTGCGCAACAATCCTCATATGGTGCAATGTTAGTATCATCCATCAACCAAAAACATCTACGAACTAAATACGTACCTTCATTACCTGGACCTATCGAAGCATTGCACCACTCGATAATTGATGTTGCATCTGTCAACTTTTCACTGTCTTTATACATTAACTCTTCTCATGGTAATGCTCTTTTCACGTATTCTCCTGCATTATCATGGTCCCTCTTTCCATGTCTAGCCTCACAAAATTTCCACATATGTTGAACATATGTAATTTCATGCATCCTAATCAACCAGTAGAACATGCACGAGTTCTTGAACTGTGTTGCATAGTTATCCAACCATATTATATGTCTTCCATATGCTATGCCCCTCTGAGCCAAATCACTGTAGAAAATTTGGAAGCATCCTTGCATGAACTCTATAGAATGTGTGTGATCATCACTAATATAAAAGTGATACTCCCTCAATACCTTCCTTTGGTCCTTTGTACTATCAGTTACATGAATGAATGCTATGTGCATAAATATCAAAACTTGTGTGGAGTTGTAATACTATGACTACACCTCACATTGTGGTTGTAGAGTGTAGTTCTCTGCAAAGTTAACCACTGATACTATGTTGCCAACTAGAAAGGTATCCTTGCATAGCTTGAATTGTGTGTCCAACCATCGGGCTCTATGGGTATGCCTTGCATACATAAACACTATATTGTCATTAAACATGGACATAAACTGATACACTAGAATCTTCTCAATACCCAAATCACACCTATTTGCTTGAGACCCATCTTTTGTAATGTATGCCAATATTTTATACTTCCCAAACTCTACTATTTTTTGTCCCACCTCATACGTGCTTTCCATCTGTTTACATATTGGCATACACTACAATCCACCGCAATGCTCACATGAACCATCCAAGCATGTTGTCTTGTAGAATACTTGGCCATCCTCTATTTCACATAATTTTTTTGATAAAACTCTCTTGATGATGTTGGTGGGGCTTCTAAGCCACAATCCTACCAAACATCGTTAGTATGAAAATCTAAATATATAGAACGATAAACATTATAATGGTTAGAGAATTTAATATGTATTCTACAACAACAATTAGAGCGTGTGTGATTTATCCTGACATAAAAAGGTTTAATAATTTCAAAATATCTTTGAGAAATACTAATTTGAGGATAATCATGTTGAAATTTATGAAAAAATTGGGTTTGAATCATATCCAAAAAATTCTTTGGATGTGGCTCACGGTTTCGACTATTGATTCTCATTCTTACCGCATCCCTTTGATTCAAATATGGCCTTGTGTTATTCTTCCAATACTCTTCAATTAGTTTTCTCAATGCTTCAACAAATTTTTTATCTTTTCGTGGCAGTCTCCCCGAGAATGCCCAGAATTCATTTGAATCAGTGCCCTCAATTATTTCCTTCCTTTGAAGAGATCTTGATAAATTTCTACTATAAATTCTCATTTGTTCACTCGTCATTTTCATGAGACGAGCTCTCTTTGTTTGACTTCTTACCAAAGTCAACAATGTAATGACATGTTAGGTGACATTACTATCCTTTGAGCATGAGGTCTTACCCACACTCTCATAAGCATCCATTAGATTATTCACAATAGTGTTTTCACTCGATGAATTTGATGTTCTCAACCCAAGAATCTTCATGATGTTTCTATACTTTATACCCCACATCATTTCAACAAATAGTTGACATCTTTTGGTCTCATTTATCCTTTCAAAGAATTATTTCCAAATCTTATCAACATATCTTCTACAAGTGTGTGCTGCAATCTTACCTTCCATGTGCTGCAAAATATCCTCATCAATATTAATCAAATACTTTGGCTTTCTACGCAAAATTCTAGGTGGTGTTCTCCTAGGTCCATACTTCTCAACATTATGAATTTCATCAATATTTAATTTAGGTGGGCTAGATTGTGCACCTTCATTCATGGGTTGAGTAGAAGACATACCTTGAGGTTCACATGGGGATGATGGCATACCTTCTTCATCAAATCCGAGTGATGATGTACTCTCAACTTGAGATGTGTTGGATGGTATCCAACCACATTCACTTGCAATAGATGGTGTCCCTCTATATTCACTTGTGTTAGATGGTTTCCCTCCATATTCTCTTGTGCTTAATGGTGTCCCTTCGTATTCACTTGTCGTAGAGGGTGTGTCTCCAACTACAGTATCTGAATGTCTTATCATAATGCTTTCGAATTCATGCCTTTTGTGCTACCAATGCTTGTTCTCTTTTTGATGGTTGAGGTTCCTCTTCAGTTGGCTTATTTTCATCAATCATTTCCAATTTCTTCTTTTCACAATATGCCGCCACCCATTCTTTCTCCTTTGATTTGAAAGTTTCATACTCTTCATCTGTTAGTTTATTCGTTTTTCATTTCTTCGGCATGGCGGATAATTTTACCTGTCGCATGGTAATGAGATAAATATTAGTTCCTAAAAATTATATCCATTCAACTAAATGAAATATATGTCATTCAATGCTTCAAAAAAATTACTTACAATCATCCCCTAGAAGAATATTTCTAGCATAGACAAAGGTCGCATGATTTTTTTTTATGGAATTCCTTAAAGAAATGTGGTAATGTGGCATGCCATGATTGCAAGATACATTGAAAATGGAAGCATGGAGAAGCCATGTGGTGCAAGGGCACCTAGCTTAAGTTTCAATTTTGGTTTTTTGATAGGTCATTAGGTGTGTTATGTCTTCTTTGTCATGAATATGGTCTTATACCCTATTTGGCCTAGTTGGGAAAATGTAGAAGCATGAATTTGAGAAATTTCTTCCAAAAGAGTTATATGAATTGTTGAGATATGTTTGTGTATGCCTTAAAGGACATATTAAAATTTATTTGGTTAGTGGGTTCAGTGAGTACAAGTTAGGGTAGATTTGGTCAAGAAACTAGGTCAGTAGATGTAGAAGTGAAATTGGGTGAATGTGTGAAGAATTGTTGAGATAAGTTTTTAAAGGTTGCAAATTTGTCTCTAAAGACTTAAATTGTGATTTATTGAATGTTTTGGAACCTTTATTGCATCAATTGAGAAGGTAGGGACACTGTATGCCTCATAATCATACAGTGTCCCTACCTTCTCAATTGATGCAATAAAGGGTCCAAAACATTCAATAAATCACAATTTAAGTCTTTAGAGACAACTTTGCAACCTTTAAAAACTTATCTCAACAATTCTTCACAAATTCACCCAGTTTCACTTCTACGTCTACTAACCTAGTTTCTTAACCAAATATACCCTAAACCCTACCGCATTGGCAAGCTAGTGAGTGAGCTCACTATCTTACCAAGCTCACTAGCTTGTTAATGCTACCACATTTTTCATACATTTATATGAAAACATTATTGTAAAACAATTCAAATGCTTTGTCCATGCTTCCATTTTGAGCCATGATTGCAAGATAGGCTACACATTTCCCCATGTTGCTAACTTAACCTTAAATAAAGAGTCTTGAAACAGTGGAGAGAAGGGTTAGAATCCCTTTTAGGTATACTAATCAAGGAAAAAATTAAAATATATCACAACATAAGTGATCAGATAGATTTAGTGATGTAAATTTAGAAATAGAGATGAAAACCAAAATAGTTTGAAAGATCTATCAATGTGGGAGGAGTATATTCCATTTTGTTAGAGACATGTATCAAAAATTTGGTAGCATAGACAAGGCAATCAGCTGCTTGGTACAACTATTTGACAAAATACCTTAATGAAAGTGGTGTAGGAGCACCTTGTGCATTTTATGCCTCTATAAAGCAATTTTGTAAAATTTGAAATCTCCACTCATATAAAGCATGTAAAAAGGTCATTTTTATGTATTTGAATCAGTTGATTAGGTCACTTGGTGGGTTTATGGTCAAAGTATTGAAAAGTGCAAAATCTTGTAATAGTTGTCAACAATGCAAAAATGCAAAATTTCAAAATTACAAAAATCATAAAGTTGAAGAGTCTTAATAACTGAGGGGGTAGTCAAGAAAGATTTTGTAAACACCTTTTTAAGAGATTTTTTAATCATTTTTTAGTGTTCTATATTGTGTTTGTGTGTTGGTAGAATAGAGGAAGGCAAAACACAAGAAGAAAATCAAGACGAAACTATGTTTTATGTTGAAAATTTGTATTTTACTGGTAGTTTTGAGTTTCAGACCACTATACGGACCCCTACAGGTGGTTTATGATCTAAAATTTATTTTAAATGTTAAAGGTATGAGGTAACAGAAACCTCAATCTTGTTTGATTGAATTTTGTTAAGAGTGAGTTTTATGGACATTTTAGTGTAGACAAACCCTATTATGGGGTTTTGAGACACTAAAAATGCATTTATTCTCATTATCTCTAGTGATTTTTCTTGAAACTAAGTGGAAAGAAGGAAATCAGTTATTTTTCAATTTTTAAGAAGGATTCAAGAGTTGGGGAGATGATTGGAGTGATTTTGAGTTGTTTCCTACATGTTTCCTTATGAGTGTTGACCTAAAATGGAGGTTTCAAGTAAGAGTTTGATGAAATAACAGTGGTAAAGGTTGGGATTTTGTTTTTAAAGCATGTGAAGGATATTTCTAAGGTGTTCCAATTTTTGGTAGAGTGTGGGGTATTATGGAATCCCGAGTTTCAATAAACCCTCCTTGGTTGCAAGCCTATTTGGCTTTAAAGCTTAGTTCTAAGCATTTGGTGAGTAAAATATTTGTAGCTCCACCCAATATTGTGAGAATGGTCTTTGGGTAGCTGGCCTAGTGTGTTATAATTTAAATTAGTGATGGGTAAATTTTTTTGAAGGGTGTCTCTTTGGGAAAGTGGCCTAAATGGTCTTGTTGTCTTAGCAAAGCAGTGCTAGTTTGAGTTGTTTCTTCCAAAAGATTATATAGTGTTTTTGACATATATTTTAGATCTTGGAAAAGGGTATCCAAAAAGGTTTTTACAATCTTGATTGGTGAATTGAGTCAAAATATATAAGTGACAATCCCCTATGGAAGGACTACTAGCTTGTAGGCGGTTTGGAGTAGTATTGCTAGAAAATGGTGTTTCTCGGTAGTTTGAGTGGTCAAGTTGTGTATGGTTTATTTTCTTATTCTTGTTAAATACCTTATAAGATTCATGAAAATAACTTAAACCCTTGGTGTGGATTGGAGACCTTGGAAGCCCATTCCTTTGATGAGACTTTGTGACTGTGTTAGGGAGTCAATCAAGCCCTAGTCTTTAATTCTTGTCAATTTTTTTGTGTAGCCATTGATCCTCTACATCAATTTCCATGCAATAAATGGTGCCTATATGTTAGGGTTTGGTGAAATAATAGTGATAAAGGCTTGGAGGCAGTTTGGTTACCATGTGCAGACATATACAAACTGAGTCAATAAGTTGTGAAACTGATGATATTGTGTTATGTAAAGGTGATGCTACTTTGTTCCTGTTAAGATGATGATGGTTAAGAATAATTTGGGCCTTGTAAAGGTTTGGAGTCAAGATTTGTTGTTTTAGTGCTTTATAGCAATGTGGAAACAAGGTGCAAATTGGTGTCTTGGTGAGAATGTTTGATGTGTTGAGTGATTCAGAGTTTTCCAATGGTGTTTTTATTTTGAACTAGTCAAGATAATGATGTTCCGGGTGATTTTAGGGTCAGTGGTGAATCGGTAACCTGATTTGGTAATTTGGTGCCTTTTAGCAAAGTGAAACAAGTTACAAAGTTGTGGATTTTGGTTGAAATTTTAAGTGAATCTTGGTTGAAATTTTAGTTGATCTTCTCAATTTTGGATTAGGGTCAGAATTATCCTTAACATTTGTGGAATTGTGTAGATGCTCTGCATCAGAAATCTTTGGAGAGTGGTATGCACATCCATAATAAAGTATTGAGAGATGATTTGTTTTTTTACTTCCTTAAAACTTATGCCATATATATGTGTATACAAAATGTGGAAGCATACATAAGGTAAGTCAATTGTTAAATAACAAAATGCCTCAAAGAGATGTGGTTTAAAAATGTAATTGGCAAGTGTATGGAATTGTGTAATTTAAAATGTGCATTAACAACCTACGGTTATAATGACAAACAAACAATGATCAACATGAAATATGCAAAATAACAAAAATGAAACCAAGCCATAATAGAATGAAAGAAAATGTGCAAAGACTTCACATGCCTAAAAAATTAGAGTTTGAAATGGAGGAGTTCTACCCAATTATGTAGCTTTTGCTTCTTCTTTCTTCAAACTCCTCAACAATTTGACTTTTTCAAAAAAATGCTCCCCTCCAAAATTCAATTGTATATCACTTTTGAATGGAATTCAAAGTTAAATTGATATTATATGTCTTTCAATGTGAAAATTATACTATTTCATGAAAAGGTGGTGGAATGTGAAAAATATGCATGTACACTTCACAACATCATCAAAAAGCTACTTTTTGTCAGAACACATGTAGAACTAGGAGAATATGCAGAATGTGGGCCTTGAGATTATGAGTATATTGAGTTTTCTACCATTTTTAAAGAAAAACAAAATCTGCTTGTGTTATAACGTGCTCAAGTTATAATGTGAGTGCGTTATAACACGAGCACGTTATTTATTTCTAAAAATGGTCACATCTCTACTTCTTCAAAGCATGCTCACATTTTGAGAAAGTTGGTCCTTTTATAGATTTTTTTTCTCT
>CM021100.1:588776343-588790101 GCA_007115665.2 Sequoiadendron giganteum
AGTGTTTATAACTTCTTAAATAATTTAAATTGAAACTGAAAAGAACCATACATATGTTCTCATTTATCAATAATAGTGTCATTCATGTATTCAAATGCAATCATATAAAATGAAATGAGTAGTGTAACATTGCATTTTAAAGCAGAAAAGTATTGAAGAAAATGAATCACAGAGACACAAATAGACACAAGATATGCCGAGTTGAAAACCATCCTGGGGTAGAAAAACCACTCCTTAACCTGCTGCCTTTTTCAGGCTTTCATTTCAATAATTTATTTTGACAAAGCCTCAATGGCTGATTTCTGAGCACCGACTCAAGGAGCACCAACCCCTCTACTTAGAGACACCAATATCAAGGAGCACCAACCCCTTTCTTGATATTCAATAGAACGTATAGTAGTACAAAGGATCTCTCTGTTTCACTTGATTTTTGTCAAGTGCCTCTTGACAGACAAAGCATAGAATTTTTCAAGAGTCAAAATTGACTCTTAAGAATTCCATACATTATCTAATCTTGATACAACTTGAGGAAAATATTATCATAGTCACAATACAATCTCATCAAACTATATTACAATGATACATCTTTTCTTTCTTTTCTCACTATTTGATTTTCAACATCTTTCCATATAGAAGCTACAAATCTGACTACACACTGTGTTTTCCAATTTTTAGCATCATAGAACATAATAGACTTTTACATCTTAATAGTAATGCCCCTGTTTCAAGTTTTGTTTTTTTGTCATGATTTAACCTGAATCTCACTGTTTTTTTACAGAAAAAACATCATTATAGTTTGAAAGTATTACCCCACTGTATCTCGAATTTCACTTTCCAGAAGTTATACAAGGTTGTTTTCAGGTTACAGAACAACTGTCAAGCAATAGTTCCAGATGTTACACAGATCATAAGTGAAGGATTATTCCTTTCTGTCAAGGATAGAACAACTATTCCAAAAATAGAGGTGTAACTGAAACTTTTCTCCACAAGCGGCCTGCAATGCTTACTCCCAAGCAGTATTAATGAAATACATATTTTATAGGAAAAATGGACAATGAAGCTGCTGCTAAAAAAAGATATAATTGAAACCCCCAAAAATAGTAACCAAAAATAGGTAATCATGTACTTGATAGAAGTTACCAACGATTCAAGATAAGTAATTGAAGAAAATTTTAGTTTTCAAGATGACCCACAAACTTAAAAATATGTTTCATAAAACTGATATGATAACCTTCAGAAAAAGTAGTCAATATTTGGAGAAAAAGTTTTAGATTTTCATGAAAAGGAATAAATTTTTTCCATTTTCTATTTTTGAATAGAAAAACTTAACTCGAAATCACCTTGCTTGTGAAGTAACGGATTTGAACAACAATTTGAAAAAATAATACCCAAGAAAACCAAAAATGCATTTCTCATGAGAGATTTACCAAGTCTGCGAAGTGACAGAGCAGCTCGAGCTCTTTCCCCATTTGAGCTTCCAACTGATGGCAAGAAACTGACAGGTGAAACAACCAATGTCATGGTCTTTGTATTTTCCAATACGCTGCCAAAGATTAGTAAACCAACTACTAGAACAGTGAAATGACTGTGAGATAAACAAATCAATGATGGTGGCCAAAATAGAGTTTCAAACCATTCGAAGCAAAGAATAATGACCTAAACTCCCAAAGCAAGCAAACTGAAATCCTTTGCTAAGATTGATAAAATTTTGGAGTCCAAGAGGATAGTTAATGAATTATCAAAAAATATTTAACAGATTTTGAGATCCGTTCTCTTACCACACAACCACGGTATAGCGGTAGCTCCTTGTGAACCGCCAACCATTTCCATCGTGTTACTGCAGTTACACTTCTAAAAGCCTACAATATGGCAGTAGCCACCTTACTTTTCGCTAGCCACTTCCACTACATTACCGCGGTTAACATCCTAACTGCTTGTGGTACAGTGTTAGCTGTCTTGCTTGCCGCTGACGGTTTACCCGCACTACCGTGGTTATATTGATGATAGCTCGTGGTGTAGCGGTAGCTGTTATACTTGCCGCTGGCAGTTTCCACCGCACTACCGTGGTCATATTGATGACAACCCACGGTGCAACAATAGATATTATGCTTTCCGCTGGCGTTTTCCATCGCACTACTGCGGTCATTGGCTTAATTGCGAGCGGTACCACGGTAAGACCTTTTGAAGCTGTGGTCTTACCAAAGTCAAACATGTCTACTGTCAACCTTGAGGCCCGATATAAATGACAACCAATAAACCCAAGTCAAATGCAAATAGAAGATCAAATAGAAAGCCTTTACCCAAGGGCTAGTGCCACCTTGATATGTTCAATGCTATATTTTTTTGCCATTTCCAAATGAAGTCAAATGAAGTCCAAAGACTTATGATGAATAGAGAAGACTTGACACATATTAAGATGTTTGTAACTGATCAAGCATAAGTAATCAACCTGTAAAAGAACTGATCATGCCAGTCACTTGTAATCAAGTTAAGTATTGAAACAAAAATGTTAAACCAGAAATGTATCACCTGATCAATGGAGCAAATAACCAGTAATCAAAATACCTCAATCGAGATCTACACATGGACCCAATATATCAGAGCCACCAAGATAATATAAAGAATGAAGTAAATGTGCCAAATAGACAAGCAAAATAACTGTGACAGTAACCAACAAGATGCCAGAGTAACATAAATTGTCATCAAGGAAAAAATAACACAAGAGGGATTCAACATGATGGATTAGGGTTTAAGGGTTGACGGATTAAGGGTCAAGATGGTTGAGGGATTAGGGTAGAGATTTTACTAAGTGGGGTTAAGGGTTTAAGGGTTTAAGGGTTGAGGAATTAGGGTAGAGGGTAGAGGGTTTAAGGTTTTACAGTTTAAGGGTTGAAGGTGTAAGCTTGAGGTTAGAGGATTGAGGGTATAGGGTTGGGGGATTAGGGTTGATGGTCCAATGTATAGGGTAGATGGTATAGGGGTTGAGGGATTAGGGTTTAAGGGTTGAGGGTTGAGGGTTGAGGGTTGAGGGTTGAGGGTTGAGGGTTGAGGGTTGAGGGTTGAGGGTTGAGGGTTGAGGGATTAATGGTTAAGAGGGTTGAGGGATTAGGGTAGGGAGTTTACCAAGTGGGTTTAAGAGTTGAGGGATTAGGGTTGAGGGTAGAGGGTAGAGGGTAGAGGGTAGAGGATTGAGGGTAGAGGGTTTAAGGGTTTAGGGTTTAGGGTAGAGTGTTTAAGGGTTTATAGGGTAGAGGGTAGAGGGTAGAGGGTAGAGGGTAGAGGGTTTGAGGGTGAGGGTTAAGGATTGAGGGTATAGGGTTGGGGGATTAGGGTTGAGGGTCCAATGTATAGGGTAGAGGGTATAGGGTTTAAGGGTTGAGGAATTAGGGTAGAGAGTTTACTAGGTAGGTTTAAGGGTTTAATGGTTGAGGGTAGAGGGTAGATGGTTTAAGGGTTGAGGGTTGGGGGTTTAAGGTTTAGGGTAGAGGGTTGAGTGTATAGGGTTGGGGGATTAGGGTTGAGGGTCCAATGTACAGGGTAGAGGGTATAGGGGTTGAGGGATTAAGGGTCAAGAGGGTTGAGGGATTAGGGTAGAGAGCTTACTAAGTGGGTTTAATGGTTTAAGAGTTGAGGGATTAGGGTTGAGGGTAGAGGGTAGAGGATTGAGGGTGTAAGGGTTTAGGGTTTAAGGGTTGAGGGTTTAGGGTTTAGTGTTTATGGTTTAGGGTTGAGTGTTTAAGGGTTTATAGGGTAGAGGGTAGAGGATTGAGAGTATAGAGTTGGGGGATTAGGGTTGAGGGTCTAATTTATCTAGGGTAGAGGGTATAGGGGTTGAGGGATTAGGGTTGAAGGGATGAGGGATTAAGGGTTTAGGGTTGAGGGATTAGGGATTAGGGATCATGGTAGAGAGGGATGGATGGATGGATAGAGAGATGGAGGGAGAAATGAGATAGAGAGAAGGATAGAAGAGGATGAAGGGATAGAGATATATGAGGGTTGAGAATCCAATGTATAGGGTAGAGGGTTGAGAATTGAGGGTATACGGTTGATGTCTTGTAGGGTTGAGGGTATACAGGGTTAAGGGTAGAGGGTTAAGGGGACCCCATTTCTTGGACCCATTTTTTCAAATAGGCCAAGTTAGGATGCCAATTTCACCCACTAGCTTGCCAATTTGGTGAAATTAACAATGTAGTGGCCTGTTTAAAAAAAATGGGTCCAACAAATGGGGTCTCTCGGTGATTTATGAAAAAATGGGTCTAATTAATGGGGTCGAGACCCCATTTCTTGGACCTATTTTTTCAAACAGACCAAGTTAGGATGCCAATTTCATCCACTAGCTCGCCAATTTGGTGAAATAAGCATTGTAGTGGTCTGTTTGAAAAAATGGGGTCTCCTAGTGAAATCATCAAGAGACCCCATTTCTTGCACCCATTTTTAAAAATAGGCCAAGTTAGGATGCCAATTTCACCCACTAACTTGCCAATTCAATGAAATTGGAAATGTAGTGGCCTGTTTGAAAAAATGGGTCAAAGAAATGGGGTCTCCTGGTGATGTAAATTACCGAGAGACCCCATTTCTTTGACCCATTTTTTTAGATAGGCCAAGTTAGGATGCCAATTCAGTGAAATTGGCAACCTAACTTGAGAGAGATAGAAGGAGTGATTGAGTGAGAGATAGAGAGTTGAGAGAGGGATAAAAGGAGTGATTGAGTGAGAGAGAGAGAGAGAGTTGACAGAGGGAGAGGGGGTATGAGGGAGATACTTGAGAGAGGGAGAGAGGATAGACGGTATAAGGGTTAAGGGTAGAGGGTAGAGGGGAGAGAGACAAAAGGAGCGAGTGAATGAGAGAGAGAGAGAGATAGAATTAGAGTATAGACAAAGAGAGAAAATAAATCTATAAAAAAACCAACTTTATCATAGCATGAGCACATTTTGAAGAAGTAGAGATGTGACTATTTTTAGCAAGAAATAACATGAAAGTGTTTTGGATTACTCTAAAAATTGTAAGAAAACTCAATATACCCATGATCTCAAGGCCCACATTTTGCATATTCTCTTGGTTTTGCATGTGCTTCGAAAAAAGTAGATTTTTGATGATGTTGTGAAGTGTGTATGCATGTTTTTCACATTCCACCACCTTTTTCATTATATTTCCACCACCTTTGCATGAAATTGTATAACTTTCATGTTGAAAGGCATATAATATCAATTTAAGTCTAAGTTCCATTCAAAAGTGATATACAATTGAATTTTGGAGGGGAGCATTTTTTTGAAAAAGTCAAATTGTTGAGGAGTTTGAAGAAAGAAGAAGCAAAAGCTACATAATTGGGTAGAACTCCTCCATTTCAAACTCTAATTTTTTAGGCATGTGAAGTCTTTGCACATTTTCTTTCATTCTATTATGGCTTGGTTTCATTTTTGTTATTTTGCATATTTCATGTTGATCATTGTTTGTTTGTCATTATAACCGTAGGTTGTTAATGCACATTTTAAATTACACAATTCCATACACTTGCCAATTACATTTTTAAACCACATCTCTTTGAGGCATTTTGTTATTTAACAATTGACTTACCTTATGTATGCTTCCACATTTTGTATACACATATATATGGCATAAGTTTTAAGGAAGTAAAAAAACAAATCATCTCTCAATACTTTATTATGGATGTGCATACCACTCTCCAAAGATTTCTGATGCAGAGCATCTACACAATTCCACAAATGTTAAGGATAATTCTGACCCTAATCCAAAATTGAGAAGATCAACTAAAATTTCAACCAAGATTCACTTAAAATTTCAACCAAAATCCACAACTTTGTAACTTGTTTCACTTTGCTAAAAGGCACCAAATTACCAAATCAGGTTACCGATTCACCACTGACCCTAAAATCACCCGGAACATCATTATCTTGACTAGTTCAAAATAAAAACACCATTGGAAAACTCTGAATCACTCAACACATCAAACATTCTCACCAAGACACCAATTTGCACCTTGTTTCCACATTGCTATAAAGCACTAAAACAACAAATCTTGACTCCAAACCTTTACAAGGCCCAAATTATTCTTAACCATCATCATCTTAACAGGAACAAAGTAGCATCACCTTTACATAACACAATATCATCAGTTTCACAACTTATTGACTCAGTTTGTATATGTCTGCACATGGTAACCAAACTGCCTCCAAGCCTTTATCACTATTATTTCACCAAACCCTAACATATAGGCACCATTTATTGCATGGAAATTGATGTAGAGGATCAATGGCTACACAAAAAAATTGACAAGAATTAAAGACTAGGGCTTGATTGACTCCCTAACACAGTCACAAAGTCTCATCAAAGGAATGGGCTTCCAAGGTCTCCAATCCACACCAAGGGTTTAAGTTATTTTCATGAATCTTATAAGGTATTTAACAAGAATAAGAAAATAAACCATACACAACTTGACCACTCAAACTACCGAGAAACACCATTTTCTAGCAATACTACTCCAAACCGCCTACAAGCTAGTAGTCCTTCCATAGGGGATTGTCACTTATATATTTTGACTCAATTCACCAATCAAGATTGTAAAAACCTTTTTGGATACCCTTTTCCAAGATCTAAAATATATGTCAAAAACACTATATAATCTTTTGGAAGAAACAACTCAAACTAGCACTGCTTTGCTAAGACAACAAGACCATTTAGGCCACTTTCCCAAAGAGACACCCTTCAAAAAAATTTACCCATCACTAATTTAAATTATAACACACTAGGCCAGCTACCCAAAGACCATTCTCACAATATTGGGTGGAGCTACAAATATTTTACTCACCAAATGCTTAGAACTAAGCTTTAAAGCCAAATAGGCTTGCAACCAAGGAGGGTTTATTGAAACTCGGGATTCCATAATACCCCACACTCTACCAAAAATTGGAACACCTTAGAAATATCCTTCACATGCTTTAAAAACAAAATCCCAACCTTTACCACTGTTATTTCATCAAACTCTTACTTGAAACCTCCATTTTAGGTCAACACTCATAAGGAAACATGTAGGAAACAACTCAAAATCACTCCAATCATCTCCCCAACTCTTGAATCCTTCTTAAAAATTGAAAAATAACTGATTTCCTTCTTTCCACTTAGTTTCAAGAAAAATCACTAGAGATAATGAGAATAAATGCATTTTTAGTGTCTCAAAACCCCATAATAGGGTTTGTCTACACTAAAATGTCCATAAAACTCACTCTTAACAAAATTCAATCAAACAAGATTGAGGTTTCTGTTACCTCATACCTTTAACATTTAAAATAAATTTTAGATCATAAACCACCTGTAGGGGTCCGTATAGTGGTCTGAAACTCAAAACTACCAGTAAAATACAAATTTTCAACATAAAACATAGTTTCGTCTTGATTTTCTTCTTGTGTTTTGCCTTCCTCTATTCTACCAACACACAAACACAATATAGAACACTAAAAAATGATTAAAAAATCTCTTAAAAAGGTGTTTACAAAATCTTTCTTGACTACCCCCTCAGTTATTAAGACTCTTCAACTTTATGATTTTTGTAATTTTGAAATTTTGCATTTTTGCATTGTTGACAACTATTACAAGATTTTGCACTTTTCAATACTTTGACCATAAACCCACCAAGTGACCTAATCAACTGATTCAAATACATAAAAATGACCTTTTTACATGCTTTATATGAGTGGAGATTTCAAATTTTACAAAATTGCTTTATAGAGGCATAAAATGCACAAGGTGCTCCTACACCACTTTCATTAAGGTATTTTGTCAAATAGTTGTACCAAGCAGCTGATTGCCTTGTCTATGCTACCAAATTTTTGATACATGTCTCTAACAAAATGGAATATACTCCTCCCACATTGATAGATCTTTCAAACTATTTTGGTTTTCATCTCTATTTCTAAATTTACATCACTAAATCTATCTGATCACTTATGTTGTGATATATTTTAATTTTTTCCTTGATTAGTATACCTAAAAGGGATTCTAACCCTTCTCTCCACTGTTTCAAGACTCTTTATTTAAGGTTAAGTTAGCAACATGGGGAAATGTGTAGCCTATCTTGCAATCATGGCTCAAAATGGAAGCATGGACAAAGCATTTGAATTGTTTTACAATAATGTTTTCATATAAATGTATGAAAAATGTGGTAGCATTAACAAGCTAGTGAGCTTGGTAAGATAGTGAGCTCACTCACTAGCTTGCCAATGCGGTAGGGTTTAGGGTATATTTGGTTAAGAAACTAGGTTAGTAGACGTAGAAGTGAAACTGGGTGAATTTGTGAAGAATTGTTGAGATAAGTTTTTAAAGGTTGCAAAGTTGTCTCTAAAGACTTAAATTGTGATTTATTGAATGTTTTGGACCCTTTATTGCATCAATTGAGAAGGTAGGGACACTGTATGATTATGAGGCATACAGTGTCCCTACCTTCTCAATTGATGCAATAAAGGTTCCAAAACATTCAATAAATCACAATTTAAGTCTTTAGAGACAAATTTGCAACCTTTAAAAACTTATCTCAACAATTCTTCACACATTCACCCAATTTCACTTCTACATCTACTGACCTAGTTTCTTGACCAAATCTACCCTAACTTGTACTCACTGAACCCACTAACCAAATAAATTTTAATATGTCCTTTAAGGCATACACAAACATATCTCAACAATTCATATAACTCTTTTGGAAGAAATTTCTCAAATTCATGCTTCTACATTTTCCCAACTAGGCCAAATAGGGTATAAGACCATATTCATGACAAAGAAGACATAACACACCTAATGACCTATCAAAAAACCAAAATTGAAACTTAAGCTAGGTGCCCTTGCACCACATGGCTTCTCCATGCTTCCATTTTCAATGTATCTTGCAATCATGGCATGCCACATTACCACATTTCTTTAAGGAATTCCATAAAAAAAAATCATGCGACCTTTGTCTATGCTAGAAATATTCTTCTAGGGGATGATTGTAAGTAATTTTTTTGAAGCATTGAATGACATATATTTCATTTAGTTGAATGGATATAATTTTTAGGAACTAATATTTATCTCATTACCATGCGACAGGTAAAATTATCCGCCATGCCGAAGAAATGAAAAACGAATAAACTAACAGATGAAGAGTATGAAACTTTCAAATCAAAGGAGAAAGAATGGGTGGCGGCATATTGTGAAAAGAAGAAATTGGAAATGATTGATGAAAATAAGCCAACTGAAGAGGAACCTCAACCATCAAAAAGAGAACAAGCATTGGTAGCACAAAAGGCATGAATTCGAAAGCATTATGATAAGACATTCAGATACTGTAGTTGGAGACACACCCTCTACGACAAGTGAATACGAAGGGACACCATTAAGCACAAGAGAATATGGAGGGAAACCATCTAACACAAGTGAATATAGAGGGACACCATCTATTGCAAGTGAATGTGGTTGGATACCATCCAACACATCTCAAGTTGAGAGTACATCATCACTCGGATTTGATGAAGAAGGTATGCCATCATCCCCATGTGAACCTCAAGGTATGTCTTCTACTCAACCCATGAATGAAGGTGCACAATCTAGCCCACCTAAATTAAATATTGATGAAATTCATAATGTTGAGAAGTATGGACCTAGGAGAACACCACCTAGAATTTTGCGTAGAAAGCCAAAGTATTTGATTAATATTGATGAGGATATTTTGCAGCACATGGAAGGTAAGATTGCAGCACACACTTGTAGAAGATATGTTGATAAGATTTGGAAATAATTCTTTGAAAGGATAAATGAGACCAAAAGATGTCAACTATTTGTTGAAATGATGTGGGGTATAAAGTATAGAAACATCATGAAGATTCTTGGGTTGAGAACATCAAATTCATCGAGTGAAAACACTATTGTGAATAATCTAATGGATGCTTATGAGAGTGTGGGTAAGACCTCATGCTCAAAGGATAGTAATGTCACCTAACATGTCATTACATTGTTGACTTTGGTAAGAAGTCAAACAAAGAGAGCTCGTCTCATGAAAATGACGAGTGAACAAATGAGAATTTATAGTAGAAATTTATCAAGATCTCTTCAAAGGAAGGAAATAATTGAGGGCACTGATTCAAATGAATTCTGGGCATTCTCGGGGAGACTGCCACGAAAAGATAAAAAATTTGTTGAAGCATTGAGAAAACTAATTGAAGAGTATTGGAAGAATAACACAAGGCCATATTTGAATCAAAGGGATGCGGTAAGAATGAGAATCAATAGTCGAAACCGTGAGCCACATCCAAAGAATTTTTTGGATATGATTCAAACCCAATTTTTTCATAAATTTCAACATGATTATCCTCAAATTAGTATTTCTCAAAGATATTTTGAAATTATTAAACCTTTTTATGTCAGGATAAATCACACACGCTCTAATTGTTGTTGTAGAATACATATTAAATTCTCTAACCATTATAATGTTTATCGTTCTATATATTTAGATTTTCATACTAACGATGTTTGGTAGGATTGTGGCTTAGAAGCCCCACCAACATCATCAAGAGAGTTTTATCAAAAAAATTATGTGAAATAGAGGATGGCCAAGTATTCTACAAGACAACATGCTTGGATGGTTCATGTGAGCATTGCGGTGGATTGTAGTGTATGCCAATATGTAAACAGATGGAAAGCACGTATGAGGTGGGACAAAAAATAGTAGAGTTTGGGAAGTATAAAATATTGGCATACATTACAAAAGATGGGTCTCAAGCAAATAGGTGTGATTTGGGTATTGAGAAGATTCTAGTGTATCAGTTTATGTCCATGTTTAATGACAATATAGTGTTTATGTATGCAAGGCATACCCATAGAGCCCGATGGTTGGACACACAATTCAAGCTATGCAAGGATACCTTTCTAGTTGGCAACATAGTATCAGTGGTTAACTTTGCAGAGAACTACACTCTACAACCACAATGTGAGGTGTAGTCATAGTATTACAACTCCACACAAGTTTTGATATTTATGCACATAGCATTCATTCATGTAACTGATAGTACAAAGGACCAAAGGAAGGTATTGAGGGAGTATCACTTTTATATTAGTGATGATCACACACATTCTATAGAGTTCATGCAAGGATGCTTCCAAATTTTCTACAGTGATTTGGCTCAGAGGGGCATAGCATATGGAAGACATATAATATGGTTGGATAACTATGCAACACAGTTCAAGAACTCGTGCATGTTCTACTGGTTGATTAGGATGCATGAAATTACATATGTTCAACATATGTGGAAATTTTGTGAGGCTAGACATGGAAAGAGGGACCATGATAATGCAGGAGAATACGTGAAAAGAGCATTACCATGAGAAGAGTTAATGTATAAAGACAGTGAAAAGTTGACAGATGCAACATCAATTATCGAGTGGTGCAATGCTTCGATAGGTCCAGGTAATGAAGGTACGTATTTAGTTCGTAGATGTTTTTGGTTGATGGATGATACTAACATTGCACCATATGAGGATTGTTGCGCACTAATAGGATTGAGTGAGCTACACTCTTTCCTTAGCTCAGATGCAGGTTCATGGAGTATCAATACACATAAAATGGCATGCTTTTGTTCTTCATGTATAATGCATGCTTGAAATTATTGTGAGTTAGGGGAGTGGGTTGATAGATGGTTGACAAGTTATCTTAGCCCACTTCAAACGTATCGCCCTCCGATGGAATTGGAACTAACACATATGGAATCATCTGTCGACTTTGAACACATATCCAATCTAGTTCAACCAGGTAATATATCTACTTGCTTAGTTTTTGAAATTCCTTTTGTTATCTTACTTTTCCTTGTATTTGTAATGTTGATTAATTTCAAGAGATTTGTTGCAAATATCAATGTAGGGCATGTTTATGTAGTTATTGCAGATGAAGACAATGAGGAGGGAACAAACTATTACTTGTGTCATTGTGTTGAGGCCAATTTTTTTTTGGAGGCCCCAGTTATAGATGGAGAAGACATCAAATAACCTATAGGCTCATTTGTTGTTACTGGAACGTGGCTTAGAAGGTACTCACATGAGAGTGTTAAACATTGACTGTTTCAAAACTTTGACACATATTGTAAGATTCTTCATTACTCGAACCTTATCATGGCATCCAATGTTCATTTGACCAAATATGGGGGTAGACCTTTGAACAAGACCTTGTGGAAGGTCCATGAGTCTGACCATGAGGCAATAATTGACACAATAAAGAGTAGAGTAGACCTGGATAGTTCGTTGGATTAATTTGTAAGTATGCACATTGGTTCTTATTAATTTATACTTGTATGCACATTAATTTTTTCGATGCCAATGTTATCATCTTATTTTACTTTTCCTATTTGTAAGTAACCTGATAAAAATTGATTGGTATCCCCTTGTAGAAAAATACAAATTTATGAGCCATCCAAGAGAATCTTAGATAGAAAAGAAATGCAACATCCTTATTTTGATGATCTTGACAAATATCAATTATGATTTTAATTCATTACAAAAGTGCGTGCGAATCTTGGTGAGGAAATTTCAAGATTCATTTGAATTTAACCTTATCATGAGCACCTATGATGTAGACATTATAAGATCATCTCGAATTTCAAGTTATTCTATTCATGAGAGGTGTTGTGTGCAATAGGTATCTGGGAACTCCCAGTGAAGATGTATGACCAGAAGTGACTAAGTTGAGAGACTGGCATGCCTATCCTCAATGGAAGCATCAAGATTTATGCCTTGTTGTTCCTGATTTGGAACCAAATGGTGTGAATTTGTTGTCTATAAGTGCCTTCCATCTATTTTCATTTCATTTCCATGTTGGATGCTCTTTCTTTTTCTTGTTTTCCTTCGTGTATTTGTAAGTAAACTACTAAAAAATGATTGGTCTCTCCTTGTATAAAATGCTGATTTATGAGCCATCAAAGAGAATATCAACCAAAAAAGCAATGCAACATCCTTATTTGGATGATCTTGACAAATCTCAATTCCTGATTTGAAGCCATTATGGGATCGCGTGTGAAGCTTAGCGAGGGAATCTCAAGTTACTCATTTGAAGTTAACCTCATCATGAGAACCTATGATGTAAAAATTATAAGAGAATATCAGATGTATGAGTAAAATTGTAAAGATATGTGAGAACGAAGTACCTAAGGAATTGTAATGAGATTTACTGAAATATTGAAATTTGGTGCAAGGCACTAAGGTTATTGAGCAAATTTGGTTCATGGAAGTCTTAAGTTAGTTTTGTGTTTTGAATTTTGTCAATTGAATAAAGTCATATTAGACCAATTTATAATTTACTAAGTCATGTTAGTTGTTTTGGGGTCATTTTGGAGTTCATGTTGCATATTTGTCAAAACGATGTAAAACTGCAAAAATTGAAAAGTTGTCAATGTGAAAAAGCGCAAAAATTGAAAACTTGAAGAATCCCAACGGTCATGGGCATTCAAAGGGTAGTTATATCCATTTTCATAGGTTTGTTAAGGTTTAAATATGTTGGGAACTCAAAGGAAGAGGTTTTTCAAGGTTTTTGTGAAGGAAAATCAATAAAAATCCCCTGATTTCTCTTGTAATTATGTGTGTTTGATTAAATTTTTTTGTTGTAGACTATTAGACTTGGAAATATAGAAGTATTATGTCTTGAAATATTTTATAATTTTTAGAGATAGGTGTTGATTTAGAGATAGGTGGGACACATGCACAATCAAATAGATTATTACCAAGATCATA
>CM021100.1:588790201-588803208 GCA_007115665.2 Sequoiadendron giganteum
GGTTGAGGGATTAGGGTGGAGGGTAGAGGGTAGAGGGTAGATCATTTAGGGTTTAAGGGTTGAGGGTTTGGGGTTGAGGGTTTAATGTTGAGTGTTTAAGGGTTTATTGGGTAGAGGGTTTAAGGGTTGAGGGTTTAAGGTTGAGGGTAGAGGATTGAGAGTATAGAGTTGGGGGATTAGGGTTGAGGGTCCAATGTTTATGGTAGAGGGTATAGGGGTTGAGGGATTAAGGTTTAAGGGTTGAGGGATTAAGGGTCAAGAGGGTTGAGGGATTAGGCTAGAGACTTTACTAACTGGGGTTAAGGGTTGAGGAATTAGGGTTGAGGGTAGAGGGTAGATGATTGAGGGTAGAGGGTTTACGGTTTAAGGGTTAAGGTTTAGGGTTGAGTGTTTAAGGGTTTACAGGGTAGAGGGTAGAGGGTTTAAGGGTTGAGGGTAGAGGATTGAGAGTATAGAGTTGGGGATTAGGGTTGAGGGCCCAATGTATCTAAGGTAGAGGGTATAGGGGTTAAGGGATTAAGGTTTAAGGGTAGAGGGATTACGGGTCAAGAGGGTTGAGGGATTAGGGTAGAGATTTTTCTAAGTTGGTTTAAGGGTTGATGAATTAGGGTTGAGGGTATAGGGTAGAGTATTGAGGGTAGAGGGTAGTGGGTTTAAGGGTAGAGAGTCTAAGGGATGATGGTTTAATCTTGAGGGAAAAGGATTGAGGGTATAGGGTTGGGGAATTAGGGTTGAGAGTCCAATGTATAGGGTAGAGGGTATAGGGGTTGATGGATTAGGGTTTAATTGTTGAGGGTTGAGGGTTGAGGGATTAGGGTAGAGAGTTTACTAAGTGGGTTTAAGGGTTGAGGGTAGAGGGTAGATGGTTTAAGGGTTGAGGGTTGGGGTTTAAGGTTGAGGGTATAGGGTTGGGGGATTACTTTGATGTATTAGGGTAGAGAGTTTTCTAAGTGGGTTAGTTCAGGGTTTAAGGGTTGAGGGATTAGGGTAGAGGGTAGAGGGTAGAGGGTTTAAGGGTTTAGGGTTTAAGGGTTGAGGTTTTAGGGTTTAGGGTTGAGTGTTTAAGGGTTTATAGGGTAGAGGGTTTAAGGGTTGAGGGTTTAAGGTTGAGGGTAGAGGATTGAGAGTGTAGAGTTGGGGGATTATGGTTGAGGGTCCAATGCATATGGTAGAGGGTATAGGGGTTGAGGGATTAGGGTTTAAGGGTTGAGGGATTGAGGGTCAAGAGGGTTGAGGGATTAGGGTAGAGATTTTACTAAGTGGGGTTAAGGGTTTAAGAGTTGAGGGTAGAGGATTGAGGGTAGAGGGTAGAGGGTTTAAGGGTTTAGGGTTTGAGGTTTGAGGGTTTAAGGATGAGTTTAGAGGATTGAGGGTATAAAGTTGGGGGATTAGGGTTGAGGGTCCAATATATAGGGGTTGAGGGATAATGGTTTAAGGGTTGAGGGTTGAGGGATTAAGGGTCAAGAGGGTTGAGAGATTAGGGTAGAGGGTAGAGGGTAGAGGGTAGAGGGTAGAGGGTTTAAGGGTTTATGGTTTAAGGGTTGAGGGTTGAGGGTTTAGTGTTTAGTGTTTAAGGATTTTATAGGGTAGAGGGTTTAAGGTTGAGGGTAGATGATTGAGTGTATAGGGTTGAGGGTAGAGGATCGAGTGTATAGGGTTGAGGGTCCAATGTATAGGGTAGAGGGTATATGGGTTGAGGGATTAGGTTTACGGGTTGAGGGATTAAGGGTCAAGAGGGTTGAGGGATTAGGGTAGAGAGTTTACTAAGTGGGTTTAAGGGTTGAGGGTAGAGGTTATTGGGTTGAGGGTTGAGGGTAGATGGTTTAAGGATTGAGGGTTGGGGGTTTAAGGTTGAGGGTAGAGGGTTGAGGGTATAGGGTTGGGGGATTAGGGTTGAGGGTCCAATGTATAGGGTAGAGGGTATAAGGGTTGAGGGATTTAGGGTCAAGAGGGTTGAGGGATTAGGGTAGAGAGTTTACTAAGTGGGTTAATTAAGGGTTTAAGGGTTGATGGATTAGGGTAGAGAGTTTACTAAGTGGGTTGATTAAGGGTTTAAGGGTTGAGAGATTAGGGTTGAGGGTAGAGGGTAGAGGGTAGAGGATTGAGGGTAGAGGGTAGAGGGTTTAAGGGTTTAGGGTTTAAGGGTTGAGGATTTAGGGTTTAGGGTTGAGGGTTTAGGGTTGAGTATTTAAGGGTTTATAGGGTAGAGGGTTTAAGGTTGAGGGTAAAGGATTGAGAGTATAGAGTTGGGGGATTAGGGTTGAGGGTCCAATATATATGGTAGAGGGTATAGGGGTTGATGTGTTGGAGTGAAAATACATTGAGAGGGGGGGGGCGCGAATAAGTTTTTATAACTTCTTAAAAAATTTAAACTAAAACTAAAAAGAACCATACATATGTTCTCATTTATCAATGATAGTTTCATTCATGTATTCAAATGCAATCATATAAACTGAAATGAGTAGTGTAACATTGCATTTTAAAGCAGTTAAGTACTAAAGAAAATGAATCACAGAGACACAAGATATGCCGAGTGGAAAAAAATATCGAGGTAGAAAAACCACTCAGGTCAACCCGCTGCCTTTTTTAGGCTTTCATTTCAATAATTTATTTTGACAAAGCCTCAATGGTTGATTTCTGAGCACCGAATCAAGGAGCACCAACCCCTCTGTTTAGAGACACCAATCTCAAGGAGCACCAACCCCTTTCATAATATTTAATAGAACAAACAGTATTATAGAGGATCTCTCTATTTCACTTGATTTCTGTCAAGTGCCTCTTCACAGACAAAGCATAGAATTTTCAAGAGTCAAAATTGACTCTTCAGAATTCCATACATTATCTAATCTCGATACAACTTGAGGAAAATCTTATCATAGTCATAATACAATGTCATCAAATTTTATTACAATGATACATCTTTTCTTTCTTTTCTCACTATTTGATTTTCAACATCTTTCCATACAAAAGCTACAAATCTGAATACACACTATGTTTTCCAATTTTCAGCATCATAGAACATAATAGACTTTTACATCTTAATAGTAATGCCCCTGTTTCAAGTTTTGTTTTTTTGTCATGATTTAACCATAATCTCACTATTTTATGCTTTTACAGAAAAACATCATTATAGTTTGAAAGTATTACCCCACTATATCTTGAATTTCACTTTCCAAAAGTTATACAAGGTTGTTTTCAAGTTACAGAACAACTGTCAAGCAACAGTTCCAGATGTTATATAGATCATAAGTGAAGGATTCTTCCTTTCTGTCAAGGATAGAACAAATATTCCAAAAATAGAGGTGTAACTGAAACTTTTCTCTACAAGCGGCCTGCACATGCAGTGCTTACTCCCAAGCAGTATTAATGAAATACATATTTCATAGGAAAATTGGACAATGAAGCTGCTACTAAAAATAGACATAATTGAAACCCCAAACAAAAATGTAACCGAAAATAGGTAATCATGTACTTGATAGTAGTTACCAACTATTCTAGATAAGTAACTGAAGAAACTTTTAGTTTTCAAGATGACCCACAAACTTAAAAATATGTTTCATAAAACTGATAGGATAACCTTCAAAACAAGTAGTAAAGATTTGGAGCAAACGTTTCAGATTTTTGTGAAAAGGAATAGACATTTTCCATTTTTATTTTTGAATAAAAAAACTTAACTCGAAGTCACCTTGCTTGTGAAGTAACGGATCTGAACAACAAACTGAAAAAATAATACCTGAGAAAACTAGAAACACATTTCTCATAAGAGATTTACTAGGTCTGCGAAGTGACAGAGCAGCTCGAGCTCTTTCCCCATTTGAGCTTCCAACTGATGGAAGGAAACCGCCAGGTGAAACGACCAATGTCATGGTCTTTCTATTTTCCAATACGCTGCCAAAGATCAATAAATCAACTACTAGAACAGTGAAATGACTATGAGATAAACAAATCAATGATGGCGGCCAGAATAGGGTTTCAAACCCTTCGAAGCAAGTGAAGCAAAGAATAATGACCTAAACTCACAAAGCAAACGAACTGAAATCCTTTGCTAAGATTGATAAAATTTTGGAATCTGAGAGGACAGTTAATGAATTATCAAAAATTCTATAACAGATTTTGAGACCCGCTCTCTTACTGCACAACCGCAGTCTTACTTCGGACTACTCGCGGTATATCGGTAGCTCCTTGTGAACCGCTAACCATTTCCACCACGTTACCATGGTTACACTTATGACAGCCCATGGTATGGCGGTAGCCACCTTGCTTTCCGCTAGCTTCTTACACCGCATTACCATGGTTAAAATTCTAACTGCTTGCGATAGAACAATAGTTGTCCTGCTTGCCACTGACAATTTACTCGAACTATCACGGTTATACTGATGAAAACCCGCAGTGTAGCAGTAGTTGTTATGCTTGTCACTGGCGATTTCCACTACACTACCATGGTCATACTGATGACAACCTGCAGTGTAGCGGTAGCTGTTATGCTTGCCGATGGCGGTTTCCACCGCACTACCGCAGTCACTAGCTTAACTGCCAGTGGTACCACGGTAAGAAATTTTGAAGCCATTGTCTTACCAAAGTCAAACATGTCTATTGTTGGCCTTGAGGCCCGATATAAATGAAAACCAATAAACCCAAGTCAATTGCAAATAGAAGATCGAATAGAAAGCCTTTACTCAAGGTCTAGTGCCACCTTGATATGTTCAATGCTATATTTTGTGCCATTTCCAAATGAAGTCCAAAGACTTATGATGAATAGAAAAATATTGATGAATATTAAGATGCCTGCAACTAATCAAGCATAAGTAATCAACCCGTAAAAGAACTGATCGTGCGAGTCACTTGTAATCAAGTGAAGTACTGAAACACAAATGTTAAACCAAAAATGTATCACCTGATCAATGGAGCAAATAACCAATAATCAGAATACCTCAACCAAGATTTGCACATGGACCCAAGATATTAGAGCCACCAAGATAATAAAAAGAATGAAGTAAATGTGCCAAATAGACAAGCAGAATAACTAAGACAGTAACCACCAAGATGCCAGAGTAACATAAATTGTCATCAAGGACAAAATAGCACAAGAGGGATTAAAAAAACTCCCCCTTTTTCCTTGATGGAAAAATTGAGCCACCAAACCAAATAATGAGCTGTAACCGAATGCACATAATTCTCCCCCCTTTTGACACAAGGATAAAGGGAGACCAACAAAGATAAACTAGAAATAGCTGTGACATTCCATCAAATTGCAGATTTTACCTTTGAGCAACAAAGTATGAGCTGCAGGAAGAGCTAACCAGCTCCCCCTATCACCAAGATAGACTGTTTATGATAACAGAGATTGAGAGACAATTCCCAATCGAGACCTAAGTCTTTCAAAAAAATCTTTAGCCAACGGTTTTGTAAAAATTTCAGCAACCTGTGCTTGTGTAGGAATATATTGCACATATACCTTGTTAACCAACACCTTTTCACAAAGAAAATTTAAACTTTATAGCTATATGTTTAGTTCGAGAGTGCATAACTAGATTTTTTGAGATATTGATTGCACTAGTATTATCACACATAATAGTAATAGGTTTTGGAATTTCAATACCCATATCTGATAATGTCTGTGACATCCAAATTACCTGAGTGCAACAAGAAGTGGCAGCTATATATTTTGCTTCAGTAGTAGAGAGGGAAACAAATTCTTGCTTTTTTTTGTGCCAAGCCACTAGACGATCATCAAGAAAGAAAGCAACACCACTGGTGATTATCCTGTCATCTAGACATCCTACCCAGTCAAAATCAGTATAAGCTACTAAAGAGAAATCATTGCTTCTGGGATACCAGAGCCCATAATCAATTGTGCCCTGTACATATTTAAGAATCCTTCTCACAACATTGATGTGAGATTCCTTAGGAGATGATTGAAAATGAGCAACCATGCAAACAACTTGCATTATGTCAGGTTTTGAGTCTGTTAGATACAATAGGCTACTTATCATTGACCTATAGTCAGTTGGGTTGATAGCTGGAGAGCCATCAACCTTGCTAAGTTTACAGCCAGTAGCCATTGGAGTGCTTACATGATGACTTTCATCCATTGCTTGAGATAAAAAGATGCCAGATTCAAGTTGTAAAATCTGAAGACCTAAGAAAAATGACAGTTCTCCCAACATAGACATTTCGAATTCAGATTCCATGATTTGTGAGAATTTTTTACTCAAGGTAATATTGTTGCAACCAAAAATGGTGTCGTCAACATAAATTTCAACAACAAGAATATCATATCCTTCAATTTTAACATACAGATTGTTGTCTACTCCTCCTCTAATGAAACCTTTTGACAATAAGTGACTATCCAATCTGGAGTACGAAGCTCTAGGAGCTTGTTTTAGGCCATATAGAACCTTTTCAATCTGTAGACATGATTGGGTTTGTTTTTACAGATAAACCCTTCAGGCTGTTCTATGTAAACTTCTTCTTCTAAATATCCATTTAGAAAGATAGTTTTTACATCCGTTTGATAGATAGTGAAATTTTTGAAAACATAATATTCCAAGAAAATTCTAATGGATTCAAGCCTACCAACAGGAGCAAAGGTTTCACTGAAATCTATACCTTCTTGCTGAGCATATCCTTTGCAGACATATCTAGCCTTGCTGCAAACAAAATGACCATGTTCATCATGTTTGTTTCTAAAGATCCACTTGCCTCCTCTGACATTTTTGTCATCTGGTCTTGGGACTAGATCCCAAGTCTATTTTTTTTCAATTTGATCAATTTCTTCCTGCATTGCATTAAGCCATCATTCATCAGTTAGAGCATCATCAAAAATTTTGGGCTCAAATTGGGTGATTAAACAAAATGCAGTAAGCTCAGCTATGTGAGCTTTTTCATCATAGTTAATAGCCCTTTTCCTTGTTTGAACTCCTGCAGATCTATCTCCTATAATCAGATCTTTAGGATGGTTCGTAGAAAGAGATTTTGAAGGAACTTTAGTTTCATATTTTTCTGAGCTGATTTCAGCATCTTTAGGTTGTACTTCAGCAAGTTTAGGGCTTGCTGGTTTTGTTTTAGGATTTGTAGTTTCAAAGCTTTCAATAATTATATCAAGTTCAAATTCGTCCTCCTCATCATCCTACATAGGTTCAATATCTAGAAGCAGATTTTCATCAAAATTGATATTTAAAGATTCAACAATTTTGTTTAGCCTATTGTTAAAACATTTATATGCTTTGCTGTGAGTAGAGTATCCTAAAAATATACCTTCATCAGTTTTAGTTTGGAAACTACCTAAGTTTTCATCATCTCTCTTAATAAAACACTTGCAACCAAATATTCTGAAATATTTAATTTGGGTAGATTTACCATACCACAGTTCATATGGAGTGAAATTTGATTTCATTGCAATCTGGACTCTATTCAAAATGTAGACAACTGTATGAACAACTTCTTTCCAATACATATTTTCCAAATTTTCTTCATTCAACATGGTTCTTTCCATCTCTTTTACAGTCCTATTCTTTTTCTCAAAAACCCCATTTTGTTGGGGTGTTCTGGCAACAACATACTGTCTTTTTATGCCATGTTTGTCGCAGTAGTCAATGAATTCTTGTGAGGTGAATTCACCACCTTTGTCAAATCTTAAATATTTTAGTTTTAAGTTTGACTCTCTTTCTACCAGTTTTCTAAAAACTTTAAAACGTTCAAAAGCTTCTGATTTATTCTTGAGAAAGGTAACCCATACCATACGAGAGTAGTCATCAACAAACAACATGAAATATTTTTCACCATTTATGGACCTAGTCCTTGTAGGACCACATAAGTCAGTATGAACAATTTGCAGAGGCTTAACTTAGAGAAATGTTCCTTGGATTTAAAGCTTACCTTGGTTTGCTTTCCTTTGAGACACTCTTTACAAACAACTTTGTCAGGTTTTCTAAGAAGGGGCAGACCTCTTACATTTTGATTTTTGCTAATTCTGACCATATTGTTAAAATTAATGTGGCCTAGTCTCTTGTGCCACATCCAAATTTCTTCAAAATGACTCATTAAGCATATACCGCGATTATTTTCATGTCGAGAGGTGTCAAGTAACTTGTATACATTTCCTTTGGTCCTTCTTCCAACAACAACAAATTTACCAGACTGGTTTTTTGATTTCACATCCTTATGAAGTGAACATGACTTGATAGCCACTGTCACAGATTTGACTGACACTTAGAATTTTATGTTTTAATCCTTCTACATAGTATACATTGTAGATTGGAGTGTCTTCATTCAGAAATAGAGAACCTCTACCTTTGATTTGAATTCCAGAGTTGTCTCTGAATTTTACATATCCACCAACATAGTCTTCTAGATTTGTAAAATTTTCTTTTTCACCAGTCATGTGGTTTGAACAGCCACTGTCCAGGACCCATAGGTCCTTTTTCTTTGAGTGAAAAGCAGTTTGAACAAGCATAGTGTGTTCAATGTTGTTAACTGCTTTGGGTTTCCAGACTTTGATGGTTTTCAGCTGTTTATTCTGCTAATCAGCATTGCATTGCTTAGTAGAATGACCCAAATATTTGCATGTAAAACATCTAATCTATCTTGCAAAACTATGATTCTGCCTAAAGCCAAATCTAGGAGTTTTAGAATTCATAAATCTGCAAGAATTTACTTTGTGACCAAATTTATTACAGAAGTAACAGTACCCATAAAAGAGAGGGTAGGAGTTGTAAACCATTTTGTTGCTCCTAAAAGGATGAATATGATCCTTGAAAAACTCAGAATGTTTGAGTTCAAGATTTTTGTATCCAGCAACAACATTGTTCTTTTCACTGTCATTTGAGCATTCACCTTTGATAAAGCCAATACCAGTTTTGTCTTTGTTTAATTTTTGTTTACTGAGCATGTCATTCAGTTTAAGAGTGCTTTCATAATTCTCGATAGTCTTCCTGAGATCTACAATCTCATGTTCAAGTTTTTGAATTTCTTGGTCTTTATAACTTATGTCAATGCGAAGACAATCTTCAACTCTCTTGAATTCTTCAAGTTGAGTTTTTAATGAAATTATCTCAAGATTTATGAGTTGCTCTTGTGAACTATCTTGAGCATCATTATGTTCTTGAGCACGTAACTGTTTCTTAAGTTTTCTTAGCCCTTTTAGAGCACATTTCAGTTCTCCTTCATAATCCACTTCACCTTCTTCAACATCATTGTTGTTGGTTTCATCTTGCTAAATGATTTCAGCCATGAAGAGATTTTCATCCTCTTCATCTAGAGAATCATTAGATTCATAATCTATTTCATTTTTGCTGAACAAAGTTTTCTTCTTTTTGAAATTAAATTAATGTTTGGGTCTATAAGCCTTGTTCTTGGCAAATTTCTCAGATTTCTCGTTATCACTGTTTGTGTCACCATAGGGACACTTTGCAGCAAAGTGGCCTATTTTGCCACAGTTAAAGCATTTGAAGGGAAGTTTTACCTTATACTTTCCAAAAACCTTTTTGAGTTTCCTCACAAAATGGGATTCTTTAGAATCAGAAAATTCTGATTCAAAGAGCTCATCCCTTTCTTTCCTTTCAACATTAAATGTTGATTCTTTTGTAGTGGTGTTGTTTTTACTAATTCGCATTTCATAGGCAGTCAGAGTGCCTTGTAGATTGTCAAGGGTAAGCTGGGTAAAGTGTTTCTTCTCTTCTAGAGTAGCTACCTTAGCTTCAAATTTTGTCGGCAAGGTTTTGATGACCTTGGTTACAACATCAAACTCCTTGACTTCTTCTCCTAGACCCTTCATGGCATTTACTATTTCATCAACTCTGAAAAAATAGTCAACAACTTTTTCATCGTCCCTCATTTTTAATTCTTCAAACTGATGTTTTAAAGTGAGGACTTTGGACTGTTTTACCTTTTCATTTCCTTGATAGATAGTTTCAAGTTTAGTCCAGATTTCTCTAGCAAAACTGCAGTACATGACTTTGTTGAAGACATCTTTAGTCAGAGCACAAAGAAGAGCATGCTTTGCTCTTGCATTGGTTTCATATCTCTTCTTTTCATCAAAAGTAGTTGGCAAAGTAGCTGGTACAGTGTACCCAGTCAATACTATGCTCCAGACATCAAGGTCAATAGAAGTTAAATAAGTCTCCATTCTGATTTTCCAGAATACATAATCAGTTCCATCAAATAATGGAGCTCTAGTCATGGAAGTACCTTCATGATCTTGAGACATTTTGAATAGACTCCAAGTCTAGAATCAATCCTAGGTTGGAAAGACCTATCAGAGGACCCTAGGCCTTGATACCAATTGTTGGAGTGAAAATACACTGAGAGGGGGGGGGTGTTGAATCAGTGTTTATAACTTCTTAAACAATTTAAACTGAAACTGAAAATAACCATCCATATGTTCTCATTTAACAATGATAGTGTCATTCATGTATTCAAATGCAATCATATAAATTGAAATGAGTAGTGTAGCATTGAATTTTAAAACAGTAAAGTACTGAAGCAAATGAATCACAGAGACACAAATACACACAAGATATGCTGAGTGAAAAACCCTCCTAGGGTAGAAAAACCACTCCTGAACCTGCTACCTTTTTCAGGCTTTCATTTCAATAATTTATTTGACAAAACCTTAATGGCTGATTTCAGAGCACCGACTCAAGGAGCACCAACCCCTCTATTTAGAGACACCAATCTCAAGGAGCACCAACCCCTTTCCTGATATTCAAAAGAATGTACAATAGTACAAAGGATCTCTTTGTTTCTCTTGATTTCTATCAAGTGCCTCTTGACAGACAAAGCATAGAATTTTCAAGAGTCAAAATTGACTCTTCAGAATTCCATGCATTATCTAATCTCGATGCAACTTGAGGAAAATCCTATCACAGTCACAATACAATCTCATCAAACTGTATTACAATGATATATCTTTTCTTTCTTTTCTCACTGTTTGATTTTCAACCTTTTTCCAAACAGAAACTGCAAATCTGACTACACACTATGTTTTCCAATTTTCAGCATCATCCAACATAAAAGATTTTTCATCTCTTAATAGTAATACCCTTGTTTCAAGTTTTGTTTTCCTATCATATAGAACCCTAATCTCATTGTTTTTGGATTTTTACAGAAATCATCATTACATATTGGAAGTATTACCACTGTTTCTCGAATTTCACTTTCCAGAACATTATACAAGGTTGATTTTAGGTTACAGAATAACTGTCAAGTAATAGTTATGATGTTGCAATGATCATAAAAGGAAGATTCTTTCTTTCTGTTTAGGATAGAACAACAATGTCCAAGAATAGAGGTGTAACTAAAAATTTTCTCCACAAGCGACCTGCACATGCAGTGCTTACACCCAAGCAGTATTAATGAAATACATATTTCATAAGAAAGTTGGACAATGAAGCTGCTACTAAAAAATAGATATAATTGAACCCCAAACAACAATGTAACCGAAAACAGGTGATCATGTACTTGATAGCAGCTACCAACGATTTCAAATAAGTAACTGAAGAAACTTTTAGCTTTCAAGATGACCCACAAACTTAAAAATATGTTTCATAAAACTGATATGATAACCTTCAGAAAAAGTAGTCAAGATTTGGAGCAAAAGTTTTAGATTTTCATGAAAAGGAATAGACATTTTCAATTTTTCTATTTGAATGGAAAAACTTAACTCGAAATCACCTTGCATGTGAAGTAACGGATCTGAATAGCAAACTGAAAGAGTAATACGTGTGAGAACTAGAATTGCATTTCGCATGACTGATTTACTAGATCTACGAAGAGACAGAGCAACTCGAGCTCTTTCCCCATTCAAGCTTCCAACTGATGGCAAGAAACCGATAGGTGAAACGACCAATGTCATGGTCTTTCTATTTTCCAATACGCTGCCAAAGATCAGTAAAATAGCTACTAGAACAGTGAAATGACTGTGAGATAAACAACTCAATGATGGCAACTAGAATAGGGTTTCAAAACCTTCGAACAATGAAGCATAATGATTTTCCCTACTTTCCACACAAAATCCTTTGCATAATTGGAGTCCGAGAGGACATAAAATTAATGGATCAAAACCGCATAATATACTTTGAAATCCATAAAAAGATCCACGACATGCATGCCGATAGGAATAAATTGACATATGTTTCCTTACCGCACAACCACGGTCTCACTTCAGACTACTCGTAGTACAATGGTAGCTCCAAGTTAACCGCTAACACCTTCCACCGCATTACCTCAGTTAACTTCTTGACAACTCGCGGTATAGCGGTAGCTGTCTACTTGCCGCTAGCCATTCTCACCGTGTTACTGTAGTTTCCCTGATGATGGCCTGTGGTGTAGCAGTAGCTGTTGGCTTGCCACTAGTAGTTTCCAACACACTACCGCAGTCATACTTCTGACAGCCCGCGGTGTAGCGGTAACTCTTGCTTGCCGTTGGTGGTTTCCACCGCACTACCGCGGTCACTGGCTTAACTGCCAGCGGTACCGCGATAAGACCTTTTGAAGTCGGGGTCTTACCAAAGTCAAACATGCCTGTTGTCGGCCTTGAGGCCCGATATAAATGACAACCAATAAAACCAAGTGAAATGCAAATAGAAAATCAAATATAAAGCCTTTACCAAAGGTCTAGTGCCACCTTGATATGTTCAATGCTATATTATGTGCCATTTCCAAATGAAGTCAAATGAAGTCCAAAGACTTATGATGAATAGAGAAGACTTGACGAATATTAAGATGCTTGTAGCTGATCAAGCAAGTCACTTGTAAACAAGTGAGGTACTGAAACATAAATGTTAAACCGGAAACATTAAACCTGTTCGATGAAACAAGGAGCCAGTAACTAGAGTGCCTTAACTGAGATCTGCACATTGAGTTAAACGATCAGTACCACCATATAATAAAATCAGTGAAGTAAATGTGCCAATCAAAAGATGGATCAACAAAGAAGATAACCATCAAGATGCCAGAGAATCATAAAGTGACATCAAGGACAAAAATAGCACAAGAGGGATTCAACA
>CM021100.1:588803308-588833198 GCA_007115665.2 Sequoiadendron giganteum
CTTTACATTGGACCCTCAACCTAATCCTTCAACCATATACCCTCAAACCTATACCCTAAACACTCTACCCTCAACCCTTAACCCTAAACCCTTTAACCCTAAACCCTTAAACCTTCTATCCTATACCCTCAACCCAATACCCTCTACCATCGACCCTAATCCCTCAACCCTCAACCCTTAAATCCTAATACCCTAGAAACCATCAACAATATAGGTCCTCCATCGCAATCCCTCAACCCTATACCCTCAACCCCTATCTCTTGGATTCTCTATCTATACATCTCACCTCTCTCTCCCTTCCTCTCTTCTACCCTCTCTAATTGTCTTTATCTACCTTCTCCCTCTTTCTACGTACCTCTCATTCAATCAATCCCTACCACCCTCTCTCGCTCCCTCTATTTATCTCTCTCTATCTCCCTCCCTCCCTCTCCCTCTCCCACTCCCTCTCTCTCCCTCTCTCTCCCTCTCTCTCAGGCCTCTCCCTCCCACCCCCTCTCTCTCTCAAGTATCTCCCTCTAGAAACCTACCTAGGCAATTCTATCTCTCTCCCCTCTCTATATATCCCTCCCACCCTACCTAGATAAGTCCCTCTCACTCCACTTCCCTCTTTCTCTCCCTCTCTCAATTCACTTCCTCCCACACCCTCTCCCTCTCTCAGGTCTCTCAATCACACTCCCTCTCTCTCCCACTCCCTCTCTCTCACACTCCCTCTCACTACCTATCTATCAATTCTCTCCCTCCCACCCCCCTCACACTCTCAAGTCTCTCCCTTTAGCATCCTTCTTGCATAACTCTCTCTTTCTCTTTGTCTCTCTCTCTCTCTCTCTCTCTCTCTCTCTCTCTCTCTCTCTCTCTCTCTCTCTCTCTCTCTCTCTCTCCCTCTATCTGTCCCACCCTACCTAGCTAAGTCCCTCTCTCTCTATCTCTCTATCTCTCCCACTCCCTCTCTCTTAAACTCTCACTTCCACCTCTCTCTCTCTCTCTCTCTCTCTCTCTCTAAAGACATACATAAATACATGCATACAAGCATAATAAATATGTACATACAATCCTACATGCATACAAGCATACATGTATATGTGTAGATACACTCTTACATACATATAGGCATACATGCATGCATATATACATACATGTACATACAAACATACAAATATATAAACACACATTCAATATAGTAGCATTTAACATTAAGCAAGACATAACGCAAGTGTGTTATAATGCACTTGTGTTATGTCTTGCTAGACATGTTCCTCACAAATGCAAGAAAATCATGCCAAAACTGAGATATTATCTTGCTTTTGGAATCCCCAAGCCTTGGGATTGGTATTTTCTTTGGAATACCAACCCAAAGGCTTGGAGGGCATTCCCAACGACAAGAGACGTGTTTTTGCAAATTCTACAATATTTCACATAATTGGGTTCATGCTCACTGTCAGGATTGCACGTGGTTCAATATCAAACAAATCGAACATCTAGGTAATGTTAGGTTATCTCTTAGCTATCCAACGATGTAATTTTTTTCACTTTCTGACAATGTTAAGCCTTTCATCCATAATTTATTTTGTTTGTATGTCTCTTTTTTGACAAAAAGCAATGTTTGGTGGTTTTTCCTTATAAATTAATCGTTCATCGAAATTTCAAATAAATTGAATTTTTAGAAACTAGACTCCATTCTACAAATTTTTAAAAAAATCAATTAGTTTCCAAAACTTGTAGGGGTAGCACGGCCAAAATTCTATATTTTAGGAAGTGTCTACTTCGAAAATTAGTAAAAAAATAACTATTCATTAAAAAATTATTAGAAGAATTGTGCATCAACTACATATTGTTAGATAACTTCTGAGCATTGCGATTTTAAAAATACTAAAAAAAAATTCACCATACGAGGGTCGTACAAGACTTGTTGTGTTATGTTTTTCTGAAAAAAATAGCACCAATTTGTGTACGTCCCTCATTTGAACCCCTTAATATCAACCATTTTCAAAATAAATTAGTAGTTTAGAAAGTAGACTCGAAGCACTTCGATCCTTGTTTTTTTTCCATCTGAAAATTTTGTGTAACTATCCTCAATTCCGCATTCAAGGTCGGTATTTCCTGATTTCAAAAAAAAGTGACTTTTAAATAGTGGTTTTTAGAAACTCCTATTGAAAATCATTTTTTATATCTAGGTATTGAAATAAATTACATATTTGAAAACTAGACTCCGAGTACTACATTTTATGATTAGTGAATTTTTTTAAGATTTCATCTGTAAGTGCTTCAAATTTTAAGGTCAAATGTGACAAATTCTGAAAATCAAGGAAAACACTTCCACTTTTTGGCCAAAAAGTGGACTCAAGTTCTTGCACATACCCTTGTGTGGTGTGTTATAACAACCTAAGGTTTTGAATTTTTTCAAAATGAAAACTAGTTTATCCCAATTATGTGATGTTTCAAAAAATACATGCAATGCACCTACAAATCTGATAATCTTCAATATTGCAATGCAACAATTTTTCATAAATTTGTAACCAATGACGCAAAATGACAACTTTCTTTAACATGCAATAACACTTTTCTAGAATTTCAAATCAAATATTTGCAAGCAGAATTGGACAAAGAATATAGAGATAGAGACATGTGTAAAATTTATCTAAGCCACCTGTAGTAGGACAGAGGCACCCTAAGGCATCTGAGTCTTGGATATTATTGTTTTTCCATAATCTTAATGTAAGTGAAATGCAAGTGTATGACAATGTTTGAACAACAAATCACACTTTTAAATGCAAAGATGACCTAAATTATTGAAACAAACCATAATTCAAGCTATGATGTAATATAAATGCAATATTTTTTAATCTTTATAATTTTTTATGATACAAAAATGAAACCCTAAATGAGAAATGCAAAGGAATACAATGCAAAACCTATATCTAGGGTGAATGAGTGTAATTTTTAGAAGGTTTATGATGTAAAAATGTTAGGTTCACCAAAATATATCATATGAAAAAGAGAACCCTAATTTTAATGCATAAAATATAGGATCAATTACCTCCTTTTTCGAAGGTACATTAAGATGCAAATTAAAAGGATAATAGATTGAATTTCAACCATAAAGGTGAGTCAATCAAGCCTGGATTTAAATCCTTAGGGCCTTAGAAATGGATTCGAATGATTTAGAATTGATTAATGTAATTAGAATATATGACCTAGTATAAAAAATGCAAGATTCCAACAGATAACAGACTAAAACGACAATTTGTAAACAAGTTTGAAAAATGCAAGAGACTGTGTACCTATCATGAAAAGTTGGTTTTGAGCTAAATAGGAGAACTGGGACACCTAGGGGAATATGGGTCTTTGATAGGGTGTCTTGCTCTAATTTTAGGGTCCTCTAATGATAGATCTAACCTTCTGATTTGCATTTGCAAAGTTGTCAAAATGTTGTCAGATAATTTTGTATGTAAGGTTTCGTAGCTTGAAAATATGTAGGGCTTTGAATGTAGAAATGAATAACTTTCCTTCAATCTTCCTTCAATCCTCTTTAGACCTAATATTTGCACATTCACAAAGAGGAGATATTGTACCATTTAGGGGTTTGCCTCAATCAAACCCCATGTAAGTGTTTCCACTTCCACAATGGCAATGTAAATGATAAAATGATAATGGATAGGAAAGGAATGATAAAATCATAAAGTGTTGCAACTCACCACCCTTTAATGGCTTCTTTGAAGAACTGAAGTCGCGCACATCACCTCAAGGTATTAGATCTTTCTTTCTTTATTGCTTGAATGCTTTGGATACCTACAAAAGTGTTAGCTTTCACAAAATAATGACAACATTCAAACACACACAAACTCACATAGGATTTGACATGATGTTAGGATCTTGAATTGTTGTAATAAATCTTTGAAATAATTCTCTTGAATTTCTCTTAACAATAATTATTTCTCATAAAATATCCTTCTAGTTTCAAATGGTAAAAAGACTAGGTATTTATAGGCATTTATCCAATTTCTTGACAGTTAAATCATGATATCCAACATTTAAAATTTGAATTTTGAATGTTAAGATGGCCACTTCGACATGTCCAAAATTGGGTCCTGGCTAAGTAGGGGAACCCATACGCCTAAGGGCATATGGGTCCTGACCCTGACTTCTAGGACATTAAGTGTCGGGGGCAACATATGAGTTGGATGCATTTATTCAATTCTTGCAATTTATCATAAAGTGGTATAAATGGGCCATAGAATGCATAATTTTAGGAAATTAGGGACCCAATTAGGCTCAATAATTTAAGGGGAGAAAAACATAGTGTGAAATTATCAAGGGTGACAATTTATGACACTATATCAGCAATATTAAAATTACTATATTATAACAAATTTCATGTCAAACCAAGGATGTGCAACACACCATTGATAACCTTCACCCATCCATCAAGGATTTAAGGCCAACTATGCTTAAGTGAGATTCATTATTGAATATACCTTCCCACCATCATATATTTATACTTTGAAAACCAACCCTAGTAGAGATCATGGAAAAGAAACCTCTGAATTATATTAACCACACATATTTCAATACATGATTTTCCAACACCATGACAAAGGAATGTGCATTATATTGAGAAGAGATTTTAGACTCCTCATGTGAATCACTCTTTTTCACTTTTAACCCTCTTTATGATCTCTTTTAAATTGCCTACTCTTGTCATAATTCTCATATCTATTCTTATAATTTCTAAGAGATTTGTATCTCCCATAGGATTTGTACCTAGGATTTTATTTCTTCTTGTCTTTCTTCTTCAATATTCTATGAATAACTAGGGCCTCCTTAGTAGATTCATAATATTTTCACATCTCCTTTTAGAGTAACACAACCACTACCTCATCTATTTTGAGTTTCAAGGTAGTTCTCCCAATTACCATCACCAAGTGATCCAATAATTATTACAAAAACCATAAAGAAGTTTCATGTAACAAGCATCATAATCCATTTTTCACTCTAATAGAGTACAACTAGATCACAATAATATTGAATTAATTTAAATTCTCAACCACATAATAACCATCGTCCATTCTCAAGGTGTGCAACTTCTTTCTCAAGAAAATTTAACTAAGGATTTAGCCTAGTACAAGTCTTCCAACTTCTTCCAAATATCTTGTCTAGTGACTTCTACTTGTACATTCAATAAAATAGAATCCAACAAGTAGAGCCTAATGAGGCCCTTAATATTTTATTCCAATAAATCCTTGTAGTATTTTGACATTGTAGTGGGTTTCGATATAGATGCAATAGTCTATAGAACTCTATCTATAAGCATATCCTTCACCTTGAGCTTCCATAACTTAAATTTAATGCCTACAAATCTCTCCATCTTTATTCTTGATGTGCATTTCATTTTTGTGCAATAAGATCTCCTTGAGTGCAAGCTCCTACTCAATCCAATATTAATACTAAAACTTTATCACTAACACCTAGGAACCAAAGTGATAAAGATCTGACACCAAATAAAAGGAATAAAATGTTTGGACTGGTGTAGGTTATGAGAGGATGTTTGTTTAGAGATTATATTGATCATACAGCTACAAGGAAATAAACACAAAAGTAATATACCATAACATGATTTACATGGGGAAAACCATTTCAATAAATAAACCCCACACTCCAAAGAAACTCGATGTATTATTTAGAAATCAATGGTTATAATATACGCTTGCAAATTCTAAGTCTTCACATGAGTATCACCAACAAGATATCTAGAGCAATTTTAGCAGCATAATAGTACCTACAAAACTCACTATGAAACATTAATCAAGAAATAAATAAATAAATAGGAGAAGAAACACATGAAACCATCGTATGGTAATTAGGAAACCATAAGCCAAAATCATCCAAATTTGGTGGCCAAATTTTTAGTCAAAATCCAACACCCAAGTTCCAAGATGAGTCCACATGTTAATATAGTATATTCCTTACTATCATGTGTTCGTCATAATCCACTCACCAACTTGGGTGCTCCATTTTGGCTCAATTATCTCCTTTCAAATATTTCTTATGGAATTTATAAAAAAAATCATAAGTTGATCAACAAGTGTGAATCCCTCTTAGAGCTCTCTTATGCATCATGGATGCTCTTATATTTCCAATATCTTATATAGGCCATAACTTTTGATCCAATAATTTCATTGGGACAACATTCATTTTTTATGGTTTGCTTCGAAAATTCCCGCATCTGCTCTATGCTTCGACGTGACCTCCTCTGCGAAAAACCATGACGAAGGTGCCCTCAGGGGGGCGATGGAGGTGAAAGGGTTTGTCGTTTCTGGCGCTACCACAGATGCGTCCTTTTCTCAAACTGTGCGCAATCTGGTGTGTGGCAGGGATGGCTCTCCCGAGCAATTCTCTATTCCATTGGTTTTTAATGTGGGTCAGAATGAAGGCAATGTTGGGTTCGGTAATCTTGAGATGGCTGGCTCTATGGGTTCGTGCCTTGTTGGCGATGGTTGCAGGCGAAAAATCTTCGATGACGCCCTAGTTGCTCGACCTTCCTCTCTGTGCAAGGGTCTTCATGGGTCGGGGCTCACTGTCTAGCGGTTTATCCCGACCAAGAAAAAATTTGAGCCTCTTTGCGTCCTCCATTTGTCGTTCGTCAATCTTCGGCCCCTGAGATCAGTCTTGACGGCCTTGTCTGCGACAGAGAAGATTATTTGTTCGAATCTATGGAAGACAAAGAAATGGTGCTAAAAATCGGTCCCTGGTTCTTCCAAGGGGATTCCCTGTGCATGAAACCTTGGTCCCCCTCATTTGATCCTCGCATAGAGTCATTCTCATTTGCATTTTTATGGGTTCGTTTACCTTACCTCCCATTATAGTTTTGGGAAATAGACTGTCTGAAAGCGATTGGCAATGGCTTGGGGAAATACTTTTGTATCTCCAATGAAATAATCAAGTATGAAAATTCAAATTTTGCTCGCATATGTGTAGAAATGGATGTTTCAAATGGTCTTCCAATAGAAATATTTCTCAATGTTGGAAAAAGACGTTGGTGCCAACCAATAGATTATGAAAAGATAGCATTCAAATGTAGGATTTAATTTGCTACAGAACATGTTACTGCACAATGTAGTAAAAGACGTTTTGGGGAGAATGTTGGTGTTGTCCCAAATAGCAACCCCTCGTGGTGGGTTGGGGCTGAGTCCAAACATTATGTCGTTTCTCCTTTTGTAAATAATTCTAGTGCCATCTCTCCCTCTCTTTAGAAATCTGCTCCTTCTCTGGCCCCATCCCACTTGGTCATGGAAGAATGCCAAGTTCATGAGGCTACGCCAAATCCATTGCCAAATGTTGCTTGCATTACTTCTCCTCCATCCATGGAGGTCTCCACTACGGCTTCTTCTTCTCTTTTAGTGGCTACTACTGTTGATTGCAATCCTGGTCCACCCTTGCTGGCGGATTCACACTTGGGTCAACATTCTTCCTTGGTTTCCGAATAGGCTTGGATAGAGGTGAAGAAAAAGAAAACTCCATCTTCAAAACAAAAACATCCAATTTCCTTAAGATCCTCAAAGAATGAAGACACTTTGGAGGTATAATTTTTGGGCACACCCATCTCTAGGTTGAAGCATATTCTATTAAGTTAGGAGGGTTAGTTTTGGAAAGTACAATTTTGTTTTTGTTGTGGCACCCCTAGTGGCAAGGGTGTGCATTTATTCTCTTTTTGAACCTTATATTACGGGAGTTGTCCCCTTGATAGCACTTATTAAAAATAAAAATAAAAAGTTCATTGGAACTTTTTTAAATTGAATATCTTATATATATCCATGTTTCTTTAACCTAATTACTTCGATTAAGACCCATTACAATATTTTTGGGATAAAAATCGACCTCTAAAAATTATATTTTATGTTTTATAGCCTAGAAGTTATATTTTTTTTGTTCTAACATAAGGTTGATCGTTAGATAGTACTTCCATATATCCATTCATGATCCCAATATTTTTCATCCCCTATCCTACATCATTCCCACAACATGCAAGAAATACAAGAAAAATGTAATGCTAAAATTTACATATCCATGCAAAATATCATTTAATTTTAGTCCCATCCTAAGAGGATTTATTAATAGAATTGCATAGCAACATGGCACATTTTTATGCAATGTTTGGTTCTTTTTGCAATCCCTATCCATCCCTATTTATTATCTTTCTCACCCATTCTCATACATTTGACCATATCCCTACCTTATCTATATGTATTCCCACACATCCCCCTAATTTATAAACCCATTCTTCAACATGTCCATTCCTAATCTCGTAATTTAGAATCCCCTATCTTAGGTCATTCCTATGGTACATAGGAGAAATTTTTCACAATGCAAATCCAATTACACAACATGGATCTAGCCTGACTTTCCAAATTATTAAGATTCAAATTGCTAACTCCTACCCTTTTATCAATCCTTGATACATGTTTATGTCACAATTCATTATGCCTTAGTATTTAAAGTAATCTAATTGAACATTAGTTCACATTTTTGAATGTCATAGAACATTCCAACATTATAAGCATTTACAAGGAGCATTCATAGAAACTTTTAGATTTGGGGCAATAAAAAGAACAATAGTTACATCAAAATTATTATCTTACATCATTGTAGAATTTCTAAGACCAAATTCCAAGCCATTTCAAAGGGTTGACTAAGGAAAACATAATTACAAATCATCAGTCTCCCCCAAGTATTTCTAAATACCACCAATCCTTAGAACACTAGTAGAACAAAGATTGGAGCAAACCAAATATACACTTTATCAAATCAAACCCATGAGTTATGAAGAAAACTACAAACACAAAGTATCCATTTTTTTAAATCAAATCCACAAGTTACAAAACATATCCTTACCTTGCAAGATTGATAAAAAGTTGTAAGATCAACCCTCAAATATTTCTAGGTTTACACAAAGTCCAAGGACATTCAATACACACCATGACCAACTTTGATTCTATGAATTATCAGTATTCATAATTGTAAATGTAATCAAATCTTTCACAAATAGGATCCTAAAACCTTAGAATAAACTAAGGTCTGAAATTTTGTGTAAGACAATTCTAAGTCAAAATGCGATTTCCAGATTTCTTCTCTAAATGCGATTTCTAGATTTCTCTTTAAATGCAAATGTACTGAATGCATAACATTAATTGATTTCGATGTTTGCATATCAATGGGAAGCCACCATAAGTATGATGGAGACCCGCCTCTAAGAGGCACGTCTCAAGAGAGGACGTGTCTCCACAAGTGGAGACCCGTCCGCTCAAGAGACGTGTCTCTTTGAGCACGTGGGTCCCTTCACTCTCAATGACAATTAGTTAGTGTCTAAACACACACAAACCAAGGTGGCAGATATGTATAGAATTCTCAATTTATTTAAATATAGAATTTCGACATCATTTAATATATATCGAATTTTATCAATGCTTATAAATTTGATTTCACTTATTTTCTTAATTTGATTATTCTGAAAAATAGCCTAGATCTTAACTGACCGAAGCTATCATTTATCAACACTACCTCTTAGCTAGGAAAGATATTTTAAATCAAATAAGTGAAGATATCACCTTCACACGTGATATCGAAGACATGGTATGTTTTTCTCAATATTGTCAAGTCACATGACATTCTTCATACACATCTTCATTATGGTATGTGCACTAACATCAAGTCACATGATGTCTACCATAATTCATGGCATATCCATGGATATAAATATCCACCATGATTATCTCTTTAAGGATCACAATGATCTTCAAATATCAAGTCTCATGATATCCATCAAGGTGTCCAAGAGATACTATCATGACATGTCCACAAATATCAAGTCACATGATATCTATCATGATAGTTTATCATTGTAGAGTCGTCACTTTACAATGTCAAATACAAGTGTTCATTATTAGAAAGATCGTCACCTTTCGATAATGTACACAGGGGGAGTAGGCCCATAAAGTCATGGAGTCACACACATAACAAAATATTTTACACATTAAACATATTTATATATATTAGTACAATTTATAAACAATTTGTATTTCAAGCATAAATAAAAAATTACATTTCAACCATACCAAGTTTCTTCCTAAAGTGCTCTACCTTGACTCGGGAGAGAGGCTTGGTGAGAATGTCTGCAGTTTGATCATTTGTACTAATATACTCCAACTGGATCACTTTCCTTTCCACCATATCTCTTACATAATGATAGGGGATCTCAATGTGCTTAGATCTGTCATGAAAGACAGGATTCACAGAGAGTTTTATACAACTCTGATTATCACAATGAATAATTGTAGGATTCAAGGGCTCACCAAAGAGGGGCCCACAAGCAATTTACGAAGCCATACTGCTTCTCTTGCTCCCATTGAGGCTGCAATGTATTCAGCTTCCGTTGACCTCTATGCAACTGAAGATTGTTTTCTACAAATCCAGGAGATCATAACCGATCCTAAACTGAAGCAACATCTAGATGTGCTTTTCCGATCGGTTACACTTTCAGCTCAATCTGAATTAGAATACCCATGTAGATCTAGTTGATCATTCTTGTAAAGAAGACCATATCCAATAGTGCCTTGAAGATATCTCAAAATATGTTTCATAGCCATTAAGTGAATTTCCTTTGGTTCACACATGAACTGACTGAGAACATTTACTGCATAGCAAATATCAGGTCTAGTGTTAACCAGATACATCAAGGATCTAATCATCTATTTGTAAAGGGTTGGATCTGCACATTTGGATTCTGCTGCTGCTTCTTTCAATTTGTGAAGGTTGGTTTCCATAGGTGTAGACATCGGTCTATAGTCCAACATTCCAAATCTTTTCAAAATGTTAATAGTATACTTCCCTTGGTTTAGTATGATGCCTTCTGATTTCTGCCATACTTCCAAACCGAGGAAGTAGTGTAGAATACCCAAGTCTTTCATGTCAAATTCAGAAATTAGATCATGTTTCCCTTGAGCAAAGAGGTGATCTTCTCCTGTTATCAGCAGTTCATCAACATATAAAATAATTATAAGCATATCACCTTTGATTACCTTGAAGTAGAGATGGGAGTCAACATCAATTTTGGAAAATCCTAATCCCAAGAGATAGCTGTCAATTCTTTCATACCAAACCCTAGGAGCCTATTTAAGTCCATATAGAGCTTTCTTCAGCCTGCACATATGTGAGTTAGATTTATGTATTATAAAACCTTCAGGTTGTTCCAAATAGACTTCCTCTTCAATGGTTCCATTCAGGAAGGCAGTTTTCACATCCATTTGATGGATCTTCCAGCTTTTAGTTGCTACAATGGCTAATGCTGCTCTCACTAATGTGTAACGGGCAACAGGTGCAAATGTTTCTTCATAATCAATGCCTTCCTTTTGAGAAAAACCCCTAGCCACGAAAGGTGCTTTATGTTTTTGTATACTGCCATCAACAGCATGCTTGATTTTGAAGAGCCATTTAGAATAGACAACATATTTCTCTTTTGGTCTAGGCACTATGTCCCATACATCATTCTTTAGGATGGACTGATATTCCTCTGTCATTGCATCCTTCCAGGCTTGATGTCTGAAGGCTTCTGTAACACTGGAAGGTTCAAAGTTTATGATGTTCATTAAGGCAACATAGCTAGAGAACCGTTTGGGTCTTTTACTCTCCCTGAACATTCCTTTAGGTGTTGCATGATCCTCTGCTTCTTTGATCATCTTCCTGGCCCAAAGTGGTCTCTTTCTTCCAATGTCATTTGTATCCTCATTTGAAGTGGCAGGAAGTTCATGTGGTATTTCCTCAGGATGCTCCCTCTGAATCTCAGGAGCAGGTTCCATTTCAGGTACACTAGGGGAATAGGTTTTTGTCTCACTAGAATTCTTTGCCCTCTTGAATGCAATGTCTTCTTCATAGATGGCATCTCTGCTCAACTCAATTTGTTTCTGCTCGGTTATGAATATTCTGTATGCTTTGGAGGTTTCACTATAACCCACAAATACTCCCTTCTTTCCAGAAGGTTCTAGTTTGAATCTCTTCTCTTTGGGTACATGAATATAGATAAGATAGCCAAAAATCCTGAAATGACTAATGTCAATTTTTATGCCGATAAAGGCTTCTTCAGGAATTTTTTTATCAAGATGAGAATGAGGACATCTATTTTGGATATAGACAGTAGCCTAGAGGCTTCTGCCCAAAAAGACGTTTCAATGTTTTGGTCCAGCAACATTGCCTTAGCAGATTCTACAATGGTTCTATTTTTCCTCTCAGCAACCCCATTATGTTGAGGATTGTAGGCAGCTATGAACTCCCTCTTAATTCTAGCACTCATGTAGAATTCTTTAAAAATCTCAGAGGTATATTCTTTTCCATTGACTGTCCTTAAGGTTTTTATTTTATTTCCAGAGAAGTTTTCAGTGAGGGCTTTAAACTCTTTGAACCTTTTGAGGATTTCTAATGACTCTTTACACTTAAGGAAATAGATCCAGGTTTTCCTAGAGAAGTCATCTACAAATATGACATAGTATGGAAATCCTGCTTTAGAAGGTATAGACATGGGTCCACAAAGATCAAATTGAACCAGTTCTAACACATTAAGGGTTTTACTCAGGCTATTCTGAAAGGATCCCTTAGTATTCTTTCCTAGGGCACAACCTTTACAAGTTCCCTCATGAGATGGTTTTAGCTTGGGTAAGCCTATAACAAGTTTTTTCCATAGAAGGTAGGGCACAGAAATGGAGATGTCCTAATCTTCTATGCTAGATTTCATTTGTATCAACAGTGTCAAGGGTAAGGGCTTGTTTAACATCAGTGCATAGTTTGTAAAGGTACCTATCTTATGCCTATGGTATGGGATTTCTTAATAGTTGAGTTCTTAGGCCATACTAGAAATTTACCATCCATAAATGTAACTCTGTAACCATTGTCTTCAAGGGCAGAGACGGATATAAGATTTCTCTTTATTCCAGGTACAAATAATACTCCAGTGAGTTGCAGAGAAATGTCAGATTTCAACTTGATGGAACACGTTCCAACCCCTTTTACAGGGTATGCAAAATCATCCCCGATGGTTACTTCTTCATCAGACTTTTCAGTCATGGAGTCTAGGTGCTCTCTGAACCATGTGATGTGTCTAGATGACCCACTATCAATTACCCAATTTTGAGTGTTGTCAGATACTTGACTAGAAAGGGTTGTATATAACACAAAGTTCTCAGATTCATGATCTAGTTTTGAATTTTCTACTTTGGCAAAGGATGCTTGTTGTTTAGTTCTATCAGGGCACTTCATTGCATAGTGACCATACTGATCGCATCTAAAGCATTGTACTTGAGAGATATCTTTCTTCTTATAAGATTCCTTTCCATTAGAATTTATTTTTCTCTTGTAGGAGTTTTTCTTACTCCTCTTATTAGATGGTGTGTGGAGAACATGAATGTCTTCATCTATGTGTTTCTGTTTATTCTCTTTTGTGGAAAGTCTTGTTTCTTTTTGAAGGCAGTCAGTTTTTAGCCTATCAAAATTAGGGAGTTTAGATCTCGCACTTACTCCTTGAACAAATGACTCCCATGAGTTTGGTACACCTCCTAGTGCAATTAGGGTTAACTCTTTGTTGTCAATCTGATATCCAGTAGTGGATAATTGATCCCTAAGTTCAATAATCCTCATGAAGTATGCATTAATGGACTCTCCTTTGTTTATTTGAGCATTGTTGATTTTCTGTTTTAATGCTAGAGTCCTGCAAGTGTTGTTGATCTCATAAGTACTCTCAAGAGATTTGTACATATGGTATGCAGTTTCATGTTTTGCTAGGATAGGCACTATGTGATCCCTAATTGCATCTACTAGGATTTTCATGGCTTTTTCATTGTTTTCGATCCATTGAGTTTTCTCAGGTTCAGCCTCTGGCTCCCTTTTATTTTCTCTCACAAGTGAGTTTAGTTTATTCTCTCTAAGGATCATCATGATTCTAAATTTCCATGATGTGAAATTGTCTGCTCCTGCAAGACGATCTTCAAATCTGATCACACTTGACATTATGAAGAATGTGATGTGAATTTGATTTTGAAAAATACGATTTTTTCTAGAGCAAACTGATTTTAGATTTTATTTGGATTCACACAACGTGGCTCTGATACCATGTAAATGTAATCAAATCTTTCACAAATAGGATCCTAAAATCTAAGAATAAACTAAGGTCTGAAATTTTGTGTAAGACAATTCTAAATCAAAATACAATTTCCAGATTTCTTCTCTAAATGTGATTTCCAAATTTCTCTTTAAATGCAAATGTATTGAATGCAAAACATTAATTGATTTTGATGTTTGCATATCAATGGGAAGCCACCATAAGTATGATGGAGACCCGCCTCTAAGAGGCACGTCTCAAGAGAGGACGTGTCTCCACAAGTGGAGACTCATCCGCTCAAGAGACGTGTCTCTTTGAGCACGCGGGTCCCTTCACTCTCAATGACAATTAGTTAGTTTCTTAACACACACAAACCAAGGTGGTGGATATGTATAGAATTACGAATTTATTTAAATACAGAATTTCGACATCATTTAATATATATCGAATTTTATCAATGCTTATAAATTCGATTTCACTTATTTTCTTAATTTGATTATTCTGAAGAATAGCCTAGATCTTAACTGACTGAAGCTATCATTCATCAACAATAATCCATCCTCAATTCAAGAGCTCAAGAGCTAAGCACACCCTTACATCATATTTAATTTTGTAAACTTGATATTTACTATTCGCATATTTACCCAACTCAACTATTTAGGTTAATTGTATGTGTTTATTAGTAGCATCGATTAATTGTCCTAAATTAGCTCTAAGAAAATATTTTTGTATTTACTCTAACATGTGTCGTTGGCTATTTAAGTTAATCGTGTGTTTACTAATAGCATGAATTAATTATCATAAACTATATCTATGAAAGTATTCTTCCATTTACACTTACATACACTTTAAATTCATTCTTTGTATGACTCATGCATTATTAGTACTTGCCTTTAGGAATATACTAAATTGTGATCAAAATTGATTAACTAGTTATTATGAATTGTACCTATCAACAAATCAAAAGCTAGATTTTTTTCAAACCAAAGTAAATATTATATTTTTTATAAAGTTAAAATGCAATTTTTTGAACTAAAATATTTTAAAAATAAATAATTGACAATGTAATTGGTTGTAGAGTTTCACCTTTTATTCCAGCCTTCACATTGTTAAAGAAAAATTATTATTTTTTATCATACATTTTTTTTTAGCAAGACATTTGTTATAACTATTTGTAAGCAAGATCAATCATGGTTGTATAGCATTTTAATGAAGAGAGGAAAAAGACTCATCTTAAATTGACCTTTTCTTTTTTTTGAAATGGTAATTGTAGTCTCAAGGACAAAATATGTAGTCCCAAGGACAATATATATTAATTCATTACTCTCTTATGGTATAATACATCTTTCCAATTATGTCAATTTGATTGTCTTGTGACCATATTTAAGCTTTTTTTTTTAAATACAAAATTATGGAATACATCTGTGAACAACAATAAACCATTCCACCAAATGAATAAGGACAAATAACCATTATTAAAGGTAAACCAACAAGTAGATTTGGCCATAAAATTAATCCATCTATCTGATTTTCTCTTCTAGAAAAGAAAAAAGAAAAAAAACTACATACATTTAGAACTTCTTTTGGAGAGTAATTTTCCAATATGGTTTAGTTGTGACATAGATCTCCTCTTTGATATATTTATTAAATAATCATAGTGAAGATTGCATACCTCACAATTCCCCTTCAATTTTGAGTTCATCTTTTTCAGTTAGTCAAAATCATATGTTTTAAAATTTGAAATTTGATTCATATATTATTTATTTTTCAAATTGAAATTGCATTATGAAATTGGTTTTCACACATTTAAATTAAATCTACATATTTAACTAAAAAATATTCTAAAATATATTTTGTTATATGAAAGAACAAGCCCTGGTTCATTATGATTATGTAGTGAATATCTAAGATCTTAAGTTTCATCTAGTGAAAAATGAGTATTGCATTCTAACAAATGAACATATTGAATGGTTGCTTGTTATCTTTGATTTTTGTTTATGAGTACTTTAGGAATTTGACCCAAGAGAACATGAAGCTCACTTAGCAAACCCCTTAAAGGTGTTTGTCAACACTATTAGTCTAATTATAATAGATTTAGATGTTAAGAAGGCAAGACAAACCAACTTCTTGATCATATGAACTAAAAGATAGGTTTCACACATTGAAAGAGGATTTTACAAAATCAACTTGTGAGGTGTACCTTTGACTTGGGTCAATTTTGTTGAGCGAAACCAACCTAGAGCTTCAATTATCAATATTTTTTATTCAAAAATCATCATCTTACAGATTTTAGGACCCTAACATTATGCATCATATGTTACAATAATATTAACAGCGAGACTATAGTTTAGTACTTTTGTTGCATTTATCTAAATTTTCCACATTTAATGTGACATTTATTTATACTATTGGTCTTGGGTCATTATGCATTGATTTATTTATTTATTGTAATTTGACTTAATTTCATTAGGATATTTGTGAAGGATGACTATTTTCATTCACATTTCGATGAATCAAATATTTGAAACCCTTTAGGTTTTATCTTAGGGTCTTGACCTTTTTGTTGTTTCTTATTTTTAGATCCAATATTTGTTATCATTTATTTTAGATTTGACTAGGGTTTGGAATTCACTCTTCATGAAACTTGATCTATTTTAATTAGGGTTTGCACATTCATTATTTGTTATTTATGTGATCCTTACCCTCCCACTTATTCATTATGTCTTAATTATCAAATCTTTATTACAAATGTATTTTTCTCTTTTGACAAGTATTTTAGAAATCATGCAATCTTGCATCACCTAAAATATATATTTTGTTAATGTGTATTTTCAATTCTTTTAGTAAAATTTTAAAGTTTTGGTTTGAGTTTGGATTTAGGATTTTGGTACTAGTGCACATCAAGCTTAAGAATGTATAATTTATTAATACTCGTCTTTAGACAAAAATTATTGTAATCAAAATTGTCTAATTAATTATTATTAATTGTACTTCTCAACAAATTATAAATTAAAATTTTCTCAACTTAAATTAAACTCTCATCTTTTGAAAAATTAAAATACAAACTTTAGAAATCTCATTGACTATTACCTCATATCACAAACTTCACATAAATAAAAAAGAAATAATAACTATTACAATACGAAATCACCCATGCAGAAACAACCAAAGTACTCTTTTATCTGTATCTTGAGTTCATCGGATATAAACTCTTCTACATGTATCTTGAATTCATCCCCTACATTTTAACTTCTTAATTGCTTTTCACTTCTTGCCTACAAAAAAAGGCACAAAAAATTGGTAGATTTTTATTTTCAAATAATTAATAAATACAATCAAATGTGCATTATGCTAATTGGATAATCCAAAGTGATGTCTATCCATAATAATAATCCTAAAAAGATGAAATTGGATATTCTAAATTTTCTCTCATACCACCATGAAAGTTTTAAGAAATTTTTTGAATTTACAATTTTTTTAAATATGTAATATTCATCTATATTGATTGTTTATTTTATAATTTCTAAGAGCTATTTTTATTTATTTAAAAAAATTATTAATTTTGAAATTATTTGATTTTATTTTAAAATTATTCAATTATTATTTTAAATTATCTAATTATTAATTTATTTTATTTACATTGTTTACTTTATTTTTATCTATTTTACGAAGTAAATAAAAACATTATTTTAATAACAATATAAATTAAATGACGGGTACTATGCCCACTAGATGACACTTATGATATGTTCGTTTTGTGTCTATATAATCCTCGGTCCAGTATAAATTTTAGCCTGCAGTCCGAGTTTTCTAACCATAGCCGAGCACACTACAAGGAAAGAATGAGGCAATCCCAATACCCTAACCGCACAGCTGACCAAAAAACACCATTACCAGCACACATATGGCAGCCTATTTTACCCTAAGGTTTCAAACTAAGGCAAAACCTGTGAACCATAAATTTTACACAAACCAAATCCAGTTTATTCAAATCCAGCTTTTCTTCCCTGTGGAATCAGTTCAGAAATGAAATCCTTTCAGAGGATATTAAAATTTAAAACAGTGATATCAACATTTATAGTCATCTAACATGAAAAGACAAATTAAAGACAACCTTAAATCAGAAGACACTTCCAACACAGTTACTGCTGCATCATATATAGCCCAAATAAGCACCAATAACGAGATTAATCCCTATTTATTACATATTTTTGCCATTCAAACTTTTTCAACTTCAAAATCAGATCTGCTATCCCCTTCGTGCAAAATAGATCAGTAAGAACTGATGGTCGTCTGCTCTCATCCATATGCTCACTTCTTAATTTGCTTCTCTACAAATGTATAAGATATTTCTATGTTTGATATTTATGGTTATTGAATGAAAATTCTGAGCAAATGTTTCACTATGAAGTTGTTCAACTCCGAAATTTGGGCAAATGTAAAAGCTGATTGTGGTCAGTTCAGCTGCTGGCAATTTTCACCAACCCCAGTAATCATTTGATATAAGCAAATCTGATCATATTTGTGGTCAGTTTGTGACACATATGAACTTGTATATTGTATACAACAATATTAGTGAAATAGATATGTAAAAACGGATTATTCTGCAAGATTACAGTCATTATTTGCAATACACTGCAGAGTAAACTCAACCAAATGGTGATACATGTGCTATTTAAAACCACCAAGTCTATGCTGTGCAACGGCTCTGTTAATAAAGCACACGGACAAAATTGCTTCTTGTTCTCCAAGATTTGACAAGTGACTTCAAATGGCTACAACTAAGTTTAATCAAGCAGCTAACTGTGAGATACTACAGAACAGTGTTGTCAAGTCGCTAATTGTCTCATACTCCAAGATTGTTCAGTTACTTCAAATGGCTAAAAATAAACCTAATCAAGATGCTAAATGTAAGATCCAACAGAACAGTGTCAATATGTCGCTAATTCATCCTCCTAATGAGTTCATTGATTTTATCCTCACGATTTCCTGCATCTCCACCCTCAATGTAATGGTTCCGTTTCATTTCCAGACCACCTGATGGAGCGCTTAGCTTAAATGGCCATAAATAGTTGTTTGCCTCTTTGAAATGGGGGCCAACAGTAGTAATCTCATGAATGAGATCTTCAATACAGATGATTCCATATTGACCTAGTACCTGTCAACAGCAATTAGTTTTTAAATTAATATGGCCAGGGAAATACACCATAAAAAGCAGAATAACATTCAAATACCTTTTCAATGACAGAATTGTCTGTCAACGGAATACGCTGCTTGTCAACCTTTCCATAACCTCTCTTATATATCAGCTCACGGATGCTCTTCAAATTAGGATAGCTTCAGAAAATTAATAAAAAATTAAGCATGGGCTCAACAAAACAAGACATCTAAGAAGATTGTTTGCTAAAACTTCACTCTACTTGGTAGATGCATCTCACTAAATCTTACCCATAAGTCACATAGGGCTCAACCTTATGCAGCATATTCATAGTTGCCTTGTTAACTTTGAGGAAGATTCCATTAAAGATCTGAAAAAGATAAGAGACACATTGAAATTTGACCTCAAAAATTGTGCATTTCAGATGTTCTAGAAATAACTGATATAACAGTCCATAAGAAATATTACCTGCCTCAAACGCAACAGCTGCAAAATCTTCCGTGTTTTTGGATGCATGTCATTGATACTAAATTAAGAAAGAACATGAATCAAGATAACAATCAGAACAGGTATAAATTTTACAATATCCAAGCATAAAGAGCACAGAACAACCTATTTCATCAACATTTATAACTTAATATTAAAAAAATTATGATGAAATGTTCTCTCCTTACCCGCGAATACGAATTACAAACAAAAGGTTTGCTTCAGGCTCAACATAAAAACCCCCTCTTAACTTAGCATCTCGCTTCAATCTTATGAGATCTCGTTCCTAAAAGAATTTTGAGATGTTAAGCATGCATGGAAATACAGTATAATATAGGCCCAGGCCTTCAAGTCCAAAAATGTTCAATCCCTATCATATGCATTGTACACTCCTCTAAACAAGTTAATAAGACCACCATTCACTGACAGGTTTAACTAGACAATCACCTGATCCCTGTACTCCTTAATGTAGTGTTCAGCCCTCTTGAAAATAAGTTTGCGGTTTTGAGCATTTCGAGCTTTGGAAGCCTCTAATTGCTGTTTCTTGTTCTTCACCCATTCATCACTTCTTTTCCTCTTCTTAAGCACAGATTCTGGCACAGTCTTTAACTGTTCTTCAGTCATTTCTGAAACAACAAATAGATTTGACTCAGCTAATTCAGAGCAATATGAAGTCATTATTTTCACAGAATGAAAGACATTACTTCTTGTGATATTCAAAACTTTTTTAGCTATATAAAAAAGTGGATATAAAACAATTGTTTCCAGATACATATTTTAAAGATTCAGATAAGCTTTCTCAATACTTAGACAAAGCTTATTTAAAAAATTTGAACAGAAATGCATATGTTGTTAAATTAAATTTTTGTAATAATACAAAATTTATGAATATTCCTTCACACAGCCATTTCCTGATGTATCTTTGAAAATTAAGAAAGGGTTTAACTAAGTGATTTGACCAAGATCACTCAATATGGTTGTTGATTTATTTTAAACAAAAAATATATGTAGTTAACTTCAACTTTTGCACTAATAGAGAGTCTATGAACATCCTGCCACATAGCTGTTTCCAGATGTATGTTTTGAAGATTCACAAAAGGTTTACCCCCAGGTTCACCAGGAACCCTAGTTGAACCCAGAACAATCTAACGAAAGGCAGTAAGAGATGTTGCTATGATTAGAATGCACTTGAAGCCATACACTAGACAGAAACTTGTCCATGCCATTAAAATTCTTTTGAAAGAGCTTGACGCATGCAATTTGGTTGGCTTGGTATGTATTTTCTGGAAATTAAACTAAGCAATGAATATACGTGCGGTTACTCTGTCTGAAGTAAAACTGTTAACCTTCAAAATAATTAGTAGTTGCTGCTCTAAAGAAATTAAGTATTGAATCTTAATTGAAGGTATGAAAAATACAAGGACCCTAAAATCAATTATATGTTTAGGATTCTTAAGAAAAGAAAAAATCTGATGAATAAGAAAATATACACAATTCTAATAGCAATCACTTGTCTTTCTGTGTTTCAAGCCTTTAGTTAGGTGTGATCTCCATGCTTGTGTAAATTCAAACTCAAACTACAGCTGTGGATTTGTTACTGTCAGAAAATTAATTTGATGTTTTCAAAAAGCAATACCAAGAAACAAATCAACTAACAATGACCGTCAGTCATGAGGTAGCATCATCTGAAAAACTCTGAGATGGTAATTCTGACCACGTGTAGTTCAGAGAAGAATTCCAACAGCCCTTTCCAAAGGCAACATAGTTTACATCATTTTAACATATAAACATTTTATGTCTTCTCTAAGTCTAGTAGGACCTTTACCTTATCTGAAGATGTGCAAGCAGTCAGTTCTCACACCTATGTATAGTGGCAAAAAATAGTAAATTAAAACAATATAATAAAAGCAGAAATGTTCCAAGGATAAAGATTCGTTAGTTTCTCAACTGGTTTCTAGAGTAAATCTAATTAAGTTCAATTCATTATAAGAGTGTTGTGAGCCCAACTGTAGTTGGCTGCACTGCTACAATCTGCAGGTCTGAAAATAGACCAAAATTGAAGTTGTAAAAATTCTGGAAAAAATTCTGGAATTGCTTTGACTTAAACCATAGGTCTAAAACTTAAGATAAACTGGAATCTAAACCAAATTGTTCCTGGATCTTCTATAAAGTTTTAAAACTGAAAACGATGCTATGAAACATAAATTGTGAAAACTGGAAACTGTCAACTCTAGCACTGATGAAAATATTAAGCTGATTTTTTTGAAACTGGAAAGAGAATTAAACCTTCACTTACAGAAAGTATTTTCCTAAGAATTAAACCTTCACTTAAGAAAGTATTTTCTTGAGTGTAGATTTTATTCAAATTTCATATGAATGAGCTAAATAACTCTACCATGGCCAATTGGAGGGTGGGGATGCTGATTTTTTTTTATATAAGTAAAGCTTATGATCAGGTTAATTGGGAACCCTCGATCAAGGTTCTACTCAAGTTTGGATTGAGTAAGGATTGGTGTAAATGGGTATTCAATTGCATTTGCACTCCAAAATTTTTAGTCGTCAACAGATGCTCATATGCTTCTTCAATGGCTCCAGAAGACTTTAACAAGAGGGCCAGAATCATCTTTCCTGTCTATTATAGTGGCAGAATTACTAGGTTGGACATCCACTCATGCAAGGAAAAAGAACGAGATGTCTCTTTACAACATTTGGAGGGAGAAAAACCTCTAATTCAACTTGTAGATGAAAATGTGCTAGCAGGCAAAGCATTTATCAACAAAGCAAGACAAATCAAGAGAATGTTTATGATGATACTTTAAGGAATAGAATTAATAACAATGATTCCAAACACTTTTTGTATTAACAATGCCCAACAATGACAAATGTATTTGGCAGACTCTGAAATTTGCGACTGGTTAACTCCTCATTATCTTGGAGCTCCTCTTTTGTTGGGCGATGCAGGGAATACCTTTGGAACAATCCAATTTAAAAGAAATAAGGAAATGATAGCTTCTTGTAATGGTGGACATTTTCATACTTAAGGCAACTCCATCAGCTGTGTTTTTTTTACAACTGGAGCCAATTTATTTATTCCCAATCACAAAACCATTATTCTTTGGTCTGAGCATGAAGCGAGTCATGCAATTTCCTGCTGAAAGCCACCTAAAACACCATGCAACTTCCCCTAATTGAATGAAAATGAATCTCTCTCAAACCGACCGGTGAAACTGGTATTTAAAACTTGGGAGCTATAAACATGACCCAAGAGGCAATCTGGTTTGGAGGATATATGGAGAATATCTTCAGCTTTGGAACTTGGGAGCTATAAGAATGACCGTTAGGGACAAGCTGGATATATAGGGAACAACATGATTTCTATGGGAAACTTATGAACAGAAATACTAGACTGCAATGACCCATCTCATAATTTCGCTGCAGTTCCTTATCAAGGTTTACCATGGGCCATAGTTGCTCCTTCAAGTTACAATATCGGGATCTTATCTACCGCACATTGAATTGGGATGTACAGGATGATGTCAAGGCCAAATTCTAGATTGATTGATGGAATGGAAAGCACAAAGAGACTGGACAAACAGGATAGAGCCTGGATCAGTACACATACCAACAGATAATCGCTAAGAACCAACTAAGAGCTACCCAAGCGAGCCACAAATTAATCCATCCTCATGTTAGCTACTGCCTCAATCTATTCGCAGTAAATGAAAAGCCAATCTAAAAATTTCGCAGTTTTAGGGCTACTCTATTTTTGAGCCTGAGACAAGATCTCTGCAGCCTTTTGAACGAAACTATTGGCTGCGAGTTAAAATTTATTTTCAGGCGTGGGGCGAGTTGAAAGTAGTTTTTTTCCCGGCGTGAGAACCAATACCTTCATTTAACAGATAACAATAGAATGAAGTAAAACACACAAAAAAATTATCCGACCCCGTACAGGTTCCAAACAAATAAAACTCACAGTGACTTACCTCAAGATTTGCCACAAATTGTATCCGATGAAAAAAATGGGAAGAATTTGCAGGAAAACTTCACGAAACCCCACCACAACAAAGAAAAAATTATATGAGGCAAACCGAAACCAAAGTTCCTACAGCTGCTACTTCAATCTATTCACAGTAAACGAAAAGTGGGATGTGAAAATATCGGGGTTTTAGGTCTACGTAGATTATTGAGCTCGAGAGAAGATTTCACGCGTGAGCTGTCGATCTGACAGATGTTTGCAACTTTTTAAACGAAAATATTAAATATTTAACTGCTCGCTATTATTTTCAGGGACGGGGTTTTTCTAAGGCGTGAGAAAATGCCGGTGAGTTGTGCCCCCAATATATAGTCTATAGGCTAATAATAATGTTATTTAGTATGAAATTTAATATAGATTTGTTTGTGAAAAGTGAGTAAATCAAGAATTGTTAGATCGACCTATAATTATTTAGTATGAAATTTAATATAGATTTGTTTGTGAAATATGAGTAAATCAAGAATTGTTAGATCGACATATAATTAATAAATCTTCTATTTAATATTATGATTTAAATTCATATTTGTAGATCTGATCTTCATGATTATAAATTTGATCGACATGTTCACAGGGTGGAAATGTACATGTGAAAATTACATGGGCAAATATTGTCACTAGGAGTCCATTCACCTTGATTTGGGCTACTTATGTCTCCATAGGGCTGGTGTCAATAAAAACTATATAGGAATTTGTTAGGGTAGGATTTGTTTTTGGGCCAAAACCCAATTACTAAGTCAATAGATTGGTGAAAACGGTAGAAAACAACAAGCAACATGCAATGATGCCTATAATGCAAATTTAAGTTGATGGTGTGATATCAGTTCTCTATAATGCTCCTTAAGTAATAGCACAAAGCTAGAAATTGAAGCTTGTGATGTTATCTTGATTAATTTGAAATGAATTAGAGTGTCTTTAAATACATCCTCTCATAAAATTTAACAAATTTCACACTCAAGTTGACACCTTACAATTAGGAGGAATCGACTTTAGCCCAAATTTTAAATTTAAATTTACAAGTTTAAAGGTTATTTTCGCCCTCACGAAATTGAATAAGGTCAATTACATGCTTATAGATTTGATCTAGAATAACGAATGGATAAAGTGAGGATCAAAACCAATCCTTGGGTATATGTGCAAATACAATCAAGTTAAGATCAAGTTATTTGCCAACTTTTACACTAAAACACATCACTTGTACACTAGATGTTACACTAAGGATAACCTAATCAAAACTTATCCAAAATAAAGAGTGAAAAGTGTATAGTATGCAATTTTCACCATTATATTGTCTCACTTTGACCTCCATGTGAACTACTATGATGATGCATGTCAAAGTACAATAAGTAGATAACATAAAATTAAATATTTAGACACTCATAAAATATATACAAATAAGGATATCAATTTCATACATTATCCTCACAATGAGTGCTCCATCTTGAAACCTACAAAAATTAAAAAATCTAATGAGTAATATATGATGGCCAAGTATTTAAAATACGCATTAACTATAATTGATTAAGATGTAAATGATCAAAAATATAAAAGTAAAAAGAGATGAGATTATGCCTTGAACAAAAATAGGATTCTGCCTAAAGAAGAAAAACTAATGTGATTCCATCTAGAATGAAAGAGATTGTAATCTATTCACTACAACCATACTCATTAAAATAATATTAATGATATTATATGCCCCCCCTCAAATTGGTTTCATATAAGAGACTCAAGGGATTGGAGGAAAGGAGAAAACAATGTGGTCATGTATAATTGTATAAGCATATAAAATCTAAAGATACCATCGTGTGATAAAATATATGTCAATTTAGTAAGGTGTGATGTCATTGAAAGCATGTGTAAAAGAGTAATCAAGTTGTCCTTTTGTTGCCTCCCATGAGAATGAATAACAAGTGCTAAAAGCAGTGAATGTTAGATGTGAAATATTTCAACCATAAAAAATGTTAGATGTTATTATGATAAGCATTGATATAGTTTAATCCTCGTAGACATGTAATCATCCGACATGAGCATGTGATCATAAACATGTGTAAGCATAATATTATAATATGATCATAGTAAGCATAAGTGAACATATAATCACCATAATATAAGATCAATGTCAATGTATGATTAAACCTTATATTCATAATTTGTGAATATCACAAGCATACGAAGCATAAGATAATCATGTGTGAGTATAACATCATCAAAGTAGAACAAAATAACTACCATAAAGGTATGCCCCCAAGCAAGGAACACAATATGATAGAAACATTTAACAAGACATAACACATAATATAGAAGGTGAAATTAGAATGGAAACACACATCTAGAGTGTAAAAAAAGATCATACAATTAAAAATACAATGAAGGAGTGTGACAATCATGTCATAATCAACAGACCAAATCAAAACATAAAGAAAACAAGATATATATGTTTGGTCCACATGATGTGAGTGGTTGCCAATTACTTCATGCTCTATATCATATCAAACCCATAGACAAAACATAAAAGAAAAGGCATAAACAACATGAGAAAGAATTAACAATGAACCACTCAACATATACTCAAAGTCACTTGTGTCAATGTACACCATTAAAGGTGTCTTTATGTCATTCACATGCTAACTACGAATATGAAATTAAAAGATAAAGATATATATAACAAAAACAATATTATTCATTTTGCTTTAATATTTTCAAAAAATTCATAGATAAATATTGACAAGAAGCGGTCAATGAATTTATCAATATTTCAACATTGTCTATTATGTAACTCCTTAGATTCAATGTAGTATTTGGGTTGTTTCTTAGTTCTATCAACTTGCTAGAAATCACCAACTATAAATGTAACCAATGCACGTCTATCAACTATGTGAGTGTCAAAATAAACTTAACATATTGCTTTGCATGTGAAATATGTAGATCTTAATCATAAATGGAAGGGAGATGTCCATGCTCATTTTTCAAAATCAATGGTAAAAATGGGTTTAAATTTTCAATCAAATGAAAGGATTTTGTTTACAAGAGACCATTTTTAAAATATGTAAAGATTGGCTCAAAACATACATGTAAGGTGGGTAAGTGCACCAATTTGTGACACAATTTTGGCTCTTAAGATGCCACTTTTTTTCTAAAATTAGGAAAATTTGATTTGCATGATAAAATGAAGATAGTTACGCTCAAAATTTCAAGATGCGGCAAGAACAAAATTTGAAGTGCTCTGAGTCTAGTTTCTAAGCTACTATTATTTTTTGAAATTAATGAAGATTAAGGGTCTCAAAAAGGGGGGTGGGGGGTGGGGAGCCAAAACAGGTCCTGTTTTTATCAAAAAAAATAGCATAGCACCTGAGGGCTCCCCCCTTTTTGGTTAACATTTTTTAGAATTTCAAAAATCCCAATGATGAGAAATTAGCTAACACCATGTAGTTTATCCTCCTTCTTTCGAATATTTTTTTTAATGAATATATAATATTTTATGAATTTTCAAAGTGGACACATCCTAAAAAGCTGAAATTTGAGCATGCTCCCTCCCAAATTTTTTGCAAACTAATCGAAAATTGATTTATTTATTTTTCATCGTGTGTAGAATGGAGTCTAGTTTCAAAAAATGTAATTTGTTTCACGTTCCGATGAACGTGTAAAAATCTATCCTAAACCTAGCACATGTTGGTTTTTGACCAAAAATGAAGGCATTTACAATAGAAGCCATGGATCAAAACCTTAACTAAATCAAAATGAAAAAAGAATTATATATTTAGATAGCTGAGATAGAGGTTAACGCTATCACGATTTTTTTAATAAACTTGCATTGAAAGACGTGCAAATGAGATGGGGAGCACGGTAAAAAATATGAGAAAATTTAGTAAATCCTATTAATTAACACATCTAAAGCAGGCCTTTTGGCGAGCACCAAATGACTCATCACATTTGGCGAGCGCCAAATGGCCTGCTTTGCACAGAACTAGATTTTCGCTTTCTCTGTCAAGGAAATTATATACATGAAATAAACATTTAAGTATAAGTTGACATTTACATATGGACATTTACCTTCTTATACTTTAAGTTATATTTCATGTATATATAGGCAGGATGTTTGAGAGTGGTTTCAGATCTCTAAGAGTTATAATGCAAATTCTAGATTTTGGAAGATTTTAAAAATTTCAGACTTAGTCAAATTTCAGTAATCAGCATGTCAACTTTCAGTAATCAGGAGGTCAAATTTTAGTACTCAGGAGGTCGAATTTCATCTATCTCACTCATTTTCATCTCTTATTCTCTAGACCTCTCTCTCTCTCTCACTATCTCCATCCCTTTGTCTAACAATATCTTCCTTGAGCTCAAGAACTATGTCTCTACATGTCCATCTCTCTCTCCTTCCCTCTCCAATATATATCTCCCTCCCTCCTTCCCTCTCTACATTTTTGTATCTCTCATCCCTCTCCTTTAATCTATATATATCTCTCTCTACTCTCTACACCTACCTATCCCTCCCTCCCTCCCTTTCCTCTCTTTCTCTCTCTCTTTGCTTCCCTCGCTCTCTCCTCCCCTCTCTACTCTCTATCTTGTCATTCTCTCTCTCCTTCCCTCTCTAGTTCTCTCTATCTCACTTATCTCTCCTTCCCTCCCTCCCTCTCTAATTTTCTCTATCTCCCTCTCTCTCTCCTTCCCTTTCTACTTCTCTTTATCTCACCTCTTTCTCCCCCTCTCTCTCTCCCTCTCTCTTCCTTTCACCCACCTTTGCTCTCTAATTCTCTCTATCTAGCCTATCCCTCTATACATCTCTCTCTCTCCCCCCTCCTTCCATCTCAATCTCTCCACCTTCCTCCTTATCTCTCTAATTTTAAGCTCCATCACACATCTCTATCACCTATCTCACTTCTCTCTTTTCCCTTCCCTCTCTACTCTCTTTCTCTCTATCTCACCCCTCCTCTCTCTTATCTCTCTCACCTTTGTCTCTCCATCCCTACCTCTTCCTCCCTCTCTCCTTCCCTCTATTTTTCTCTTTATCTCCTCCTCCCTCTATCTACCTAGACCTCTCTCTATTTTTGTCTCACCTCTCTCTTCATCCCTACCTCTCCCTATATCTCTCCTTTCATATCTACTTCTCTCTACCTAGTTGTCCCTCTATACCTATTTCTCTCTCCCTCCTTGCCTCCTCTCTCTCAATATCTCCACCTACTTTCCCTCTCTAATTCTATCTCTATCTCTCTCCTCTCTCTCTCCTCTCTCTATCTCCCCCTCCCTCCCCCTCTTTCTATCTCTCCTCTCTCCCTCCCCCTCTTTCTATATCTCTTTGACCTCTCTCTACCTATATCCCTCTCCTTCTATCTATCTCAACTATCCATCTTTACCTATCGCTCCCTCCTCTCTCTCTTCCACCAAAATTCACTCTACATCTCTCTATCTAGCCTACCCCTATATACCTCATTTTCTCTCCCTCTCTCTTTCCCTCTCTCAATCTATCTACCTTTCTCATTATGCCTCTACTTCTCTCTATCACCTCTCTCTCTCTCCCCCTTACCTATTTACTTTCTTTCTCTCTATCTCACCCTCTCTCCTTAAATATCCCTCCCTCCCTCCTCTCTCTCTATCTCACCTATCTCTCCCTCCCTACCTCTTCTTCCCTCTCTCCTCCATTCTCTACTTCCCTTTATCTCCCCTCCCTCTCCTTACCTACCTCTCTCTCTCTATTTTACTCTCTCACCTCTCTCTAAATCCTTATCTCTCCCTCTATCCCTACCTCTCCATTCCTATCTCCTTCCCTCTCCACTTCTCTATATCTCCATTTACTCTCTACCTACCTCTCTCTCTCCATCCCTGCCTCTCCCTCCAACTCTCCTTACCTCTCTACTTCTCTCTACCTACCTATCCCTCTATACCTCATTCTCTCTCTCTCCCTCTCTCCATCCTTCCCTCTCTCAATCTATATCCACCTTCCTTCTTCTCTCTCTAACTTCTCCATCCCTTCCCCTCTCTCCTTACCTCTCTACTCTATCTCTATCTCAAATCTCTCTACCTACATATATATCATTCCCTCATCTCTCTCTCTCTCCTACCCTCTCTCCCTCTCTCAAGTCTC
>CM021100.1:588833298-589048704 GCA_007115665.2 Sequoiadendron giganteum
ATGGATTAGGGTTTAAGGTTTGAGGGTTGGGGGTTGAGGGTTGAGGGATTAAGAGGGTATAGGGGTTGAGGGATTAGGCCTCACCTATCTCACAATCCCTCTCTATCAAGCCTCACTTACCTCCCACCCTAATTTCTTAGGTCTCTCCTTCCCACCCCCTCTCTCCCACTTTGAATCCCTCTCCTTCTCTCAGGTGTCTCCCTCCCAGCCTCTCTCTCTTAAATTTCTCCCTCCCCCCTCTCTCTCTCCCACTCCCTCTCTCTCTCACTCCCTCTATCTCTCTCCCACTTTGTGTCTCTCCCTCTCTCTGAAGTCACTCCCTCTCTCTCTCTCTCTCTCTCTCTCCTATCCCCTCTCCCTCTCTCAGGTCTCTCTCTCTCTCACTCACTCCCTCTATCTCTAATAGTGGCTCCTATTGGGGATGAGTGATTTTGCAAACCACTACAAGAATCCAGAGTATCTTTGGTAGAGCAGACCAAGCAAAGCCATGAAAAATGAAGGCGATGATAGATGGAGGGAATGAACAGATGAATAATATGAAAATGGAGCAAATGGAGAAGTGGAAAACCCTAAAGTACTATGCATAGAAGATAATTTTTTTAAGAGGCATTGCTAAGAATTGTCCATGCACTGGCAATCCTTAATCCTTTGTACCTACTATGGTTTAAAAAATTAAACCATTAGGGATGTCCCCAGGCCACCTCAAAAAGAAAAACCTGCACTTTCCTCTATCATAAACTTTGTTTTGAATAGAGCTCATCAGATTTCTTTGGAAACTATCCATTCCACCTACCCTGTAATATGCACTGTCATTGAAAACTTTAGGAAATCATTGTATTCAATCTTATTCATATTCATCTCATCATTCTACATTTCATTATTCTTACTATCATATGAAAAATCTTTGTCATCTTCAACATACAAAGTGTACCCAAATTCAACAAAACATTCATAGGCATGCTCATTGTCATATGTTGTTGAATGTGCGTGCAACTGCACTGGAACCTGAAAATCTTAATACTCCTTATGGCAACCTAAAAATTTGAGGGATTAAGAGGGTATAGGGGTCGAGGGATTAGGGTTGAAGGGTTGAGGGTTGAGGGATTAAGAGGGTATGGGGTTGAGGGATTAGGGTTTAAGGGTTGAGGGTATGGGGGTTGAGGGATTAAGAGGGTATAGGGGTCAAGGGATTAGGGTTGAAGGGTTGAGGGATTAAGAGGGTATGGGGATCGAGGTATTAGGGTTGAAGGGTTGAGGGTTGAGGGATTAAGAGGGTATGGGGGTTGAGGGATTATGGTTTAAGGGTTGAGGGTTGAGGGTTGAGGGTTGAGGGTTGAGGGTTGAGGGATTAAGAGGGCATGGGGATTGAGGGATTAGGGTTTAAGGGTCTACCTATTTGTCCCTCTATACCTATTTCTCTCTCCCTCCTTGCCTCCTCTCTCTCAATATCTCTACCTTCTTTCCCTCTCTACCTCTCTCTATCTCTCTCTCTACCCTTAACCCTAAACCCTTAAAACCTCTACCCTCTACCCTTAACCATCTACCCTTTATCTCTCTCCCACTCCCTCCCTCTCTCTCCCCCTCTCCCTCCCTCTCTCAGGTCTCTCTTTCTCACACTCCTTCTTACTCTATCTCTCTCCCCTCACCTAAACCCCTCCAGCCCTTAACCCACTTAACCCTTGACCATAAACCATTGAAACCTCCACCCTCTACCCTTAACCCTCCCCTCCCCTGTCTCTCTCCCTCCTCCTCTCTGCCTCTTTCCAAGTCTCTCATCCTACCCCTCTCACTACAGGGTCTCTCTCTCACTCACTCAATACATCTATCTTTGTCCCTCCCTCCTCTTCTCTCCTTATCTCTATCTCACTTCTCCCTCCATCTCTCCCTCCATACATCCCACCTTCTCTTCCCTAGTCCCTCAACCCTATACCCTCAACCCTTAAACCCTCTACCCTCTCTTTCTCAATTCTCTCCCTCCTACCCCATCTCCCTCTCTCAAGTCTCTCTTTCTCATTCACTCCCTCTATCTCTCCCCCCTCTACCCTTAACCCTAAACCCTTAACCCTTAACCCTTAAAACCTCTACCCTCTCTCTCTCTCAACCATCTCCCTCCTACACCCTCTCCCTCTCTCAAGTCTCTCTCTCTCACTCACTCACTCACTCCTATGTCTCTTCCATCTACCCTTAGCCCTATACCTTTAAACCAACTACGCTCCACCCTCTATCTCTCTCCCACTCCCTCCATCCCTCTCTCTCTCAAGAATCTCACTCACTCACTCACTCCTGTGTCTCTTCCATCTACCCTTAGCCCTATACCTTTAAACCAACTACGCTCCACCCTCTATCTCTCTCCCACTCCCTCCATCCCTCTCTCTCAGAATCTCACTCACCCCTACTCCTCTCCTAGGGTTTCTCTCCTCATCATCTCTCTCTCTCCCCTCTGCCTTCAACCCTACACCCTAGGCCCTTAAACCTTCTCCCCTCCCTCCATCTATCTCTCTCCCACTCCCTCCATCTCTCTCTCTCTCAACCCTCTCCCTCTCTCAGGTATCTCTCTCTTAGTCACTTCCTTTGTTTCTCCCCTCTACCCTCTACCTGAAAGAGGGAGAGGGGTTAGGAGGGAGATACTTGAGAGAGAGAGGGAGGGAGTGGGAGAGAGATAGAGGGAGGCATGGTTAAGGGTAGAGGGTAGAGGGTAAAAAGGTTTAATGGTTTAGGTTTTAAGGGTTAAGGATAAAGGATTAAGGGTTAAGGGTAGAGGGGAGATAGATAGAGGGAGTGAGTGAGTGAGAGAGAGAGAGACCTAAGAGAGGGAGAGGCGGTAGGAGAGAGAGACTTGGGAGAGAGAAAGAGGGTGGGATGGTTAAGGGTAGAGGGTAGAGGGTAGAGGGTTCAATGTTTAAGGGTTAAGGGTTTAGGGTTTAGGGTTTAGGGTTAAGGGTAGAGGGGATAGAGATAGAGGGAGTGACTGAGAGAGAGAGAGAACCCTCTACCCTCCCCTCTACCCTTACCCCTCTCTAGCTCTCTCCCCTCTCCCCTTAACCCTTAAAACCCTCTACCCTCTACCATAAACCCTCTACCCTCTATCTCTCTCTACCCTCTATCTCTCTCTCTTTCTCTCTCTCTCTATCTCATGTCTCTCCCTCCTACCCACTCTCCCTATCTCAAGTCTCTCTCTCACTCACTCCTATATCTCTCTACTCTACCCTTAGCCCTCTACCCTTAACCCTTAAACCCTTAAACTCTCTACCCTCTATCTCTCTCCTACTCGCTCCCTCTCTCTCTCAAGACTCTCCTTGCTATCCCCTCTCCCTCTCTTAGGTCTCTCTCTCACTCACTCACTCCATCTATCTCTCTCCCCTCTACCCTTAATCCTTTATCCTTAACCCTTAAAACCTAAACCATTAAACCCTTTTACCCTCTACCCTTTGTTGGGTCTCAAAAACGTTGGTTTGAATAAACCACGAGAGGTTGCCAAAATCTCAGTACATTGATGGCCAACTAACAAGGCCAACCAATATGGTTGAACCTTCTACTCTTAAGGCTTTGTTAAACCTAGGCGGGTGCACCTATATGAGTGACAAAAATTTTGAATTATGTTTCCTACTTGACCTAACTATCCAAAAATGGCAATTTGATAGTGGAAAGATATGATCCTAATTTGGTATAAATTGTATATGTAATATCAAGGCGTGTATTAATATGTTCAATTAAGAGATGTCTAATGAAAATAAGGGAGATCAGTGCCTTGTTGGGTAAAACGGAGTCAAAGGAAAGCCTTTAATGAATGGTTTCTATCTAGCAGGTTCTCTAATTGTTTGACATATAATTATGAGTTTACAAATGGTATAAACATGCAAGAATGTACTTGATAAACCCTATTTGAGGCAAAATATCAAGTATAACTATCTGATTCTTCTTACTGATCCAAATGACATTCCCAGATTACTGTAATTGATTGAAGGGAGTTTTAATTCTTCTTTAAAGAATCCAATGAACCAAATCACACAGAAACAACAAATGTGTATCGATAAATCGAATATATACTTGATACTTCAATTTATACAATCAAGAAACATCAGATTGGAGACAATCAGATAATCACAAGAATTCAACAAATAATTGACACTAGGATGAAATCACCAAATTAACAGTTTTTCATCATCTTCCTTGAAATTTATACATGCAACATAGCCTCCTTGAATGTCATCATTCTGAAAATATAGTACTTATAGCAGTCTATCCTATCCTAATTTTTTTAATTTTTTTTACAATAGATTTTCAAATCATTTATACATTATAATCGAAGAGTCATGCCCCTTCATTTTCTGGTTATGACCGTTTGTATTTTATGGAAAAAATATTTGATTATATTGCCTTTATCGGCAAATCAAATATTTAGACTATAGTTCAACTTTTAATTTTTCACTTTATTACTTATACTGCCCTTAACATTTCTTTTCCCGAGGCTTCCCTTGTGTTTACCACTCTACCGCGAGCTTTGAATTTTCTACCCATGGTATGACGATACCCGGCCCCATGCTGACCGTCACAGTCTCCATCGTTGCTTACCGCTCTACCGTGGTCTTTGCATTTGCTATCGCTGGTACCACGGTAACTGTTAGCCACTTCTCCCAACAGTTTACTACAGGCACTATGGTCTTCGTTTTCACGGTTACGGTATTGCGGTGTGACCACTAGCCATTTCCTCATGTTTACCAAGATCACCACGGTCTTTAAGATAACCGTCTGCAGTACCACGGTAAGATGTCCTGACTGCCACATCGTTGAAGACTTACTGTCCACTGCGCTACCGCGGTCTGTGGTTTGACCACCAGCAGTACCGCGGTGGGACCTTGACTGCCTTCTTTAACCGCTCACCACTGCCTTCGTTGGTTGCTAACGGTTTACCGCGCTACCACGGTCAATGAATTGACCGTGTGCGGTAGCGCGGCAAACACTTCATGCCTGTTTCAAATTGCTACCGCTATACCGCAAACCCCTTAGTGGGAGGCCGCGATAAAGCGGTAAAGACTTATAGAGTGAAAATGAAAGGGGTGGTAAGGGTTACAAGTTATTTTTTGGCCCTTTTGAATGGCGGTAAAGCTAAAAAATTTATGAGAAGGTAATGAAATATAAGAAAATAAATGGGGGCAAAGTGTAGAAGGCGGTTAATGAATTTTATGGGAAAGATAGTGAAAATGTAAGGCATGAATAAATAAAATATCTTAAGGTTTTGATGGATTTTCATGGAAAATACTAAGAATTCTTGTGGAAATTTTCAATTCTAACACCCTTTACCCTTAAACCCTAAACCCTCTACCCTCTACCCTTAACCCTCCCTCCCTCTATCTCTCTCTCTAGTTCAAAAAATTCATTAAAAAACCCTAAGGTTTTCCCATTTAAATTTAATATTTTTCATCAAAATATTAAATTTTTATTCATTTATACCCTATACTTTCCTTTACTGTCTAGATGGAATTAAATGGGGGGAATATGTGAGGGTGGATAATGACTTTTATGGGAAAGATAGTGAAAATATAAGGCATGAACAAATAAAATACCTCAGGGTTTTGATGGAAATTTATGGGAAATGATGAGTGATTTTGCAAACCACTGCAAGAATTTAGAGTATCTCTGGTAGAGCAAACCAAGCAAAGACATGAAAAATGAAGGCGATGACATATGGAGGGAATGAACAGATGAATAATATGAAAATGGAGCAAATGGAGAAGTGGAAAACCCTAAACTACTATGCATGGAAGATAATTTTTTAAAGAGGCATTGCCAAGAATTGTCCATGCAATGGGAATCCTTAATCCTCTATACCTGCTTTGGTTTAAAAAATTAAACCATTAGGGATGGCCCCAGGACACCTCAAAAAGAAAAACCTGCACTTTCCTCTGTCATAAACTTTGTTCTGAATAGAGCTCATCAAATTTCTTTGGAAACTATCCATTCCACCTACCCTGCAATATGCACTGTCATTGAAAACCTTTAGGAAATCATTGTATTCAATCTGATTCATATTCATCTCATTAGTCTACATTTAATTATTCTTACTATCATATGAAAATATGAATACTCCTTATGCCAACTTGAAAACCTGAGGGATATTCAACAAAACATTCATAGGCATGCTCACTGTCTTATGTTGTTGAATGTGCCTACAACTGCACTGGGACCTGAAAATCTGAATACTCCTTATGGTAACTTGAAAACCTGAGGGATTAAGAGGGCATAGGGGTCAAGGGATTAGGGTTGAAGGGTTGAGGGTTGAGGGATTAAGAGGGTATGGAGGTTGAGGGATTAGGGTTTAAGGCTCTACCTATTTGTCCCTCTATACCTATTTCTCTCTCCCTCCTTGCCTCCTCTCTCTCAATATCTCTACCTTCTTTCCATCTCTACCTCTCTCTCTCTCTCTCTCTACCCTTAACCGTAAACCCTAAACACTTAAAACCCTCTACCCTCTACTCTTTATCTCTCTCCGACTCCCTCTCCCTCCCTCTCTCTCTCAATTCTCTCCCTGCTACCCCCTCTCCCTCTCTCAAGTCTCTCTCAACCCTCTCCCTAATATCCTCTACTTTAAACCCAACACCCTCTACCATCAACCCTATACCCTATACCCTCAAACCTTAAACCCTTAAACCCAAGTAAACTCTATACCCTAATCCCTCAACCCTCAACCCTCAACCCTCAACCCTCAACCCTCAACCCCTCAACCCTCAACCCTCAACCCTTAAACCCTCTACCCTCTACCCTATAAATTAAACCCTCAACCCTCAATTATTAACCCTTGACCCTTATAACCTCAACCCTAGGTAGGTAGGGGAACATAGGTGAGATACAAAGTGATGAAGGGAGAGGTAGGTAAAAAAATGGATAGGGGAGATAAATATAGGTAGAGAGGGTAGGAGATACATAGAGAGAGGAGAGATAGAGATAATTAGAGAGGGGAGGGAGGGACAAGTAGGGAGGAGATAAAGGTGTGTGTGTGTGTGTGAGAGAGAGAGAGAGAGGATACATGATTGAGATATAGAGTGATGGAGGGAGAAGTGGGTAAAGAGAGGGAGAGGGGAGATAAAGATAAATATAGAGGGAAGGAGATGTAGAGAGAGATGATAGATAGAGAGAAGTGGAGAGTGGAGGGATGGTGGGAGAGGAAAGAAGGAGATAGAGGTGAGTGTGTGTGAGAGGGAGAGAGAGTTAGAGGAGAGAAAATGAGGGATAGAGGAAGGGGGAGAGAGAGAAATAGATTAGAGAGGGAAGGGGGAGAGATATAGAGTAGAGAGGGAAGGAGAGAGTAAGAGAGAAATATGGGTGAGGGAGAGAGTGGTAGGTAGTGGAGTGAGAGGTAGGTAGAGAGGGAAGGAGAGAGGGATGGATAGGAGGGAGAGAGGGAAGGAGGGAGAGTGATATGGAGAGAGTGGTGAGATAGAGAGTAGAGAGGTAAGGAGAGATAAATAGGTATAGAGGGACAACTAGGTAGAGAGAACTAGAGAGAGAATCTTAGGTCTCTCACTCACTCAGTCACTCCCTCTCTCTATCTTAGGTATCTCTTTCTCACACACTCACTCACTCCCTCTATCTCTCTCCCCTCTACCCTAAACCCTAAACCCTTAACCCTTAAACCCTAAACCATTAAAACCTCTACCCTCTACCCTTAACCCTCCCTCCCTCTGTCTCTCTTTCAAGTCTCTCCATACCACCCCCTCTCCCTCTCTCAGGTCTCTCTCTCACTCACTCAATCCATCTAACTCTCTCCCATCTCCCTTAAACCATATACCCTCAAACCAATACCTTGAACCAATACCCTCAAACCTCAACCCTAAACCCTCAACACTTAAACCCTTAAACCTAATTAAACTCTCTACCCTAATCCCTCTATTAGGTATGTCACTCACTCACTCCCTCTATCTCTCCCATCCCTCTCCCACTCCCTCTCTCTCACTCTCTCCCACTCTGTCTTTCTCCCTCTCTCTCTCCCTCTCTCAGATATCTCCCTCCCACTCTCTCTCTTCCTCTATCTCATGTATCTCCCCCCACCCCCTCCATCTCTCTCGAATCCCTCTATCCCACCCTTAACCCTTAAACCCTTAAACTCTTAAACCCTCTACCCTCAACCCTCAACCCTTAACCATATACCCTTAACCCTCTACCGTCTATCTCTCTCCCACTCCCTCCCTCACTCTCTCTCTCAAAACTCTCCCTCCTACCCCCTCTCCCTCTCTCAGGTCTCTCTCTCTCTCTCTCTCCTCTCTCTCTCCTAAACCTAAAACCTTAACCCTTAAACCTAAACCCTTAAACCCTCTACCCTCCCTCTCTCTCACTCTCTCCCACTCTGTCTTTCTCCCTCTCTCAGATATCTCCCTCCCACTCTCTCTCTTCCTCTATCTCATGTATCTCCCCACCCCCTCCATCTCTCTCGAATCCCTCTATCTTGAGTACTCCCTCTCCCTCCCAACCCCTCTCTATCTCTCAAGTCTCTCTCTCTCACTCCTTGTATCTCTCCCATCCCTCTATCTCTCACTCCCTCTCTCTCCTACTCTCTTAGGTATCTCTTTCCCACCCCCTCTCTCCTACTTTGTCTCCCTCTCCTTCTCTCTCAGGTGTCTCCCTCCCACTCCCTCTCCCTCCCTCTCTCTCACTCTCTCTAGATCTGTCTCTATGGATCAGGGTTTAAGGGTTGAGGGATTAAGCCTCACTTATGTCACAATCCCTCTTTGTCAGGCCTCACTTACCTCCCACCCTACTTTCTTAGGTCTCTCCTTCCCACCCCCTCTCTCCCACTTTGACTCCCTCTCTCTGAAGTCTCTCCTTTTTAGAGGAACATATTTGGCAAGCACCAAATGGGTTTTACCTTGAAACGGTAAAAATAAGGGTTGACCCCATGATTCAAGCCCACATTCTCCTGTGTTTGTCTGGTTCAGTGCTTTATATGAGTCAAAAACACCTTTTTTTCTGTAGTTGACTTCATATTATACCAATCTATGCTTGATCCATCACCTTTTTACCACCAATCTGCATGGTAGACAACGAAGAAGATATTTTGAAGTTTCTACATCATTTTACATCATTTTACATTATCTGAGGTAATATATTCATTTTGGTAAATTGAAATGTTTGTCTTTGGTATATTTGTTTGTTTTTGACAATATAAACTAAATTTCCTTAATGATTTTATTATTCATAACAATTGGACTTAGAATTCAACATTGAATTAGATGGGATTTGCATAAAAAAGTTCAATTTTTAGATTTGCATAAAAAAGTTCAATTTTTATGAGTTTGAAGAACAAAAAAAATAAAAAACATGACATTTACTTAACATAAATTTACTTATGAATTCTATTTGCATTGCTTATAGTAGTCCATTTCCAGCATGGCTAGTGAAATTCACTATATTTCATTCTTTTTCCAACTAATTTGGAAAACTTTTATTTTCATCTAATTTGGAAAACCTCATTGCCAAAGAAATAGTGAATAATGATAAGATATAGCATCACAGACCCTTCTTTGAATCCATATTCTTCATGACTTTGTTGACAATCAAAAATTTGGTTTTGAGAAAAATAAACACAAGAGTCTCTAGTTTTCATTTAGGTGGCAGCAATTTATACCCTAGGTTTGTGATTCTCATTGATTTGCTATATTGAATGGTTTCCACCCCTCTTTGCATCAATTTTTTTGTAAAATGCATTACTTACTTTTGTTCTATGTGTGTTTGTGGACATGTAGCATTCAAGGTCATGCCGAGGAAATGATCGAAGCCTCTAACACCAGAAGAGCGTGCAGTTAAAAATGCAAGGAGAAGAGAATCAAAAAATGTAGCTTGTGAAGCAAAGGAATTGCAGCCCATACAACCACAAACTTATGTGCAATCTAAGAGAGATGTCAAATTGGCAAAACAAAGGGCATGAATGAGGAAAGTTTGTGGAAGGACAGGAATGAATACAAAAGTTGGGGGCACATCATCAACCATAGGTGAAGCTCAATGCACATCTCTAGTTGAAGACACATTGACAACAACATGTGGTTTTCCAAGTACATCGGAAATCACATCTCCAATTGAAGACACACCATCAAAAACATTGCATTTTAAAAGTACATCAGCAAACACATCTCTATTTGAAGGAACTCCACAAACGACATCTCAAGTTGGAGGTACAACATCGTTTACATGTCAATCTCAAGGTATGTCATCAATTGCACCTCCAATTGAAGGTACACGATCTATCCCCGATGTTGTTGACCTTCCCAATATTGACACAAATTTACATTTGAGAACTCCTCCTAGAGTTTTACATAGAAAACCTACATTTTTGATTGATATTGATTCCAATGTTTTGAAATGGATGCCTAATAAGATTCCAAAACGTACATGTCAAAGATATGCAGAAAGGATATGGAGTTTGTTTTTTGTGAAGCTAAGTGAGGGTGGAAGATGCCAACTATTTGTTGAAATGATGAGGCAACTCAAATTTAGGCCCACCATGAAGGCTCTTGGGCTAAGATTTTTGAATGACTCAAGTGAAAATTCCATTGTAAGGAACTTGATGAGTGCATATGAGAGCATGGGTTCCACCTCACGCATGAAGGATAGTTGTGCCACACGACGTGTGATGACAACAACACTGTTAAGCAGTCAAACAAGGAACAAGGTGAACCTTACAAAGGCAAGTAAGTCTTTGAAAATAAGTAGATCATCTCTAATGAGAGCCAAAGGAAGGCGTGAAAGAGTGGAGGATCCAAATAGCAATGAGTTATGGGCATTTTCGGGTAGAGTGCCACAAAAAGACACAAGAATTGCTCAAGGCTTGAGATCTTTAATTGTGAATTATTGGAAGGATAACACAAGGACCTCTCCTAATCAAAGAGATGTTGTAAGAAGGAGAATTGGTAGTAAAAACCATGAGCCACATCCAATGCATTATTTGGATACCACTCAAACCCAATTTTTTGCTGATTTTGTACAAAAGTTTCCTGAAATTAAAATATGTCAAAGGTATTTTGAAATGCTAAAGCCTTTTTATGTCAAAATAAATCACACACGCACTACTTGTTGTTGTAGGGTTCATATTGAGTTTTCTAACCATTATGATGTTTATCGACGTATATGTGTAGATATGCATATTGACAATGTTTTGCAGGAATGTAACATAATGCCTCCACCTAAATCATCAAGGAAATTTTTGTCTTCCATTTTATGTGAAAGAGAGGATGGTCAAATTTTTTACAAAAAATCATGTTTGGATGGCACATGTGATCATTGTGATGGCATGCAACATTTGCCAATTTTCCAACACATGGCTAGTACACACACAATTGGAGACAAAATTGTGGAATTTGGAAAATATACGACAGTGGCATATAGTCTAAAAGATGGGAAAGAAGCAAAGAAGTGTGAATTGGTTAGTGATAAGATTCCAGTGTATCATTTTATGGGCATTTTTCATGAACGGGTGGTTTATGATTATGCAATGCATACACACAGAGCACAATGGTTGGACTCACAGTTCAAGTTATGCAAGGACACATTTCCACTTCGGCATATCGTTTCAGTTGTCGACTTCGCTGAGAACTACACACTACAACCACAGAATGAGGTGCAATCACAGTACTACAACTCTGTGCAGGTTTCTATATATGTACATATTGCATTCATTCATGCAAATGATAGTACAGAGGAAAATAGGAAAATATTGAGGGAGTATCACTTTTACATTAGTGATGATCGCACACATTCTGCAGAGTTTGTTCAAGGTTTCTTTCATATGTTCTATGCCGATCTGGCTAACAGGGGCATACCATTTAGTCAACATATCATATGGTCATATAATTGTACATCACAATTCAAGAACACCAGAATGTTTTACTAGTTGAGCAGGATGCATAGGATTAGTGGTGTTCAACATATGTGGAACTTCTCAGAGGCCGGGCATGGAAAGGGGGAGCATGATGGAGCAAGTGCATGTATCAAAAGAGCCCTAGCACAAGAAGAGTTAAAGTACACAAACAGTGTAAAGTTGATAGATGCAAGATCAATTGTCCAGTGGTGCAATGGTTCAATGGGTCCAGGTAGTGAAGGCAATTCTTTAGTTCATAGATTTTTTCATTTAGTAGATGATACTAACATTGCAAAATATGAGGATTGTTGTACACTAACAGGATCGAGCGAGCTACACTCTTTTAGAAGCTCCAATGCAGGTACATGGACTATCCATACAAGGAAGATGGCATGATTTTGTTATGCATGTACACTTCAATCATGGAATGGTTGCGAGTCAACAAAGTGGGTTGATGAATGGTCTGTAAGAAGTCTAACCCCACTTGACACTTATCAGCTCCCGACGGCTCTACAAATCATGGAGATGCAATCATCCATTGATTTTGATCATGTATCAGACCTACTAGAACCAGGTAATATATCTTACAAGTTTTATTATGTTGCTCAGTAAATAAATCTAACAAGATGAACATATCAATGCATGGCATGTTTATGTGGTAATTGTAGATGAAGACAATGAAGAGGGTACAAATTATTACCTGTGCCATTGTATCAAGGCCAAAAATAAATTGGAGTCCCCAGTTATAGACGGAGAAAACATAGAATATCCTACAGGTTCGGCGGTTGTTATTGGAACATGGCTTCGAAGGTATTCAGTTAAGAATGTTGTAGTTTGGTTGTTTGAGGACTTTGACACGCATCAAAAAATTCTTTAGTATTCGAACCTTATCGTCGCCACCAACGTTCATTTGATCAAATATAAGGGTAAACCTACGAACAAGAACTTGTGGAAAGTGCGTGAGTCTGACCATGAGGCAATACTCGACACAATAAAGACTAGAGCAAACCCAGATGGTTCCCTGGATTAATTTGTAAGTATGCACATTGAATTTGTAAAGCCGTGTTATTGATCACTCTTTTGGACCAACACCTTGCAATAAGGTTTTTTCATGATTACTGTTTGATGTCATATGCATTTACGACTGTCATTGATCCTTTTCTGATTGTGACTATAGGTAATACTAAAGTTTGTCAAATTATATAAGAAAAGAACAACATCGGTTGCTGGTGCATTTTTTGGTTGTCAATCTTCTCTTTCTTTTCCATCTCCTAGATTTATCGGATTGTTATATGCTACACATTTTATGTTAAGCCTCTTAGTGATATATTTGAAATTTATACTTAGGGTGATCAAGAGACGATAAAGTAGCAAAGGGGCACATCACCATTGTAGGACCTTTAATCGACCTCCTTATCTAGCATGCATGAAGGTGATAGTAGGTCTCGTCAGCTGTATGACTGACATGATTTAGTTATTGCTCTTTTAATGATTTTTATGTGAGTCTATGTCTAAGATTAAGATGCTTTTATAGGTTTTTTGTGGACCAAATTCCTATGATACTATACAACCATAGAGAGGCTACTACCCATGTGTTTCATAGGGAGCAGGTGATGTACATGTTTTGAACCATTTTGGAATGCAAATAGTTGGGCCAGCTGAGGTGGAATGGAAAAAAGAAATTGGGCAGCAACTCCTTTTGTCCTTTTCTCAAGTACAATATATTTCATGATTTGTGTTGGAAATGGGAGGATTATTTCCCTACATGTATTGCTACAAGTATTGACAAATGGGAGGATTTTCAAAATGTTCACAAACACACATAGAACAACCATTCATAAGGACCTATTGCTGCATACACAACCATAGCTCTTGGAGTCTTTAGACACTGATTGACATAGACTTGAAATTCATAGGACATTAACTGTGGTGAGTGAATTTGATTCTCAAGCACTTTATAATCATACACTCACTGTACTTAACAACTGATCACTACTCATCTCTAATCTTTCCTTTTCATTTGCACATTGCCATGTACAGTGACCCTTCACAGTTCCCTTGTGTTCATACATTCATGATGCTTGTCTTAATGAATAACCTTCCTTTAAATCTATTGTCCTTTGATGAAGTGACAAGGTAGGGGCAGCGTATGCCTCAGAGAAATCGATGCAACCTAGGTCATCTCTAACATACCTTAGGGTATGACATTCAACAAAACAACTACTATGGTTCAACTGACTTGATCCCTTAAGGGTGCAAAGTGCAAAAGGGCAACAATATTTGATAGGGTATTACTCGTAAATCGTGGTGATTACGAAATATCTATCTGAACCTACAAGTTCATGTTGGGCCCCTCTACAATAACCTTTCTCGGTTTTCGCTATCTCGGAGGCTTTTTCCTATGGTGGTGAATTTTCACTCGAGGAAAAAGTTGTCAAATGCAAGTAGTTGAAAGTTGTAAAGTGGTGCAACTTTCATTTTGCAGCTCGTGTGACCAAAAAAACTGTTCCAACGCATCCAGGTGGGTATGTTTACGGTAGGAATGGTCCTCTTTCACACCTAAACACGCGGAATCGCCCCAAGCTACGTTCAACCGGATCGATCCCTTAAGGGGCCAAAGTGCAAAATGGCTGTGAAAATCAGAATGCTATTACTCAGACATCATGACACTTAGAAACTTCTCGTCTGAACCTATGAGTTCATGTTGGGCCCCTCTACAATAAAATTTCTCATTTTTCACTATCTCAGAGGCTTTTTCCTATGGTGGTGAATTTTCACTCGAGGAAAAAGTTGTCAAATGCAAGAAGTTGAAAGTTGCAAAGTGGTGCAACTTTTGTTCTGCAGCTCGTGTGACCAAACAAACTATTCCAACGCATTTGGGTGGGTACGTTTATGCTAGGAATGGTCCTCTTTCACACCTAAACATGCGGAATCGCTCTGAGCTACGTTCAACCAAATCGATCCCTTAAGGGTCCAAAGTGCAAAATGGCTGTGAAATTCAGCATGCTATTACTCGAACACCATGACACTTAGAAACTTCTCGTCTGATCCTAAAAGAACATGTTGGGCCCATCTACAATAACCTCTCTCTCTCTTTGCTATCTCAAAGGTATTTTCCTGTGCTGGAAAATTTTCACTCGGGGAAAAAGTTGTCAAATGCAAGTAGTTGAAAGTTGCAAAGTGGTGCAACTTTCATTCTACAGCTAGTGTGTCCAAACGGACTGTTCCAACGCGTCTGAGTGGGTATGTTTATGCTAGGAATGGTCCTCTTTTGCACCTAAACACGCGGAATCACTCCGAGCTACGTTCAACCGGATCGATCCCTTAAGGGTCTAAAGTGCAAAATGGCTGTGAACTTCAACATGCTATTACTCGAACATCGTGATGCTTAGAAACTTCTCGTTTGATCCTATGGGATCATGTTGGGCCCCTCTATAATAACCTTGCTCGGTTTTCGCTATCTCAGAGGATTTTTCCTATGGTGGTGAATTTTCACTCGAGGAAAAAGTTGTCAAATGCAAGTAGTTGAGGCATATTATCAAAAAATTCACTGCCTTGTCTATGGCTTGTCATGGCATTCCATTGCCATGAGACCACTTTTCTTTGAGGCATTTTTTGAAAAATTTTAATGGTTTGTCTATGCTATTGCTTACTATTATGCTTTCCTAGATTTTTTCCAAGCATCCATAGCTTATTCGAAAGCATCTGTTTTAGGCTTTTAGCCATAGCAAGAAGGCAATGAACTATTTGATAAAATGCTTTGGTAGACATATATGAAAAATGTTGTAGCATACACAAGGGAATGAACTATTTGAAAAAATGCCTCAAAGAAATGTGGTCTCATGGAATGCCATGACAATCTAAAGCAATTGGCAGCTGCTCCTAGTTATTAGTTATGCAATGTGAAGTAATTGCATAACTGCTTAGGTTGACTTTGTCAAAAGCTATATTGTAATTGAAATTTTGTCATATATCAACATCTAGTTATTCGTTATGCAATTTGAAGTGATGCTTTGAGTTTGAAAGATGTGCAATGCATTCAAATAAAAACTACAAAAATCTATTTTCTACATTTAATTATTTAAACTCTTTATTTTATTTTCTCTCTATATCTCTATGCTATGGAAATGCCTTTCGATTTCAAAGAAGATAGTTTTTATCTCTTGTTATACAATTTTTTACATTTTTTTATCTCTTGTTATAAAAAGGAGCAGATATACAATGTTAAAGAAGAGTGAAAGCACAACTAAATTTATCATTTCAAAGCAATTTTTTTGATGCATTTTTTCAAATAGTTCACTGCCTTCTCTATGCTATTGCTTACTATTATGCTTTTGATATATTTTTTGAAGCATCCATAGCTTGTTCAAAATCACTTGTTTTAGGCTTTTAGCCATAGCAACAATGCAGTGAACTGTTTGAGAAGATGCTTTGGCAGACATGTATGAAAAATGTGGTAACATAGACAAGGCAGGGAACTATTTGAAAAAATATCTCAAAGAAATGTGGTCTCATAGAATGCCATGATAAGAAAATGCAATTGGCAGCTGCTCCTAGTTATTAGTTATGCAATGTGAAGAAATTGCATAACTGCTTAGGTTGACTTTGTTCAAACTATATTGTAATTAAATTTTCGGCATCTATCAGCGTCTACTTATTACTTATGAAAAGTGAAGTAATGCTTTGACTTTGAAAGATGCGCAATGTAATGTAATCAATGACATGAATATAAACTACAAAAGTCCATTTTTTACAATTCATTAGATAAAATATTTATTGTATTTGCTCTCTATATTTCTATATGCTATGTAAATACCTTGCAATTGTATTTAAAAGGCTTAATAGGTCAGTTAGGTGGTATTTGCAAAATCAAGTTGTGAATGAATGGTAATTAAGAGCAAAATTGGCAAATTGCCATCTTAGAAGTCTAACAAAGGGTGGTTATGGTGGTTGATCGGCTCAAGGGGTAGTTGGAAGGTGGTATCAAGATATATTGTTCTAATACCCCCAATTGAGGGTTGATTTTGTTTAGTTTCTAATAACAAAATATACTTGAAAACGTTGATCACTGGTTTTCTTTGCCTTGCACAGGCCCATACAAGTCTATGATGACTTGAGGCTTTGGATACTTGATTGCATATGTTTTTACTCTCTTTGCATCTGTTCTGAAGGTTTAAATCCACCGTTGGTGTGTGTGGGATCAACAAACTTGGTTACTGCTATGTTTTTTGTGTTAGAGGTTTTGAGGGCAACACCATGACACATTAGCCAATCCACCTATTATTCTGACCCTATTGCTCAATGGATTGGCCTATACCATGATTAGATTGGTGTATGAATACTTTGGAGGCTGAGAGAATGAATAAACTCAGTGGGGTGTGAAGTTCTAATGTTGTTCAGGGGTGTTTCCACCATGAAAGTAAGGAACTCAAGTAATGAATCTGAGAAATACTGAAAGGAATGGGATTGTGAGTGTCCTTTAAGTTAGGGAGGAGGTATTGTGGGGTTTTTTCACCTTTGGAAGGATTGGGGGAGGTCTAGAGTTATGAGTTTCTTTAAAACCCTTCTTTTTGTGAAGGTTTAGGATGGTTTGTGAGTAGAGGAATAGGAAAAGTTCTTGGGGCCCTTAAAATGGGAGAATCCTGAGTTTGCTAAGCATCCCTAAGACTATTTCAAGTTTACTTGGTTTGGAGGTGAGTTTGTGAGGGGGTTCCTTTGGAAATTAGGCCTAATTGTGAAGCTTAGAGCGAGGGAGGTGTATTGAAAGTTCATGTTGGTCCAAAAGAGTTACTATTGGTTTTGGAATATGTTGTGTAACCCTGAAAAGGGTATCTTAATCCACCTTTAAATGGTCAGGTGTTTTGGAAAGGTTGGGAAAAATTAGGCTTGGACCGGGTTTTGAGTTTGGTGCAGGAGCACCTACACCACATCATCAATTTTTTTTATTTGAATACATCAATAGGGAAATGTTAGTGTCTTTAGGTTTATTTTGTATAATAAGCTTTGAGAGATCAAACATAATGCAAATAAAGGGTGTTTTGTGTCTTAGAAGTCAATTAGAAATCATATAAGTTGTAAAATGCTGACAAAGCAACTTTAACACAAACAAATGTAATTAAGGGGCCAACTAATCCCAAGGTTGGTTATGGGAATTGGGGAGAATATGGTTGTTGTAAAATTATTTAAAAATCCTTACCAAGGCTCGAATGAGAGAGTGGAAGAAGTTTTGCGATAATTTTACACAATAAACACCACAGTTTTGAGCAATTTTCTAGAAAAATATAGTTTTCTTGATCTTTTTGAGTGTTGTACGGGCACATATAGGTTATTCATGGTCTAAGAATTTTAGAGGATGTGTCTATATGTTTTCTAATTCATTTATTTTTTATTTTGTGTCTTAACTCTTTGTTTGTAGAGAGAACCAACACAAACAATGACTGTCCCAATGTTGTTGAATCAAGGGTTTGAGGGGAAATTTGTGATGTAACAATCAATCCACCTGTTGTTTGCTACTATATCTTGATGGATTGATTGAAAAAATGTTATAATAAGTGTGTCAACTCATTTTGGAATAAGGAGTCATAATTATGTGGTGTTTTTGTGACTGTTCTAAGATTGAACAAGGGTTTTCCAACATGGAAGTGAGGAACCAAAGATAGGTTTTTGAGAATTAATGCCTGTAAGGGTTATGTGAGGGTCTAATGAGTCAATTCAGAAGTATTTTGAGGTGTTTGGGGCTTTGGAAGTGTTGAGAGAGGTTTGGAGTTGTATGTTTCTTTAAAACCCTTGATTTTGTGAAGGTTTTGGAGGGTTTCTTGGATTTTGTGAGTTAGAGGCTCTGTAGACACAAAATAATGACAAAATTTGAGGTTTGGCACCATTACCTAATACTTTCCAATGCATTTGGATAGATACCTAAAGTTGGAAGGGTGATCCCTTTGGAAAAAAAGGGTTAATTGTGAAGCCAAAATTGAAGTAGGTGTGTTGAAAGTCTATGTCGGTCCAAAAGAGAGACCATTGATTCTTTGGTATGTTGTGTAGCCTTGAAAAGGGTATCTCAATCCATCTTGTAATTTTCTAGTGTTTTGGAAAGGTTGGGAGAAATCTGGCTAAAACTGAGTTTTGAGTACTACAAGAATAACCAGTCACAAATGTGAGTTTTGGAAACCTTGATGAATCTGACTTAGGGATTGTTGTCAATTGATTCAATTGTCATTGTATGAATGTTGATGGTCTTTGTAGGGCCTTGGTGGAGTCTTGTTGTTAATTTGCAAGGTTGAGGAGTTGAGACCCTTGAGGGTGGGTTGATGCCTATTAGGCTGAATCATTATGAAGAAGAGTTCTTGATTGAGAATTGACATTTCCATTGTTGTGAGTCTTCTCCACCTTGGCTCTGCATCAGAGTGCTACAAGGGTGGATTTTTGGGTAAGATTTTGAATGAAGAGTTTGGTTTGATGGGGTTTTGAGGTTGTGTAGATTGCTCAAAATAGGTTGTATTAATCTTGTTAGGAGCCCCTTGAAGGCAGGTTGTCAGACTGATTGGGTTTGAGCCTCCTTGCCTCTGCATCAGTGAGGCACAAGTAATTGAAGCATTCCAAAGGATACAAACCACCATGAATGGAGCTTACTTATACAATACGCTTTAGATGGGGCTTATTGAGCATTCCACGGTAATTAATTAAGCATTAGATGTAAACAAAATCCATGCCTACAACATTCAAGCATACAAATTACACGATACGCATGATAACATCATTCAAGAATGGTAGTAGCAAAATAAGAGTATCTTTAATCAAAAATTTGAAAGGCTATACAATGATATATATTGATAAAAGTATATAAATATATCCAAAAAAACCATATAGGCTTAGTACAAAGGAGCCATTTCGATAAAATATCACGTATATATATCAATAGTACAAAACATATGTTCCAAAATGCCACATAGGCATACAACAAACTACACTAATACATAGTCATTTCCCTCTAGGGGAAGGAAATAGATCCTGTGCTGCCTTCAAAATTTGGCTGGATGGAGTGACTGTTGCTTGTCTTGTCTTTCAAACACGCCCGCTACTCCTCTCTTCACTCTGGACCTTCAACTGATACGATTAAAAGTAAAGATGTTAAAACATAGAAATTGAATTATGGAATGGCATATAACAAAATATAATCACTTACCACATACATATAGTCATCATGCACATTCAAAGCATCACCATGTCCATGATCTGGAGTGACAACCACCTGTAGCAACCACAAAGATAGAAATTAAACTACATAAAATTATCGTGAAAATTTTCTATAATAGACCATAAAAGAGAAAATATAATGTCAAATCGACTAATCTATTCCATACCTCTCTCAATGGATCAAAACTGGCTATTGCTGCAGCAACTCCATGGTCCATTGTGCCACCAACATCACCAAGGCTATCTCTTGTCAACAACTGCAAATGAAACAATATATCAGATATCATGCTGATATACGAGAACATAATGTGACACCATCAAGGAATACTTGAATGCAATGTTTGTGTTTGTCATCAATTTTTTAGATTTGTATATACGGAAAATTATGAAAACTAGCTAACATAGATTTACAACCCTATTAATGAATAAAGGCTATCTAAGTGTACGTTGTTTGAGGATATGAATCACGAGGTGTGGAGGAAGAAGGTGCACCAGGAAACTGTTTGAAATCCGAAGCATTTTACGAGACAAACATTCAAATATAACATTCAATTGTTCAAATGCAATAATAATATCTTTAATACTAGTTGCATACCTGTGGACTCATCATCGAGAATGTATAAGGGTTTGTAGGAATAGAGCATCCCTCATGAATAGTGCGACCCTGAAATTTCATCATATCAAAATTCTACTAATTTAGTTATTCTTAAATTTCAAAATATATTTTAATAAACAACGTTAAAATAACTTGCTAAATTTTAGCTGAGTGTCAATGCCAAATGTATCATTCAAAATATCATCTGTGAAAGCCATCGCCTCTGTAACTGATGTAAGCTGTGTAGCTGCATCACGAGCACCCTAATAATCGTACGTGCAAACAACACCACAAGCACCACAATGGTGGGGTGGAGCTCGGGGCCTACATGTCTCCTCCACACTAGGCTCTACTAGAGGACTCGCACACTGTAAAATGGTCTGGGTGAGTGAGCCAATCGACTTCATCGTGTCCACCTCTACACTATCATTAACAATGGAAGGAATGACGACATGCTCCACCATGGGTTTGCGCAAGGCTCTCGGTGCCAACTATGGATTACATTGTGCAGCAGGTCTATCGTGTGTGGAGCCCCCACCTCTACCCTGAAAGTCTAAGTTGTCAAAATAGTTTGGCATTTTATTGAGGACAAACTCGCAATAGAGTTTCCTCAAAAATTATTGTGGCACCTCATGGTTATTGCATGGAGGTTGGTCAAAACCATCCACCATCTCTCCCAAAATTTGTTTCTAATTAAATCATGGTGGCACCAATGGATGGGGAACCTCCTGCATGCATGGGACAAAGGTTCATTGGCTTTTGGGTCTTTAAATAGGGCACACAACTTGGCTTTGCTAATTTTTAGTTTTTTGACATCTGCATATGACAAACCATTAGCATAAAATTGCCTCATCTCATCTCTCTTAGTTGACCAAAAATTCATTTGCTCGCTCATTTCTCCTACATGAGTTAAAATTGACTTCAATGATTCAGCAATCCCTCTCCTATAAGGGTGGGTTTCGGCATGCTCGGTTAATCTTGCAATTAATTGTTGAATGTCTCTTTTATTGTTTTCAATTTGATTTTGAATATTTTCTTGTGTTCCTTGAGGATGCCTATGAATTGATGGAGGGGTTTCGGGTTGTTCTTATATAGGAGGCTCTTGATGAGGGGGTGATTGTGAATTCTCAATGTTTTGAGGTGGAGATTCGTTCCCTGAGAATTAGAACAAAGTTTTATTATAAAAATCTATTTAAAGTTGCATTCCAAATCAAATTCGAAATAAATAGAATAAAAATACACACCTCTTTGCAATCTTTTACCTCTTCGACATGTTGGCGGCTTTCTCATGGAAAATGGCAAGCTAAGGATGCAAATAATGGAGGAGATTTGGCGAGCGTGAGCTGCAGACCTGAAATCTTCCTTCTCAAGCCGCGAGTTGAAGACAAAATGAGGGTTCCGAACCCAACTTTTGCATTTTATGTCTAGAAATACATTTGGTGCACGCGAAATTTGGCATGCGCCAAATTTTTTTTTGACATTTGGCGTGCGCTAAAGGCCTTATTTCGGCATTTTTTTGATCATTTTTTCAATTTGGCACCTAAATTGTGTCACAGATTGGTGCACTTACCCAGGTGTTTAAATTTATCCTAACTTATTATAATTGTTGTCAAATTTGATTACACCCTTGAGAAAGCTCTAGAATGAATCTCTCACCAGTTGACAAGCATTGAAACACTTCAAGGTTGTGCGTTACCTAGGGTTAAAGTGAATCTCCAAAGAGGGTTGGTTCCCTTATTGAAATCACCTAAACTGAACTAAAACTACTAGTTTGTTGAGGAAAAGAGTAAAAAATAAATTGAAAATTATCCTACTTCCTACTAAGGTGATACACCAAGCTGAATTTTGACCTGTACGTGCTTAAAACTTACACAATATGATCAAGAACTTAAACTACAGTATACACAACTCAAAATTTTACATGTCTTTGCAAAAGTGTTTCATAAATAGGTTCAATATATCAAGGATAATGTTTAGAAGGAGTTGGAAATGTTCTCACAACTTAAAATTTACCCTTATCTAGTTAAACACAAATTATGACCTGCAAAAATATATAATTTTTGCATAAAGGCAATGAAGATAAGATAGAAATCAAGGGGAAAAAGACATCTCCACAAGACCACATCAACTATTTTGAATAAATTGCACAATAAAAGAGATCTAAGAAGGTAAAACAACTTATTTTTATTGATAAAAAGGTATTATATTAGTACAACAATATAGAGTCTACAAACCACTTGAAATTGCTTGGGAAAAATGAAGTTAAATTGTTGTTCCAGTCATAAAATGACCAGTTTTGAGTTAGAATTTTTTTTTATTGAAATCTATGAAAAAGCTACAATGTTTCTCCAAAAAACTTTAAGAACTAACTTTGAAATACGCCTAGGGCTCTAATATTGACATGACCCTCTATCCTAACATCTAGAAGCATGTTTTTAGGATAAAATGACATGTGTTAGATGGGTCAAAACTCTTTGGATGCCTAACTGAGTTGGCTCCTTCTTCTACTCCTAGAAAATTTGCTCCATAATGATGGTTGAATGAAAACTCCTTGATGCTTTGACTTTATCCAGTTGAAGACACTCCTAGATTCTTGGGGATGAGGATGACTAATCAAACTACCCTTATATATCTTCAACTTCTCTTGTATTCTCTCAAATTGCCTTCCAAGTCACCCAAATTGGTCCTTATATGCTTGCAACTACTCTTTGCTATCATTATTTCCTCCAACTGAAGTAGATTCACTTAAATTGATTCATAAATCATGTGGGAAAAAGCTTGAACTTGATCAAATTCTCTAGGAGGGTGTAGGAGATCATCAGGGGCAGATTTTTGACACTTGACATCATCACAAGGCCTTATTTATTCCTGCATTCTCATCCTATATTCATTTGCTTGGTGGCTCTACCTCTTGTCTTAGGTGAGTCTCTATGCATTTGTTTCATTTTCTTGTCATATACTCATGAATATCTTTGCCATAAACTATTTTCTCCATTTTTTTCTATGTATCTCAGTTTAACTCTTGTTTTTGTATGCTTTGTTGTTACTATCTTGCCACTATGTATGATGTCTTCAGGATTATCTTTCACTCCTATCTTGGATTTATCTCATGGAAGTCTTTATTAGTTGTTTTATGTCTTGTACGATGTATCTCATGATCCCAATGAACATACTTCCTACCGTAGATTGAAATCTATCCTTCTCCATACTATCATGTTTTCTTTATTGCTTTCACTATACCTTGTCATTTTTGTAGACTTCAAGGCCCTATCCTAATATTACCCCTTCATGATTTGGAATTCCCTTCACAAGGACTATCCTCTACATATTTGACATTAGATTGTTCCTTATGTTGTCATCATAAGTCTTATGTTTGTTATGCATGGACTATCCTAAACCTTTGAAATCTCCCTTGTGACTCTTGTCTTCTTGAATTATACCTATCACCACTCCATGTGCATGAAATTCATTTATGATTGTCATTCCCCTCACAAGGATTGTCTCCCATGGTGTGATGTCCTTATTTTTGTCTCTACTAACTTGCCTCTGTTATTTTGTCAAAGTTCATCCACTATCAGTAAAGACCTCAAACTCTATCTTCTTACTATTTATCATTTGTTAAGACTCCTATTATTCATAATTTCCTTTCTTGTTATGTCAAAAAAATTCAAACATGCACTTGAAGGTGACTTTGATCCTCATGATTACAATCAGTGTCCCTTATTTCACTGTCAAACACCCCTTTATAATATACAACCTCTACACTAAGTGTATCACAAGACATATTATTTGTTTAAGGATTTTAGGTTTGAAACCCTAATAAAGGTTGTGGAAATTATGAACTATGTTATTCTATTACCATAAGGTTTATATAGGATCATCTAGATGCTTGGAAATATTTTGGACCTTCATGTACTAACCCTTTGTTATCTTAAAGAAACTATTCTCATTGTAATTCTTGACTATCACAAACCTCTACCATTCTCATGTAGACTTCAACCATAATGACCTCTACATATTGTCAATATTTACCATGACATGCTTTCCACTTGTTTGGTTCTTATGTTTGGATTATTTGCTTGTCTTTTATCCCTTGTTGGCAGGTATGTCACTCTTATTTGATAAAAAATTTCTTGACACTTGTATGCTACTGTCAAAGTGATTATTTAAGGCTACTCCTAAGGTGTGATTATTGTCATTTCATCCATGTTCCATGAATGTGACAGTGACTTCAAAATATCCATTCGCTAGTCCTTATTATTGGTATTTATATCCTTTTTGTTATTTTGTACTCAATCTCATCTCTTCATAGGACTTGTCTGGTTCTTTTCTTTCTAGTAGAGCTCCAATATAATTGTCTTATATTAACTTGCTTAGGAGTGTCATGTTCAAACTGTCCTTCTTGCAATTATCTCTAACCCTCTATCATTGTTGTGAACAAGCATGTGTATGTATTGTAATTGTCCTTCTTTGACCTTCCATGGTGTTAAGCTCACAAAGAAGTTACTGTCACCTACTCATTTCTATCCATCTTTTATGAAGACCTGACACAAACTTACAAACTACCCTGTTATGTGTATATCTCCTTATTAACTTGTCATACACCAAACACTATCATTTGGAACTTTTAATGTGAAAAAATTGCACCTTTTATGGATTACCCTCATGAATATATGATCTCACTGTGGGGGGGTTGGACACAATATTTGGACTTTCCACTTATGTCATAAATCATCTAATATGTTGCCTTCTTAAATAGTAGGCATCATTGTGGATTGCCCTGAAGACTCTTAACTGGTCCTCTTGTACCCTACACTTTACATGTTATCACACAAGGTCTTAAAATTCACAATACTGACTTCTTTGAATAAATCTTAGCACTTTGATAACAAACCAAAAGGATCATAAGACTATAGGGCTTATTGACAACTAGATAAGGGTTTAATGGTTTTTATCCCTTGGAAAATCATCACAAAATAGCAATGTTCTCCTTGTGCAACCTTATTTGTAAATAGTATCCCTTATGGGAGTTTCATTGGATATTTGATAGGACTTGGGTACATGCACAAGACTAAGTGAGAGTTTTGACAAAGAACAAAGGTTTATACATAGACAAGAACAAAGAACAAGGGTTTAAACATGAGCAACTCCTCTCCATCTATCAATGCTAAAGTCTCTTGTACCCCTATCATACCAAGACACTATATGATACCCTTTACATACCATACTACTGACTTTTCTCTGCTGAGAAATTGGCCTCTCTTGACTATCCATTTTTCACTATCCATGTGCTTATTGATAGGGTTTTAGCAACATACATCATGGAAACATCTAGTGTGTATATTTTCGATAAATTTTGGATACCATGTATTATACAATTAACACTAATAGTGAAACATCATTAATAAGAGGACAAACATACATCATTTTGACATAGAGGCAACTAGTAGGTCACTTTCAAGGTTAACAGTCCCATTTGATAGAAAATATACACTTAGTTTTGACCTTCATTAAGCTATTTAAATGACTAATTTAAAAGTTTAGATACCCCAATACGGTAACTATATCAAATGTGGAACTATTATGAATGTTGCTTGTGTATTTTTTAAACTCTTATGGTCGATAAAATATGCATGATATTCTTTCACCTCTACATAACCTAAGGTGGTCCTTTCTAACTGTCATAGGAAACTTTATACTACATTTTCATTTTGTAAATCTAATTAGAATGATTATTTATGCACTTCCTCATGGTCATGTGTGTCCTCATCCTCGGTGTCTAGCCCATTCTCCACTTTCCACTGCTTCACCCACTCAATGCACTTAATATGTTTTTCAACAACTCTTTCATGGTTTTCATCATTTTCTTGTCCTTCTAAAGGTGGCTTTACTTTCCCTTGTGTTTCCATAGAGCTTGTTGTTGCTCAAATATCATTAGCTTTGAAATTATTGCTACAAAATTATCTCCCCCCAACCATTTTAACTTTCTTCTATTTTCACTTGCCTTCTTTGTAGCATTTGCAAATGTTAGCCTTTCTCCTGCACTTGATTCTTTGACTTGTGTGAAACTTTGTTTTTTAGTGTAAGATTGCCTCTAACACTCCTGTAGTTATGAAAGAGTGATGATCTTGATTCTTTGTGGGATACAATGAAATGTATGGCACTAGCATGCCTATCTGGGGTTCCTTTCTCACTACAACAAAATAGGAAATTAACGCCTAAAATAGAGCAAAATTTTAGTGAATTTGAGTTCATGAATTGGGCACTTTTGCTAGCGCAAAACTTTGTACCAAACTACATTTTACTTTGGCACTAGATTTAACACCGGATTTAGCGTTGACTTTTGAAGCTTTCGGTTTGGCTTTCGATTTTGCTTCTTGTGTTACTTCCAGGTTTGCTTCCAGTGTTGCTTCTAGTTTTGTTTCTTGTGTTGCTTCTAGGTTTGCTTCCAGTGTTGCTTCTAGGTTTGCTTCCAGTTTTTCTTCTTGTGTTGCTTCCAATTTTGCTTCTAGTTTTGCTTCCAGTGTTGCTTCCAATTTTGCTTCTTGTGTTGCTTCTAGTTTTTCTTCCAGTGTTGCTTCCAAGTTTTCTTCCAATTTTGCTTCTTGTGTTGCTTCCAGGTTTGCTTCCAGTGTTGCTTCTAGGTTTGCTTCTAGGTTTGCTTCCAGGTTTTCTTCCAGGTTTTCTTCCAGTGTTGCTTCCAGGTTTGCTTCCAGTTTTGTTTATGGTTTTTCTTCCAGGTTTGCTTCTGGTTTGGCTTCCAATTTTGATTCCAGTTTTGCTTCCAATTTTGCTTCTAAAATTGCTTCCATTATTACTTCTTTGTTTGCAACCTAAATTGCTTCTATTTTTGCTTCCTAGATAATGCCAAGTTTTGGTTCCAAGATTGCTTCAAGTTTTCTTTTAGTTTGGCTTCCATTGTTGCTTCTAAAAATGCTTCTTGTTTTGCTTCCATTTATTAATTTAATATGTTTTATTTTCAATTTAATTAGTTAAATATATCACGCCTCTTAAATAACTCATATGATTATAGAGTAATTAATTTAATTATTTAACTCATATGATTAAATAACAAGATAATTATTATAACATGATCATCATCTATAATTAAAACAAGTGAGTCAAATATCTATAATTTAATTGAATTTGACAACATCCATCCCGAGCAGTAAATTAAAATCATCATACATAATAAATATGCATCCAAAAATCATCGACCACTTTCAATATATATAAATTGACAAGTCAATACTGATAAAATCATCATCATATATAACTAAAACAAGTGAAAGTCAAATATGCCAGTAGATCAATAACATGTCAAAATGATACATGTCCAACAATCGACATAAGTCAAAATGATACATGTACAAATGATATAAGTAAAAATGATAAATTATGTAACTCAAAATGATACAAGTCAAGATGATACATGTCCAAATGATATAAGTCAAAATGATACAACTCAATAATATGGTACTGCAGGTCGTGAAAATGATACATATGAATATAGTAACCATGAAAAGAGGCAACATAATGATATATCAACAATGATCCATGATGCAGTCTATATGATCATGAATGTCACTAGCTACTACCAGCAACTACCTCATCACCATTATCACCATCGTGATCATCATCATCATGATCATCATCGTCGTCATCATCATCGTCATCAGCCTCGATGTCTTTTGTATCTATGTCATCATCATCCTCTGCCATATTGTGATATGTAACATAACCAACATATTTTGGATCTATATCATGAGGTTCATCTTGATCTTCTGGAAGATCTGTGTTCTAAAAAAAGAACATTTAAAATGAAAAGTTATTATTTATTTCATGCAATAATTTAATTTTCTATTATATAACAAATATTACAACATATGAAATGAAACCATAATCATATTACATCATATCAAAGTGCACATACCATAATAAAATTTCAAAAAAGTTACAGCTAATATGTCGTTCCAATGATGTAAAACATGCAACAATTCTAATCAACATTAGTAAAAAATGCTAGCATTTGGTGGAAGAGGAAGAAAGATGACTGGAACTCTAGAGGCCCACCATATTGGATTTTGGTATTCAACCATGAGAGCAGAAGAGAGAGCTGATATCATGTATCAAAACATTAAGAATGCATTCTTCCAGCCAGCGGAGAAGGAGATGATTACTTTGCTTCATTTTCATTTGCATAACCATATCATGGTGTGAACCAAGAAGACCAAGGATGTCCAGTTTTATGTGGAGGTAATGGATGTGGTCCAAACTTTAGGAGGGGAAATAAGGTCAATGTATGATCCTAATGAAATTGAGGAAGAACAACAAGAGAGGGACAAGAAAAATAAAATCAATGCAAAGTTTCAAGGATTTGTCAAGTGAGTAACAGAGCTATGGTTTATGACAAGAAGAGAAACAATGGCAGAAATGAGGGTTTTGAGATTAGAAACAATGAAAAATGATTCAATGAAGAAGCACCTTGTCAAAGTGAAAGAAGGACAACACTATTAAGAAAAGACAATGGGAAAAAGGAATAGTACAATCTTCAAAGTAAGGGTATGTCATGGACAACGTATTATAATGGCACATCATACATGCTTTTTGAACCTGGGATTGGTATTAATGATGGGTTTTAGGGGCAGCATCAAGGGTTCCACACAAGACACAAGGTATATAGTGCATGCAACAAATTGAAGAACAAAAAAGTAGAGTAGATATTCAAAGGGAAACCATGAGATGCAAAGTTGCAAGGAGAATTCCAGTGGTGTTTCTTGTCTTCATGAGGAGATCATGCCATGCATTGTACACGGAGATGGATGCAATAGTTTCCTAGACCCTTCTAGAGTGTTGGTAGACTCACTTGATATGGATTACTTGATTGATGGAGTTAAATGTATATCACAACTTAAAGATAAATAAGAATGACAAATGGTAAAATATACATAAGGGGGCAGGTCTGCGAAGTGAAAGAACAATCCAATCAAACTATATTTTTTATGATGATGATACAGAAGACTAGAATCCACATTCATGTCTTATACCTTGTGGAAGGCTCTATGGATGTAGTGATAAGGTTCAACAACAAAGGGTGTATACAGATTCCATGATGAAAATTAAATGCATGGAGAGAAAGGACTTCCATTACAGAGGCACAGTATAGTGGGCTTTCCTTATCAAGACACCATGAAAAGGTAGTAAGCTACAATAAGAGTTATTATTATGCATGATAAGGCTGAATTCAAAAGACAATTGGTAAAGAGAATGAATAGGATATCATTGAAGTATTCATGAGTTAAAATAGTCAAGTGGTTAAACAATTAGTTTGATGACACTTATCATAATACAAGTCATAGCCCTGCGTGCAAGCAATTATTGCCACAACATAAGAAAATGAATCAAACACCCTTAAAATGACATGAGAAATGGAAGGGCATAAGAAGGAAATTGAGCACTTGAAACATCAAGTGGAATACTACAAGGCTGCAAGGTATGACATAGGTGATTTCATGGAATATGCATTAGAAATAGAAATGGAAGGGCTAATAGAGAAGAAATTTCAAACTCATCCTACATATCAATAAACAACTCAACATAAGAAATGCAAATTGACATATTAACACAACAATATCCAACTAGGTTATTTAAATTCAACTATTGATACCTCATTCTCCATCCAGATTACAAAATTGGTCCACTTTTTTCTTTGTAACATTTCCTTTTCAAATTTCTTTGGATGGCAGCCATATTTCTCCTCTTGTCAAAACATGGCACGTGGACTAGTTAAACTAATTAATATGCAATCATTTACTTTTTCCTAGGAAATTAAAAAAAAAACATTTAACATATTAAATAAACTTACAAATGTATAGATCAAGGCCTGTAAACCTTTCTAGCCACTATGATGCGTGGCACAAAGTTTGTTAAGCCTAGCCTTGGAGGCCTTGTCCTGAGACATATACTAATTCAATTTAACTATGCACAAATAAAATTTAAAAATTGTTTAATAAATTTGATATAATCTTATGAGCAAATTTAAATACCTGTGTACTCTCTTCATTGGACTTCCTCTGTGCATTAGACTTCTCATATGCTTTTACAAGCTCTTTCCATACTTTCACACTTACATCAATTGGCATTTTTTTGAACCTTAGCTCGACGGGGATTTTTTTTATCTTCTTTGTTTGGTTGCACCGAAATCTCTTGCAGTTTTGAGACATTTGTAGCTTTAACTTCTTTATAGCCCAACCTGTGCTAAATTCAGTCTCCATGTCATTGATAACTAATTTTTGCAAGTGCATGGGTATCTTTGAGAATGGAAAGTGTAGATGGTCTTTGAACCGTTGAAGGCATGATTCCTTCTATTTATTCACAAAAAAATTTCCAGCATCTGTCATTCAGACTTCCCCCGAAACCACATAATATTCTATCTTGGTATCGTAGCCACCAACGCAAGATTCAAAACATGGTGTGGTGGAATAAGTCTGTGTCCCAAGAGTGGCTGGGACATTGGAAGTCTTTGCTCCCTGTTCCACATTCTTAGAGTTTATTTTTATTGATTTCCTCCTAGATCTTTTTCTCGATCCAGGATTGGTTGGGGAATCAATTAATTCCCTTTGACACGGTTGATTTGTTTGTAATATTTGAGGGGCTTTACCAGATCATTTTTCTATGTATCTGACAAGCATTGTCAAGTCCACACCATCCAATTTGTTCACTGCCTCTACCCCCAATATGGAAACCAATGCCTCTTTATCTTTGTCAGTCTCATGCCCCTATATATATTTTTAAATTAAATTTATTATTTTAAATTTAGAAATGAAAAACTACAAACTAAAAATCAAAGAAACAATGGAAACATTTACAAATCTATAAATTGACGATAAATTACCTCATTGTGGCCACACTCTGCTCCCTTTGCTCCCTTCCCTCTATTGCTTGACATTTTGAGGTGACCTAGGGAAAAATATTTTTGTCAAGTCTATGGAGGCAAACAAAGTACACACTGCCAGGTATAAAAACAATTGCCCTAAATCACTCGTGATGCCCCAATTTATATCACAATTTGAATATACACAGTGAATTCAATAATGACCATGTCAAAAGCCCTACTTGGTACCAAATCATAATTGGAAAAACATTCAAAACCCACACACAAAGGAAATGGAACAAGCTTGAATTCATAATTTCAATACAAAACACAAGACGCACCTTGAATCACCATTCAAAAAATAAATCTATTGAAACCTTCATTGCACATGATAGTGAAATGGTAGGGAATTCATACCTTGATTTGGGAAATCGAGAGTGAAGCACACAGGTTGCACCCAATGAAAACCCTAGGCTGATGATGAAAGGAATCCACACGCAATACGTGCAAACCCTAGTCTTTAATTCATCAAAATACTCAAAAGTTCTTCAAAATGCAAGTTCCCAAGATGTCACATACAAAATGATGCTCAATTCATCTCTTCCTTCAGGCGGTGTTCTTCAATTCATCTTCCTTCAGGTGATGCTCTTCAATTCATCTCTTCTTTCAGGCGGTGTTCTTCAATTCATCTTCCTTCAGGTGACGCTCTTCAATTCATCTCTTCCTTCAGGTGGCATTTTTCCCTTTTTTCTCCTCTCTTCCTTCATGCAACGTTTTTCTCCTCTCATCTCTTCCTTCACGCAGGAAGTTTTTATTTTTTGTTTTTGATTCATGCAGGAAGTAGTTAACACCAACTTTAGCACCAACTTTTAGCCCTAAATTTAATCGTTTTGGGGAGCAAAAGGCAGCACAAAGTGTGCCTAATTTAGCGCCTAGAAGTTCAAAATGATGTATTTTTCTTGGAAGTGGATCTTCATTTGAAGCTAACTTTTAAATGAAGATATTTTTTATTATTTTTTGGGGTAAAATGAATATTTTTGTTCAAAATTTACCTTCAAGAAGAGACATTTACTTATTATTTTATCTAATATAATAATATTAAATAATTTTCACGAGTGGATATAAACACATATGGAAGGAATCTATATGGAAAATATTTTGGGTGGATTGATTCGAGGGAGGCACAAGGGTTTGAAGTGCTTTGCAAATAGGATATGTGTGCGCGTGTGAAATCTCCCTTATGTGGAGGAGGCTCAACCCTCCTTCATGTCTGATTCTCATTTCGCTCTCCCATGGATTATCCTCTTGTCGTTGAGGTGTTATTTCTGCTTGTGCTTGCTTGTCCTATGGGGGCCAGTGTTTTTGTGCTGATGACCAATCTTGGGTGTGGCCACATGTGTCGCCCTTGCGTAAGATTTGGAAGTGATGGCCGAGAATACGGATCCGTTGGGCATTAATGGTATCAATGCCTCCATCTCATCTATTAATAATGATGCCCCTAAATCCTTTCGTGATATTGTTGCGAGTGAAAGAGGAAGATTACCAGTGGGTGCTAAATTCTCGCTTGTAAGTCCTGACGAGGTGCAAGTGAATGGTGAAGAACGACAAGGTAATCATTCCTCAACTTCTCCCCTGAAATATTTTTTGATTCCCAATAATGCTTTGGATGAAGCAATTGCAGAGGAAGACAATAGATTGTTAAAAAATGTTATTTTCTTTGCGGTCATCGACCCTAATAGGGTTTTGGCCAGAAAATATATGGAAGAATGGTTTTCTAAAGTATGGGAGAAAAAGTTTGGGATGCAATTTTACTATTGTCACATGATTCAAAAGGGTTGATATGTTTTTTTTTGTAACCCTAACTCATAATCAGAGGCAATTAAAAAGCAATTTTGGAATGTGGGCTCGGTGGTTTTTCAGGCTCTGGCCTAGAATTTGGAGGTTGTGGAAGAGGAAGTCTTGGTCCTCTCTAGCCCTCGATGGTTAACAATTAAACATGTCCCCCCGAGATTATGGAAATTCGTTCCACTATTATTGGAACCATATTGGAATGTGTTAAAAATTGATGATACGAAAACTCCTCTCCCTCATTCTGATGCTCGGGTGTTGGTTTCCCTGTCATCGAGCAAAGATTTTTTGGAGATAATTGAAATCCATTTGAAAACTGGTAAAGTGTGTTGTGAAATTGAAACCCTTAGAGGTCTTAATTTGTTCTATCTATGCAGGCGCGAAGGTCACATAAGGAGGAACTTTCCTTTAATAAGAAATAGATCAAATTCCAAACCCACCTCAGGTGGGCCTAATAGAAGCAGTAATAAAAATAATAAGCAAGCCTCTAAAATGGAGGGCCAAGCAGAAAATAAAGATAGTCATGTTGGGGACTCTGCACATTTCGTCCCCACCCCACATCAGCTTGATGAGAGAATTTCAAGCCCTAACTTCAATAATTCAATAAGGATTAATCCTTCACAAGAGGAGAACTCTAATTTGAGAAACCATAATACAACAACAACACATATAGAAGAAAGTTTAAATTCCCTTCTCTATGAACTAGAAAACAATTCAAAGTAAAGGAGAATAAGGAACCCAAGCTTGGAGACCTGAGAAATTTAGCCAAGCTGGAAAGCAATTTAAAATTGAATTCGCAACAGTTGGCTCTTCTAAAATTAAGACAACATAAACCACCTAATGGCTCTAAACCTAAGGCAAACAAAGAAATTTATACTTTTAATTCTAATTTTTTCAAAGAGAATATTGAGGTGGAACTACCTGTAGATGGTTGCCTCCTGGATAATGATAGTGAAAAAATAATACCTACTCCTAGAGGGGAAAGTAACACCCCGACAACTAGGGGAAGCCTCCAGGATCTAGATGAACTCTGAAGTGGGGGACCAAATGAAAATAGAGAAGTTGCTAAGGATTCTCTCTCTAATGAGAGCATGGGGAATAGATCAGAAAACCCTAGATCACATAGCATTATTTCATTTATACTTGGAAACAAGAAAGTGGATGAAATATTGATTCTCAACAATTCAAAAAATCTTCCCAACCCTCATGGTGGAGTGATGAGCTTTGATGGTTATGCATCACAATCAGGCATGGACTCTGCAGATGACATGGGTTTTCTATCTACTAAGGATATCACTGATGGTGAGGAGACCCCCATGGAAGTCACTATGAAAAATACTGGGAGATATAGGAAGAAGAAAGGCCTAGACATTTTTAAAGGTCCATTGGATAATGATTCCTCTCATCCTCAAAAGGATAAGAGAAAGAAGCTTAGTGGGATCATCCCCCCTAGTGCAAAAAGAGTGGAAGTAGAAACTAGGCTTCCTAAATGTTTTGACAATTTTTGGAGTGATAAAGGACCTCCCCCAAATGAACTAAACTAATGGAAGTCAATTGTATTTCCTGGAATGTTCAGGGGCTTGAAACCCCTGATAGGAAGCATGTAGTGAGGAGGTTCCTAGCTCAGAAGAAGGAGAAATATTTTGTCTTGTTGCAAGAAGTAAAAGCTACTGGTTTCATTCTGTAACAAGCCTAAAAGTCATATGGAAGGATGATGCACAATACATTACCAATCATGAAAAAGGAAAAGGGGGAGCTACCCTCCTGCTTGCAAAAAAATGGGCCCAATATGTAAACAACTCGGGAGTCTCCCCATGCAACAGGGCAGTTTGGGTGGTTATTAAGAAAGACACAACCTATTTTGGGGTATGCTCGGTCTACGCTCCCAGTGATTATAAAGATAGGATTGCTCTCTGGAACTGGCTCTACACTTTACAGGATATCCCTTGGATCATTGGAGGGGACTTCATTTTTGTGGAAAAGGAGAAGGATAAATGGGGAGGAATGGGTTTTGATTGGAAAGGGAATGAAAGATTCTATTGGCAGAGGATAAAATCTAGGCTAAGGATTGAGGGCCCTATTGAAGGCCAGAAGAAAGATACTCAAGCAATCTAGTTTACATGGTGCAACTCTCAGAAAGGGGGTAGAAGAATTTACTGTAGACTAGATAGATTCTATGTTAGCAAAGATTTATTTCCGACCTCTATGGTGAAAGAGGACTGCAAGATTGAGGTCTGCCCTTACACTCTCTCAGATCACCATCCCATTAGGGCTAAGTTTTGTATGAGGAGTGGGGTGCCTAAAATTGATGGTTTCTATAACAATTTATGCCTTAATACCAGTCTCCTAAAGGATATGGATTGTAGAAATGTTATTTTGTGCCTTAGACAAATTAATAAGTGGATGTACAAATCCATGTCCCCCATTGATAGATGGTCATTGAATACAGAAGGATGGAGGACTCTTTTCCAGATAGCTGGGAAGAAAAAAGCCAAAGACAATCGAAGGAGAGAAGTCCTGCTCCAAGACAGGTTTCTCCAAGCTGAATCTGATTTGCAAGCCAACCCCAAGGATGAAGTCCTCTCAAATAAGCTGGCTATAGCCAAAGACTCACTCAGGAGGCTCCAGAATAGCAGAATCAAGGGGCTAAGGGTAAGAGCTAAGATGAATTGGTTGGAAAATGGGGATAAAGGCACTAAGCTCTTCTTCAGGTACATTAAAGAAAAATAGGCTAGAGAACAGATAGATTTCATCTCTGTTGAAGGGTCCCCAGTGACCAACCAAGAGGAGATAAGGAAGCACTTTTTCCAATTTTTTAAAAGCCTCTTCTCTTCGGATGAGGTAATGGAAAATAACATTCGGAAAGGGAACATATCAAGAGCCTCATCCCAAAGAAGATAAGTGAGGATATGGAAAAGGAATTGGGGAAAGAGGTAAAAAAGGCTATCCTCTCCCTCAAGAATGAAAAATCCCTAGGGGTTGATGGACTTTCGACTGAATTTTATAAAACATTCCTTGATTAGGTTTGTGATGACTTGCTTCTAGTATACAAGGAAGCCTTTGAGAAGGGTTCTCTTGGCAACAAAATTAATAAAGGGGTGATCAAACTGATCCCAAAAGAAGGTGACAGATCTTTAATCAAGAACTGGACGCCCATCACTCTTTTAAATGTCTCCTATAATATTTTGGTTGATCCTAGAAGACAAGGTAGCCCTAATCCTCCCCTCCATAATAAACTCTACATAGACAGGCTTTATAAAGGGAAGATGTATTCTTGAGAATTTGATCACCAATTGGGAGGCCTTGAATTGGGCAAAGGTGACAAAGCAAAATGCATCAATGATGCTACTAGATTTTGAAAAGGCCTATGGCAAGATTGAATGGAAATTTTCGTTCCTAATGCTGCAAGCCTTTGGTTTCCCTGGAACCTTCTATCATATGGTTAGAACACTCTTCTAATATTCCACTGCTCAGGTTGAAATTAATGGTGTTTCCACTCAGGAGATCCCCCTAGAGAGATCTATAAGGCAAGGGTGCCCCCTGGCTCTGGCAGTTTTTGTCATTGCTTCAGATGCTTTACATTATCTTTTGAGGGAGAATTCACTAGCTACAAGGATAAGAGTATTTAGGCTTCCTGATGAAAATGAACTTCTCAATCGCCAATTTATTGATGATACTACCATTTTTTTACTCCTGGAAGAAAGAAACTTTGCAAATCTGATGAGGAAACTGGAACTTTTTTGCATGGACTCAAGTGCAAAGCTTTCCCCATCTAAGTCTTGGTTGTTGGGCTGGAAAGATAGGCCCCCAGATTGGATTAACAATTTTGGGTTGCAGTGGGTGGCCCTCAAAAAATTGTAAGGTATCTTGGGATCCCCTTCGTGGTGGAGCCAGATTTGAAGGAGATGTGCCACTAGATTCAGGAGAAAATTGAAAGGAAAATCTCCAAGTGGAATAGGCAATTTCTCTCAATAGCTGGCTAATTACAAATTTGTCAGAAGATTCTCTTTTCATATAACATCTACTTTGCTTCTATGTGGTTATTTAGCTCCTATCAAATCAATGAGATTCTGGAAAAGAATAAGGGCTTTCCTCTTGTCAGATGGGAAAGGGAAAAGAAAGAGGCATGTAGTTAAATGGGAGTGGTGCACCATTGAAAAGTCTAAAGGTGGGATGGGGCTGAAAGACCTAAAGATGTAGGGCATTTCCCTTGCATCAAAATGGGTCTTAGCGGCCTTGGAAGGGGAGGAACCTTGGAAAATATTTGTCCGACGGAACAAATTATAGTTGTTCCTAAGTGTGCAAAGGCTTGGAAATTTGGGACCATTCACACCCACAAGTCTATTTGGTGGAATTTGAAGCACAAATGGAAACCATTGGCACTAATCCAGGGCTGCTCTACAAAAGGGTGGGTAGCCAAAGGAATCAGACATTTTAGTGATATCTTGAAAGACGGGAGGCTGAAGGGATGGAATGATTTGAACATTGAATTTGGCCTCATCCCCTCTAATTTGAGAACACACACAATCCTCAAAGATGCTTGTAATTGTCTAAATTTCCCTATTAAGACCAAGAACGATTCTGATCGGTTTAAATAATTTCAATGGAAATGTGGCTCTAACATAAAAAAGACTAAGGTTAAAGAAGTATATAACATGATAACATGACACATTGATATGACTGATCACTTGAATCACATCTGTAAAATACAATGGGATAGAAATCAATGGCAAAAGGCCTTGCAAAATACTAGGCTAGATAGATTGAAGCTAAACATACATGTTTTAGATGGCTTCTAACCTTACATAAACTCTCCTTTAAAAGAAAAAATGATGATATCTTAGTTTGCAGCTTACGTAGAGTTCCAAAGTCAATTGTTCACATTTTTTTTGAATGCACATTTGCTAAAGAAATATGGGAAATTTTTTGTTATAAGCAAGACATATGGGCTACCAATGGAAATCTGATGCCTGAGAAGGTTTTATTTAATCATAGTACAAAGATGGGGAAAACTGCTAAGCTATTTTGGTTATGCTTGTCCTCTAATATTTTATGGTCTATTTGTAAAGCGAGGAATGAAGATGTCTTTCAGGGGAGAAAGAGATTGCTTATTGATTCTTCTAGGAAATCATCTTCTATAACATTGCTGTGTAGGTCTATATCATTGTGGCTCTCTCAAAGGACAAGTTCTGGAGTTATTTATAGGATAGAAAGGTCACCGTAGACATCATGGAGGCAAGATATGGACACTTATGGCCCGATGGACATCCAAATGTGGATGTGTTTCTGAGAGCTCTATAGGCATTTCGTCAAGATCTTGAAGGGGGAAAAAACAAGGAAACTAAGCACAAAGAATAGGTAGGTCCACCTTCAGATGAGGAGCTGACTGTTGCACAGGCTTTAATTGTTCTGAGTGGTGACCATGGGGCATCATAGAACTTTTTGCAAACAGTCTTATTTTCCATATCCTTTTTTATCAGTAATTATTGTAATTATATATGTGCAGTGGATATACTTGTATATGTGTTAATATCTATATGGTGTAACTAATCTATTTTTGATACAGGGAAGATGGACCTCCTCTAGTCTCACTCGACTGAGTCTATTTTTGTTATCATGTAAAGGGGTAGATTAGGGGATTCCGAATACTTTCTAGTTTTCTTTTTGATACATTGTAAAGGGGATACTGAATTACTGCTATGTGGGATACTTGGATATGATGATGGGATAAACAATCTGTCCATATGATGTGTATTTTTTGCTTACTCTATACTTAATACAAAAAAAAAAATTCACTATTTAATTTTTGTATTTTAAGTAGGATGCATGATATAGAAATAGATAAGATTGTATTTTTGAATAGAGAGAAATTTGGACTACTAGTAGACATGACAACCCAATTTGCATAGAGGTTCAAAGGCTTGACATTAAGGGTGGAGGTAGTTTGCATGTTCACCTTCAATATTTATTTAGATTAATAAAATTATATTTTTTCTTCGATTAGCTGCATTTTTCTAAAACCTCAATTACCTTGAACTCTAAACCCCAACTATTTACCACAGGAAAAAATTTGAGCTAATTTTTTGAATATGCATAATTATTTTTACCTTTATGTATAATTTCTATTATCTTGATTAGGGATTGGGATTTTTTTGTGTAATCTCTTTGATCCCACTAACCCACCCTTATTTAATGTATTATTGATAGATCATTCATCATGTATTATCATATATATTTGTCTATTGGTGCACAACTGTTATGTGGCTATTGTCATATATTATAGGATCCAGAGGAGGCCATGGAGAGAGGATATGGACAGTGTAGAACTACTAAATCGCAGAGAGGAAAGTGGGTGGAAATAGATATGACAATGAAATCTGCAAATACAATAGAGGTAAGAGAAATCAACCTCAACCAAAGGAGGAAGGTGTTTATGAATTCATAAATGCTACAACATAGAGGAGATAAAGTCATTTTTCTGTCCATGAGGCCTCTGAGGTCAAACTTATTGGTTGAAAATGCACAAGAATGGTGATTAAATGTGATTCTATGATCAAGGGAAAAGTTTGAAAATTAGGATGGCCAAAACATGATATCAATATGTCAAATATATGACTAAAGTGAGGTTTTGTGTTGGATAGCATATTCATTGAAATGATATAATTGGTGTACTAAACATTATTTACTATGTTGTGTATTGGGGCCAAACGAGGCCATGGCAACAAATCATGTCATATCAAATGAGGACACAATGGATAAAGCGGGACATCAGGTACTCAAATTTTGACTTAACTTAGGAAAAAATGATTTTATGGCATTTTGTGATATGTCCATCTTTTTTCACAATATTATTGAAATTTATAATGTATTATCCAATCTTGACATAAATTAATGCATGTTGTTGATTATTTTAGATGGAGATTGGAGCAAATACAGAGCCTGAGTGTTCAACTAGCAAAAGAACAAGATATGTACGTGGACATGGACCTAAAACTGTTAAATCATGTAGAGGACAGTGGGTGGAAGAGGATATGACAATGGATCATGCAGACACAACAAATGATTGCACTGAACAAGAGCTTGGTCAAGACTATAGTACATGGGATGAATACTTTGAGAAAATTGTTGTTTGTGGATGTTCTGTATGTCGTGGAAAGAAACAATTCAAATGAGCGATTGTAAAAATACATTATATATATGATGAGATTCCAGTCAGTAGTATGCCTCCTACAATCAATTCAAATCCAATGGGAATTATGGTAAGGAATTTTCCAATTTCATATAAATAACATGTATACTTCGTTTAAACATTGTTTTATATTATTTAAATAACTAATTTTTTTCTTAATGGATATTTGCAAGATAAAGTTCTTGGTTTAAAGTTTCCTAGATCACCAAATTCTAGCATAGAAGGCAATGATCATTTATCAGATGATACATCTAACAAAAATATGTGCCAATATACCAGCTTGGAAGATAAGGAATTAATGAAAACAAGTAACAGAACAAGAGCCGGTTTAAAGATGCATAATTTGCTTAAAGACAAGGGGAAGGTGGAATACATACCCTATGAGAATGAATGTGATGGAGATGATGACTTTGCCCTAAGTTTGAGATCAATTTACAAAGAGACATTTGATTGTCGACTATATTGCGCTTGGCCTAGTGATCAACAACTACCTAGAGTGTATGAGGTGTTTCAATTTTGGGGATACAAATACATGATACGACCCTCCAATATTCATGGAGTGAATCTAGGCATCTTTACTGTCCAAAATGTACATGTGGGATCTAAACATAGAAATAATTCAAAACAAACAACTAGTAGATTAATGCCATATTATGGTTCATCATATTACAATGGTGAATGGAGAAGGCTAGCAAAATATAAGCTTAGCATGTTAGCATATGGTCTAAATTCGAATATGTATACACATTGTCTCCAATTGGAAAGTGGAAAAAAAATGAATAGAGTTCATCTTATGTATATAGATGGATGTGCATACACACACAAAAATATTGTAGGGTTTATAAATAGTAGTAAGGGAAGGGACCCTACTGTAAGACCAAATTGTCAATTTGTTGAGGTTATAAATGATAAAGATGGAGATATGGAAAGAGAGGTTGATATATTGATAATGGTTGAGGCTATTATGGACCTTACCATTGAGAATGAGTTATTGATTGATTACCCCTTCTTAAAACGCACTCCTGCGTGAAAGAAGAGGGAAGAACAAGGTCTCCGTAAGGATGTTCTTAAGGGCAGAAAACCAAAGAATAATAAATGAGTGTGGACTGATGTTTTATAAACTATGTTGTCAAAATTGTGTTTTATTTAAATTATTGTATAAAAAAGGTAGTATATAAAATAATGTTCCATTATTCAATTGATGTATATATGTTCATACAATTTTTATTTTTTATTTTTTAAGCCATATTTGATTATATTTATTTGAAATTGATACATTTATTATTTATCCAATTGTTACCAAACATTAAATAATTCTTGTGTTTGTTGATGAAACACATAGTAATACCCAAGATCCAACTAGGTTATTAAGATTTGGATGGGATGATCCAAACCATCCTTTAAACAATACTAGGGTGAAAAGAGCAAGATTGAAGAGAATACTACTAGCTGACAAATATGAAGAGCTGATGAGATCCACATACACTGATGACATGCCACATAGCCTTAATTATGATGATCATGATAGTGAAAATGTAGTGCATGAAGAAGGATTGAATGAAATTCTTATAGGTTTCTTTGGGGATGCAAACAATGATGACAATAATGATCATATGGTTGATAGTAGCGATGATAGCAGGGGTAATTACCACAACATAATGTTGATGATAACAACCTGAAAGACTCCATCAATCAAGCAATGAAGACACCCGTGTTCAAATCGGCTACAAGTAGAACCTCAAAACTTGCATGCACATTGATATTATTAGAAATCAAGTCACAATTTGGTTGGTCAAACAAAGGATTCACTACCCTACTGAAGTGAGTTGAAATCTATTTCTTACTTTGCATTGTCAATTGGTGTACATAATTCATAAACATTCATCAACTTTATTTATATTTCTTTAAGGGGATTTTAAAACCATATATTGTAGATAAACAGTCCTAGTATAGATTGACATATCAAACATGTTCATCATAAGTCAAACATTCAATTGATTCACTCTCTGGCAATCTTACAGGGCACTAAAAACTAAAATATTCCCTAAAGAGAATGTGTTGCCATCAACTTGTAGAGAGGCACGTCTATTGTTGGTTGAGTTGGGGATTGAATATAATAAAATTTATTCATGTAAAAATTATTGCATTTTATACATAGATGAATATCAAAACAAGGTAAAATGCCCTGTATGCAAAGAGAAGAGATATCATACAGATGTACAAGGTCCTATAGTTCCAAAGAAGGTTTTACGTCACATGCCAATTATACCTAGACTTCAAAAAATGTTATTTTGCAAGTCACTTGCACAATTGATGGACTAGCATGCAAAGAACAGGAGTAAATATGGATTCATGTGAATTATGACCACTCCAAAGCAATGAAACACATAGAGGAAAAATGGCCAAGAAAATTCAAAGATGAACCCTGTAGTATCAGGTTTGGTCTTGTAATTGATGGAGTGTGCCCATTCTCTTTCCCGAGCTCAAATTATAGTGTTTGGCTAGTTGGATTGATAGTATACAATATTCCACCATGGGTGAGTATTAGAAAGGAGCACCTTATGCTAACTCTGATTGTTCCAGGAAAACATCAATTTAAAAACATGGATGTTTATCTTGCACCTTTTATTGATGAGATGCAACTGCTATGGAAAGGTATAAGAATGTATGACATATCACGTCCTCCATCAAATAGGTCCTTGATGTTGTATGGTGAGCTATGTTGAAATATTCATGATTTCCCAGGACTTGGTGTTTGTTCTGTTAAGATAAAATATTTACGTATTTACACTCATAATTTATTTTCATCCCAACTTTCATACTTAGTTTTATACTATTTTTTTTATGTTATTAACATTACTTATTGAATTTTAGGGCTTCAAACAAAGGGGATATTTGCATGTACAAGATGTGCAAAACAATTTCAAGGTCGATATTTTAAAGATCTACATAAATTTATTTACGCAAACAACAAGGTTTTTCTACCACTAGATCATAAGTTTAGAAATCGCTTGAATAATCAATTTGATGGCAAAGTTGAAAATAGAGGCCCTCCCATGATTATGGGTCTAGGTGATTGGCTTAAGAAGTATGAAGATGCTGAATTAAAATATTGGGAGGATTTTTTTGATCAGGGTGATTCAATTGAAGAACCATAACAAGTTATAGTTAATATGCCAGAAGGAATGAAAAGGAAATACATATTTTATGAGCTCCCTTATTGGAAGGATCTATTAATATCTCACCTATTAGATCCTATGCACATCTTCAAAAATGTCCCAGATTCTATATTTCGACATATATCAGGAAAAGAGAAGGACACCTTGTCTTCAAGGAGAGATATTGCTCTTTCGCGTACCAAAATTGATAGAAAACATTTGTAGCCAAACAAGGAAAATGAAATATATGCATAAGCTCCATGGATTTAAAAAAAAAAAGACCTAGACCAACTAAAAAATTCCATTTGTTCAATAAGGACACCTACTGGCTATGGGTCATCATTGGCTAAAGCTTTTACAGTTGATGGACATATCACAGGATTTAAAACACATAATTTTCATAATTTTATGAAGGTATTATATATCACCATTTAACATTTACCGATAACATTGATTAAGTACTAAATATATTTTGATATTTTATTGTGTGAGAAAAAATTACTAATGACCTTTTCATAAATGTGTTTGGTAGCATATCTTGCCATTGGCAATTAGGGGGGATTCTTGTTGTACAGTTGACTTAAGGAATGCCATAAGTCGATTGTCAGCATTTACAAGGTATGTGGTTATATGAAATGTTCATGTGTGAGAGATGTAGAGATATTATATTGCATTTTAATTTTTGACTAAAGGTTCATACTAATTTACTATTCTTATATTAGGTGGGTGACCTCCAAGGAGATCCACGAATGTGAAGTGCCAAAATGGAAGAAGGAAATCGCAGAAATTGTATGTGTATTTGAGAAGGAGCTCCCTACAAGTTTCATGGACCTACAAGTCCATTTACTTATACACCTAGTCGATGACATTGAATTGGCGGGTGTCGTATCAACGAGGTGGATTTTTTTCTTTCAGAGGTATATGAAAACTCTAAAAAGATATGTCTGACAAAAGGCACATCTAGAGGGTTGCATGGTTGAAGGGTATGTATTGAATGAAGCATTTTTCTTCCTATGTGAATTCCTTGGTAAGGATTTTGAAGATGGGCCACGCTTCTAGGATGAAGAACACACATCAAATATTATTGATGGAGAAAAACCACAATCTAATGGTGTTCAAGTAGAAATTAGTAAGTAAATTCATGATCAGTGTGGTTGTTTTTCTTGCAATCATTAATTTACTATGTAATTTATTTATCAAATTAATAGCATGACATTTGGAGTTTGAAATAAACATGTTGACATGTAATAGGTGTAGATGAAAGTTTTATACTCGACAAGTTCATTCTGTACCACATGGAATTTATGAACAAATGGATTGATCTATATGATAAAAAGAGAGAACAAGTGTTAGAAGCGAGGAGACAGTTTAAGAGATCAAACCCAAGGAATACTCCACTTCCCATTGATCTACTTGGGGAATGGGGAAAATATTGCACACTGGAATGGGTTACTAAACAAATTCAAAATCAAATAGAAGATGCAGGTATAGGTTCAAACATAAAAGAAGATGAAATCAACATGTCTAGAGGATGTGAAATAAAGGTACAGTTGGAATTTTACAAAATGTTGTTTCCTTACAGTTTTGACATTATTAACTATTTTAATATTCATCATTTTATTTGTTTTCACTGAAATAAATGGTCTTTCATAGGTGAGGAAATATCTAGCAATGTGGGCATATGGTCGACATTATCGTGTAGAAAGTGTAGATGTAAAGAGACGATCCTTCGATTGTGGCATCATGGTTGACTTCAAGCAATCTAGTCAATCAAGCTCAAAAGATAAGAATATAATTGGAGGGAATCTACAATATGTTGCGAAAATACAATAAATTATTGAGTTGGATTACCACTCTTTTAAATTTTGTATTTTTAAGTGTAGATGGTATGAAGCATTTGAGAGGACACGAAGACATGATACCCATAGTGGATTTTTTTCTATAGATTCCTCATGCTTCCTACCAGAGGATAAGGAACCTTATGTTCTACCAATTTATTGTGAGCAAGTATTTCTTTAACTCAAACAAGAACCGGTAGTGATCATTAATCTACTAGTTCATAGCTTATTTTGAATATATACATGTGTTTATTAATCAATAAAATTGTTATAAAATACGTCTAATATATGTATGTCATTCATGTGTAGGTATTTTCTATGAAGATATTTTGGACCCGAAATTTGTCATACATTATGATCCAAGATTAAGGCATGTATTTGATGATGCATTAGCGGATATTGAGCAAAACAATGATGGCCAACAAAATGAGAGAGAGGGATTAGAGAACATCGAATAAATTGACATCCATGATGATGTTGAAGATGGTTATGTTTAGGTAGAAGAAGACAACAATCCAGAGTTAGATGATGTTATGGAAGACAACAATATGGACGATATAGAAAATGATGATCAAAATACATCTGGTAACAATATAGATAATCTATAGTCAAATTTCAATGATGATGAAGATCATGCAGGTCAAGATAAGGATGATGATAATATTAAATACTTGAAAGAACATATGAACATTGACAATGATACACTAGATGACATTGTAGCAGACAATAATTTTAATGATCAAGACTTCTAAATTTTCAGAATTATTTGCAATCCATGTTTAAAAAAGGATGATTCTTATGGCTTAAAATTTGAAATGCTTCAGTAATATTATTTGTGTCGATACAAATTACCTATTGCAATATCCTTAAATTGTTCAATCTTTGGTATGAATTGTTGGCAGAAAAAATAGGATTACTTGGATGCTTCTTCCATTCATTTTGTATCAACATATGTTCGTGAAGACACAAAATTTAATAAAATATTAATGCACGTAACTCATAATTACTTAAATAAGAAACTTTGTTAACTTTATTATTTTTAAATAGTTTCCATTTTTATGTTGAACATGTAACAAGAAAAAATAAGCTCAAATTTTCAAAAAAATTAGTAGCTCTACCAACATCCATAGTAAATGCTTTACTGCATCAGCATATTCATTCACATAAGCATAGTATTGAGGCTCAATAACTAATATTCATTCAAATATAAGAAGAAATAAGTATGGAAAACATAAGAAAAATACCGAATGATAACACAATCATGGAGAATCTCTGCTAATAAGATGTTCTCCTTTATATTGCTTCAATTGATATACATTAATAACAAAAGTCTTCAAAATGTGAAGGTGGATGAGTGAAATATGAAACCTATCTACTTCTATTGGTGGTGATGGAATTGATATATGATGATGATAATTTAAAACTAGACCTTGGTTTCCTATTTATATAGGAAGCAACAAGCTACAGGCCTTTTACAAAAAGAGACGACCTTCCATAACTACTTATTTTACTAACAACTATTTAATTACCATAATTAAGGAAATAATAAGACTTAAGACATTTTGACATATGGTTCCATTATTCAACGTAGAAGACCCATGATCATTGATTTGGAAAAGTTTTCCCCTCCATGATGAACGTCCAAATGCTCTTGCCTTAGTGTCCTATTCTTCTGAAACCAACAACTATTTAATTATCATAATTAAGGAAATAACAAGACTTAAGACATATGGTTCCATTATTCAATGTAGAAGACTCATGCTCATTGATTTGGAAAAGTCTTCCTCTCCATGATGAATGTCCAAATGCTCTCACCTCAGTGTCCTATTCTTCTAAAACCAAATACTTTTCCTCCCACTAATACACTGTAAAATCTAATGGCCACTTATATTCCTGGATCTTTGGCATGTTTGCAAGATGAGTTTTCCATCGACTATCTAGTAATGCCTTTGTATCATTGAGAAACTTTAGGTATCCCGCATCAAGAACAATCAACCCATCCATGATCTGATTTAGCCTGTGAAGACTGATATCATCATCCTCCTGTATATTAGTTACGCACTTATGAATAACCTAGCTGAATTATTTCTTCAGCTTATCCAATTCCTTCAATTGATCACCATCTCTCACAATTTCAGTTATATACCACTGTTTCAAGGTATGGAATAAATCCATTCGTGTTACAATATTTTTATCTTCCCCTTGTATATACTAAAATTCATCAATAATCATCTTCAGAGTTTGTTCAGATGGCTTTAATGTTGTGGGAGCATCAGGACTTATTTTTAGAACTTTGCATAACTTAGCCAAAGTGTGGTGAATGGGCTGCCACCTTTAGAACAAAGGATCTAATACAAGCATATGTGTCTTTATTTGATCCATTGCCTGCTGAAGCATTTTATAACTATCACACACATTCTCCAATTTATCCATAACTGATTTTATCCTGTGCTCAAGAATCTTTTTCATAACTTCACAAATTCACCTTTTCACTTCATCCTAGGTTTGATTGTTGGCCCTCTTTACATCATCCATTTCCTTCTCTAGAGTTTTTACCTGTTTTATAGAAATGTTCTTCACAATATCCATTGGAGCAATCAGAGGCTTGTATAACACCATCTCCTTCCTTTGTGAGGGTCTTGCTCCTCTTAATTGTTCTTTCAATTTGACATTCTCCATGAACAGTTTATTAACTTCATCATTTAGGAACCTTTGTTCCTTTTCATACTCCTTCAATCTATCTTCTAATCCCTTAACAGTTGCTTGAGTGAACATGGTTGAATGCATGGTCACTGTGGCTGCCTCCAAAGGGGTGGTATCTTGTATTGTCCTTACCATCATTGCCCCTTTCATCCCTTGCATTACATCCAATAATTTTGATTTATGTGTATTTTTCTGTTTGATCCATATGGCCAGGGTTTCAATCTTTGGGTTATACCTAGTTCCACTCACTCCTTCGTCAGAGTCTAATTCTACAGCTAGCATTGGATCTTCCTAAGCATGCACTTGATCAAGCATAAAAAAATTATTTAATTCCAAGCCAAGGAAAATGAGCATATTGCTCTTCAAGACCATTTCTCTAGCCTTTTGGGGGCTAATGTCAATGTTTTCAACTCTTAATTCTTGGAAAGTCTGTGCTACCATTTGATTTTTCTCTGATTCTTCAATTCCTGCTTCAGCTAATTCCATCCTCTCTTCAAATTTTTTTATCTTCATCTTCGTCCAGAAATCCTTAAACTCAGGAGTCTTAATGAATTCGTCATCTTCTATGAATCTCCTAGCTGTAATTTCCCTTTCATCTTCATGTACCTCTGTACCTTATTTTCACTACCCATCCTTTCCTCATGTTTATGGGCATTGGTCTCAAGGATGGGTTAATCAACCTCAATACCACATTTCAATTATTGCAATACTGTAGCCACTTCCGCAATATCACCCACCTCTTCACTCTCCTCATAAGATACTAATTATTCAATGCTTTTTGTCTTTTGTCTTTTGGGAGGTAACTTCTCCATGGGAGTTTCAAAGGTTTCACCTAGGGTATGCTCTGTAGTTCACCACTATCATGTTCTTGGAGATATGCTTCCTTCTTATTATACAAGTCTTCAAATTTACCCATTATCAAATCTATCCTCTTGATGGGGTCCTTTTCCTCAACAAAGTATCCTAGGAAATCCTTGGACCTCCACTTCGTCCTTTCTTCAAGCTTATTCATATATTCCCATTTTTTCCTTCTACTAAATACATAATTATAAGTATTGCAGTTCCTTATGACATCTTCTTCATAATCCACTTGGTGTGCCACTCTCATTTTGGTAAGAAGATTGTGCCTTATGTTCATATTATTTTCAAGGTCAAAGGCTCTTCCTTTTCCATAATTCAATGCATATCTTGTCTTCAAATAATACTGTAACTCCTCTAGTGTTTTTGAGCCTACAATCCAATCTTCACACTTGGTTTGGTTTGGCAGGAAAGTGCCTTTCTTCTCCTTGTGCATTACATCTTTCTCCATCCACATCATTTGCCACATAAATTCAAGAAATTCTAATTTTAGGGGCACAAATTTTGGTAGTATGTGTGGAGCAATAGGGCATCCATAAACTCTTATTATTGTAAATTTTGGGAGGAAGAACCAATCTCCAAAATTGTGTATGACCCTACTCTGGTCTTAAAGCCAAAGGTTTGAATAGTTGCAACATTTTGGTTGATAATCTTGGTATTGCATACCCAATAACTCCAAGGCGTACAAAGTCTTTGTAGAATATAAAAAGCTTGAATTCTTGCACCGATTGTCCCAAATATAGCACCATTTCTGGATAGGTGTGGGATTCCCTTGCTCATCTACTCTAGCCAAGTCCATTATTTTAGTCCAATGGTCCCTATTCTGGTACAATATCAGATGACATAGTAAGGAATAGTGTCTGAATGTAATCAGTGCTCTATCCTCTATAACTTGGGAGAATTCATCATCTAACGCCTTCCCAAGGTATGAAGCAAATTCATATTCAATATTAGTTTCAGGGTTTTGAATTCTCATGGCCATCATCATTAGGCCTATAGGAATTTTATCTTGAGCATCCATCCCCAACACTTGGCAATGAGCTAAATATGTATTCATAAAGTAATATTGAAAATCAGTCACAATAAATGGTTCATTAGTGGTAGTAGAGATGGGGATTGTTCTGTTACCAATGCCTCTTTTCATATATAGGGGTAGCTCATCGCTTCTATAAGTCCTTCTTAACCTAGCATAATCCTCCTCACTTTTTTGCAGGTTTAGCTTGGTCAGAGCCTGCTTGTTTAAGTCAAAACACTTAATGATGGCTATTTTGGTTACTTCTACCAATACTCTATCATTTGGAAACCTTATTGTTTTGGTAGCTTCAAGTGATAGTGTTTGGCTAGCAATCTAATAAATTATACATCAACAAACATATTTGGGACAATCAACCTTGCTAAATCCAACATCCAAGGGGTTGACACTAGAATCTTCTCATTTCTCTTACTGTAAAAATACCAAAATAGGTCCCATCCAGATTTGGGAATTAGGGCATCCCTACAACTTTGTGTGGTGTCCACGAGAAACTTCTTATTGCCCTCTTTAGTAGACCCTGGAAGTATATCTATTATGGATTGATGGAGTGGTTTCTTCTTTAATTTAGGTTCTTCATCTTTAATTTTAGGCTGACTTTCTTTTACTTCTGATTGTTTTTTGTTAGGAGGCATGTTTCAATTTTCTCTACTATGGCTTTAGATGACAAAACCTTGAAAGATTTTTTATATTAACAGAGCTCTTTTAGAGAGTTTTTTTGCACTTACCCAAGTATTTAACACTTGCAGGACTTCTTCTTCTTGTATCCTTAGCTCCTTCCATGCTAGTGCACTGCAATTGAGTGCGATATTGGCAAAATTCACTTGTCTTTGGATGGTGTGGTATTCAGTCATATCAGTTTTAATGCCAACTCTTCGTAAAATAATTTCATAGCAATTTCAAATCCTTGCATTTAATTTTGGTAATTGACATGATTTTTTGCATTTATTGTTGTAAATTATAATGATGCCACGATTACCATACTACCACCATCTCTTATTATACCTGCTACGGTATGGCGGTGTTTTTCCCTTCCCTTCTGTTGTTTATCGCACTACCTCCTTACTTAAGACCTCTTACTATGGGGTTGTGGTGTATACTGCTCTATCACAGCCATATTATCCACCTCACATGGTACTACGGTGTCCAATTTTCTTCCAATGCTTACCGCTCTACCACCTTGCTCAAGACTTCTTGTTGTGGGTTTGTGGTGTATACCGCTCTACCGCATATGTTGCTCACCCTCTCGGTGGTATAGCAGTGTATGCTTTATCTTCTTGTTGTTTACTACCTTACCATACTCCTTTGAATCGCCTTATGTGGGATGGCGGTAGGTACTGCATTGCCTTATAATTCTCCTCGGAGGGTGGCGATGAGTACCACTTTATTGTGCAAGCTATATAATCTCTTGGCAGTATGGCGGTAAAGGATTATTTCTTAACTTAGAAGTTGCCATCCCACATTGCCTTTATTTTGATGTTGCGGTACTACGATAAAGGCAAAATTTTCCTTGTTTATGTTTATCTGGAGGAATAAATGGGTATATACAAAGGAATGCTAGTGACAGTATGGATCTTGTCACACAAATTGTTGCATTTCATGTTAAATACAATGAAAAGATTAGGTTGAAGTATTAGGGTATAGGTTTGAGGGTATATGGTTGAAGGATTAGGTTGAGATTCCAATGTATAGGGTAGAGGGTATAGGGGTTGAGGGTGTGTGCAGTGAAAATCCCCTAGTCTAGAATGCAAAATAAAATTAATGCAAGACAAAGGAAACACAACACCTCAATGATTAGCATAGTTGAAATTGAATAAAAATGAAAGATAAGAGAGTGTTATACCTTGTCCAAGTTGATTGGTTGGTTGGCCTTGTTTATTGTTTGATTGTGTGTGCTCCTAGATCGATTTCAGTAGCATAACAACAAAATAAAATTAATGCAAGACAAAGGAAACACAACACCTCAATGATTAGCATAGTTGAAATTGAATAAAAATGAAAGATAAGAGAGTGTTATACCTTGTCCAAGTTGATTGGTTGGTTGGCCTTGTTTATTGTTTGATTGTGTGTGCTCCTAGATCGATTTCAGTAGCATAACAACTTGTTGTAGCTTGATTTGGGTGCAAGGATGATGGATTTTTGGCTATGGATGCAAGATGGAAGAGTATGACTGTAGAAGACTTGGATGCATATGGCTAGAATGGTTAAGAGTGATTAGGGTTGTTGCATGAGTTAGAATTTATGAGAGTGTTAGGGTTGAAAAATGGCTAAGTGTTAGTCATTTAGCAAGAGGGGAGATGAATGAATAGCCAAGATTGATTTTGGGAAGAGGATCAAGGGTTGAGATCAAAGAGTTGACCAAAGGAATTAAAAATTCCTTTTTAAAGTGCATTGGAATGATAAAAGGAATTAAATATTCCTTGGGAAGGAGAAAAGGAATTTAATATTCCTTGGGGGATGAGAGAGGAATTAAAAATTCCTCAAAAGGACCTTGGGAAGAAAAAAAGGAATTAAAAATTCCTTGGGGGATGGGGAGAGTTGACTAAGGGGTTGATTAGACTAGTTGAGAAATGATTAAAAGGAAGTTACGTGGTTAATGAGGATTAGGAGCCAACTTGAAAAATTTGGAGGATGTGACACATCTTAATCATGGATTAGGAATGTGTACCTCCCTAATGATGAGATTAGGGGGTGGATTAGGATTTGGTGTAGATTAGAAAAAAGTGATGGAGGATATGACATTTAAAGGACTAAATTAAATAAATAGAAACTATTCATTTAATTTGTGGGATAGAAGGGGTAAGGTAGGATAGATGATAAAGTATTTAATTATTTACTTAAATACCTTAAGGATTTAGAGGACTTTGGGGGTCTTAATTAAATAATAGTGATATTACTTAATTCCTCAAAAGGAATTGCTTAATGTGCATTGGAGTGATATTACTTAATGTGCATTGAAGTGATAAAAGGAATTAAATATTCCTTGGGAAGGAGAAAAATAAATTAATATTCCTTGGGGGATGAGAGAGGAATTAAAAATTCCTCAAAAGGACCTTGGAAAGACAAAAAAGAATTAACAATTCTTTTGGGGAAGGGGAGAGTTGACTAAGGGGTTGATTAGACTAGTTGATAAAGGATTAAAGGGAGGTTAGGTGGCTAATGATGATTAGGAGCCAACTTGCAAAAGTTGGAGGATGTGACACATCTTAATCATGGATTAGGAATGTACACATCCCTAATGATGAGATTAGGAGGTGGATTAGGATTTGGTGTAGATTAGAAAAAAGTGATGGAGGATGTGACATTTCAGGGAGTAAATTAAATAAATAGAAATTATTCATTTAATTTGTGGGATAGAAGGGGTAAGGTTGGATAAATGATAAAGTATTTAATTACTTTGGGGGTATTAATTAAATAATAGTGATATTACTTAATTAATGCAGATAAGAGAATATTTAGATGAAAAAGGATAATTTGACCAAACGTAAGTGGCCAAATTTAGGTGTCTACAAAGGGTTTGGGGTTTAAGGATTGAGGGTTGAGGGTTTAATGTATAGGGAAATAGAGGGTTGAGGGTAGAGGGTTTAAGGGTTTAGGGTTTAAGGTTGAGGGTAGAGGATTGAGGGTATAGGGCTAAGGGTCCAATGTATAGGGTAGAGGGTATAGGGGTTGAGGGATTAGGGATAAATATTAAGGGTTGAGGGTTGAGGGATTAGGGTAGAGATTTTACTTGGGTTTAAGGGTTTAAGGGCTAATGAGCTAGGTTGAGGGTATTGGGTTGAGGGTAGAGGGTAGAGGCTGGTTTAAGGGTTGAGGGTTGAGGGTTGAGGGTTTAGGGTTGAGTGTTTAAGGGTTGATAGTTTAGGGTTGATGTATTAGGGTAGAGAGGGAGGGATGGATGGAGTGATAGATGGAGAGAGAAGTGATATAGAGAGAAGGAGAGAAGAGGAGGGAGGGGTGGAGATATATGAGGGTTGAGGATCCAATGTATAAGGTAAAGGGTTGAGAATAATTGAGGGTATAGAGTTGACAACCTATAGGGTTGATGGTTTAGGGTATTGGTTCGAGGGATTAGGGTTGAGGGTAGAGGGTAGAAGGTTTAAGGGTTTAGGCTTGATGGTTAAGGGTTGAGGGTAGAGCATTTAGGGTATAGGTTTGAGGGTATATGGTTGAAGGATTAGGGTTGATGGTCCAATTTATAGGGTAGAGGGTATAGGGGTTGAGGGTTTAAGGTTTAAGGTTGAGGGTTGAGGGTTGAGGGTTGAGGGTTGAGGGATTAGGGTTGAGGATTGAGGGTTGAGGGGTCTTTTGATGCAAGTGAAATGTAGGAAAGAAATTGAAGGTCAGTGAATATTGGGGAAGGATTTTTTGTTCTAAAACCCCTAATCCCTTAACCCTTAATCCCTGCTAGATCAAAATAATTAGGCACTAAATTAGGTGCTAAAGCATGTTCTAAAGTAGGTGCTAAATCAGGCGTTAAATTAGGTGCTAATGTAGGTGATAAACTGGGTGCTAATTTGGGCGCTAATTTAGGCGCTAATTTAGGCGCTAATTTGTGCCTAAATTAGTGCCTACTTGTTTTGATCGGTGCAAAAAACACCAAAAAATAGTGTCATCCCGATAAATAGTGTCGAAATTTTCAAAAAATTGGAGAAAAATACATTAAAATAGTGGGTGGAAGCAAAAAAGGGAGCTAATCACAAGGATTTGTTGTAGTGTCTATACTCCTCCATGTTCCCTACCCCACTCTTGCCTCCATATTCCTCCAATGAAATATTATTAATGTCTTCTCTGGGCTTTGATTAGTTTGTTGTTGGACCCACTACTTGAAAAGCAAAGTTAAGCATCATATTATTGGAGCCCAGTTCTTATGGTTGCTACTGTTTACAAAGATTTGTTTTTCCAATGAAACAAAAATAAAGACTAACAAACAATGTCGCAAGAAGAACCAATCAAGCATAAAAAAAACTTCTCAAAAGAATGAATGGGTATATGCATGAGAAACTCACCTCGACTTGCCCAAACATTGTCTCAAAGACCACCCTCATCAGAACTCACCTTCACTAGACCCTAACTATCTTTTTGCATTATGATCCTTACATACAACAGATTGTGACCAGATTTCATTTCTATAGGGAAGTCCTTCATCTCCACTTTTATTAATTTTGTCATAAAATTTTGAGAACGGATAACATAATCTACCACACTTTTCTCATTGTATGTGTGACATGTGATGCTCCTCGAGCTTGGCCAAGATTTTATTCCATTGCATTTAATCAGATTTTGTAGGTTCCATATCCCCAACAATTTTTCCCCATACTACATGATACCTTATTTTTTTTCTTAAGAGTCTCTTTTCCACTTTTCATTATCTTCCTCTTTTATCCATAAAGGATTATCTTTTATTCCCTCCTCATTTTTAAGGCATAGAGCTTGGCTATGTGTTGATTTTTCATTAAAGTCTCCTATGGTGTTGATATGTCCTTTTTCAAAGTTGTGTAAGGGTCCTCTTTGTCTAGGTTCATCTTATAAGATTTTGAGCCATGTGGTGCAAAGTAACACAACAAGATATATTATGGATTCTCTATTTTTTTTCTCCATCCATATGTATAATTTAGTTGGGTCTTCATTTTCTACTTGTACGATTATTTCCCAAGACTCTCTTACTAGAAATGTCACACCCCCAAGACCAATGTCGCTTTTGGTTAGCTCATTCCAAACTGAAATCTTCTTTTGTCACGTCTCGTTTCCTTACATGATCTAAATTGAAAATAAATCGCATAGTTTTAATTTCTATCTCTTCGAAATAAACTCAAGAGAAATAAAAATATCTCTTTATGATAACTGTATTTTTCAAAAAGAAAATAAAATGGATTTAAAAAAATAAAATAAAGGAATATGTTCTCAAATGTTGGAAATTTTATTTATTTATAATAATAAATACCAAAAATACATATTATCATTATTTAATTGATAGTTATAAAAATATCTAAAGGCCCTTATCCATGCATTGGTAATTAAATTCAAGCTCACCCAAATCCACTCCTGAATGTGATGCATACCATCATCATTTTAAGGCAAAAACAATGTCACTATCTATTGAATGACTTCGAGACCCTTTCGTTTTACCACCATTGTGTCACTACTTCGACTGCTACATAGGCTGCACGAGCTAACTCTATGATTTTCGATGATATTCTCGCTCTTTTCTTAATATTTGTGATCATGTTTTTTGATGATATAGTTTGGTCACTTCCAAATCTATTAAAATTATTTAATTGTTTCCTTCACTATCGATTTATGATATATATATATATGTAATCAAAATTTGCTCAAATTTGGTTAAAACATTAAAAATTAAGAATAGTTAAGGTGTACTTGAAATTAGATCAATGACTTCATCATAACTTAGATACATATTGATAATTTAGAAGCATGGCAATATTCAAGTTGAATAGAGTTTTGCATATCAACTATGTTTATGTGTAAGAAAGGAATTCTTTTTGTAAGTTGCATATAAAGATAAATAAAATTACAAGGCAATTACTAAATACGGTTATGTGTAAGGAAGTTTGCATTAATGAAGGATGTTAGAGAAATCATTTGCATGAAAGAAAAAGAGTTTTCTTTAAATAAGTTTGATCAATGGATAGACATGCATGCTATAAAAGAATGTTAACTAAGGAAAGATTGTTATCATGAGTGTTTTCCTCTATGACTATTGTGTGTATTGTTGTATTCATGAGTATTCCCTTATTGTGATTAATATGCGAATTATTATTTTCATGAGCGCTTGTGGAAATTTACCTTCCTGGACGGGTGCTAAATATGGGTATCAAGGAGCATAGATTGCTTTTTCTAGTTCTACTATTAATTAGTTGTGTACGGTTATATGCTTGGTCAAGCGATTGTAGACCATTGAAATAAATGGGTTTATTTTATATTATTGCTCCCTGCCATATCCTAACTTATCGATCATAGCATATTCTAGAGTGTTAGAAATGCATGTAGATATACTAGGCATGCACCAGATTCCATCCTATACATCGACTTATTTTTGTTAAGCATCTCGTTTTGGGTTGGTGGTTCTTCGTGTCAGGAAGAACTATCTGGGGAAGCGTAAGCTTTGCGGTTGGATGGAAAAAGTGCTTGGACCATGTTCTTGTCAACTGATTTGCATATGACTATGTGAGAGTCAAAGGCAGTCAAAGGATTTATTATTTGCATCTCCACATTAATATTGACTTGTTATTGGCATATGTACTTCCAGATTGCACATCTTATGTGGATGATTCTAGTGTATTTGTATATTTTTTTACTTTCATTATATTATTATGACTTGATGGCAATGAACTGCCTAAGTCAATCTTTGTAACATCAATATTCTTTGTATTTTTGTCATATGTGAGAACGTAATGTCATATTCAATGGCATGACATGTAATAAGGATAATCCTCTTGATTTATTGTAATTTGAAATATTTCTTGCCAATAATGTCTTATTTATTGTTATTCAAGATTTGTACCTTACATCTTGTAACCTTTGAAACTTGGAACCTTACAACCCTCATGTTCATGTGTTTCTAGGTGGACAACAATGTCCCTTCCCTTTGCTATGGGCACTAACCTGAGAGCTCTCCTCCAAGGGTAGCCTCTTTAATTCCAACTTACCATTGAAAGGTGTTCCTAGGAGCCCCAACTTCCTATTTACTACGTGTTATTTTATTATTTTTGTGATTTCCCTCTATACACCCACACTTCATTACCTACATTTCTTTCCTTCAAATTCTCCCATTCTTTCATTCTTTCTTCTAATTGTGATGGAGTTAAATCTTCATCTATGTCGAAATGTGTACCTTTAAACAACCTTTTGTTTCTTAAAATTTTATTCTTGTCCTCTATGTTTTTTAAGGTCGCCCTTACATTCCTATAGTGTTCTACCAATTATTTTTGCTTGATGGATATTCCCTATCCACTTCAACTTTTGTGCGAAATAATATTTTATTAACTTGTTAGTGTGCTCACCTTCTCCATGGTCTTTCAACCCATTATTATTATTATATTTTTCACTTTATCATGTTGATTTATTTCTTCCCATATTTATAGTTCGACCTACTTCTTTATGAGTTCTCTTTGGTTCTCTACTAGTCCTTTTGCCACTTGTTCCCATGACTTTACCTCTTTCGATTGTTCATTAAATTTAACTTATTTTCCCTCCATGTTTTCTATTTCTGATTGAAATTCTTGTAGATGTGAATTGCCTCTCTCAACTACCTTAGGGATATTTCCACTGCTAACTTGCTTTAGTTCCTACTTCATGGTAAGAATTTATTGCTAACCTATTTTCATATTGTCTTGCAATTTGATTATCTCATCTTTGAGTGGCTTGCTTTTATGAGTAAGGTTTTTATTGGTGACACAAGTTACTTATAGTGAGTGGAGCAGGTTCATCGGAAGTTGATGCAGAGCAAGAATGGTCGATGGAGCAACTTCATCAAAGGATCGACATCACAGAGAAGGATCATCTAGTGGTGGAAATGGTTGGTGTTGGTGTGGATTTGGTTAGATGGTGGAATCAAAACACCATGGATCATTACCATGCCTCTAATGCTAAAACCATTTCATTGGGAAAAAGGGTTCCAATGTGGTAGAACCAGCAAGCGCTTCAGCATAAATCTTGGTGGGAAGCCCCTAGATGGTTCTGGAATCACTCTAGCAATTGGGGCCATGCTTGGGGGACAAAACCTACAAAATAAATTGTAATTATCTCAGTGCAAATCTTACTAGAGCATGATTTTCACACCAACAATGGAATGATCAAAGACCTCTCTCTAGGAAACCAAGGAATCACCCCAGGCCTCCACTCAATAATTTTGTAAATGAATGTCAGTATGGTTGGATGAGATAAAATGAGGGTGAGACTTTGACAACTTTACCTAATCGATGGAAGGGGAAGCCTCCAAACTGAAACCCATGGAAGCATAAAGAGACTGGCGGCCTGGTTAGGCAAGTGCCTCATTTTTCCCCTAAATCGAATGCAATCAGCCTAAACAATAGATGGAACTCAGGGATTGGAGATCCTACGGAGAGAAATTGTGAAGGGGCGCAGGAGAGATCCAAAGCGAGGAGAGTTCTTGATGAACCCGACAAAGGGATTGATCTTGAGGAACCTAGGAAAAATGGCAAGGTGATGGCCATCCCTACTAAAACCCTACGAAATTCAAAGGACATGCTAAAGGATCGAGCCTTCTTCATGAAGTGGGGTGGGGGTGGATGTTTTGTTGAGAGATTAGTGGACTGGTGGAGAGACCAATGGAGCAAAGAGGTATGTATCAAATTTTTGGCCTGAATTTTTTTTGGGTCATATGCCCAACAACACAGTTGAAACAAAGAATTATGTATGAAAAACTCTTGCAAATGGATGGATTAGGGTTTTACATTAAAGAGTGGAAACCAAAATTCGACCCCCACAAACATGAAATGGACAAAATAAAAGTATGGGTGCACAACCCACCCTCACAGTATAGGGATGAGGAGGTTTTAATTTTGATGGGGAATGAATTGGGCACTTACATTGGGGTGGATAAATCTTTACGTCATGGAGAAATGAAAACCCAAGTTATAATTTATGTAGAAATTAACCCAGAAAGCACACGTTTGGATGAGCTAGAAATTATCACAAAGGAGGGCAAGTGGTACCAAGAAATAGAATGGGACTTCTTAGCTATCAAGGTTCCCACTTTCCCAAAATCTAACTCCATGAAATAGGTGATTGAAGATCTACTAGGGGTTGTTGTGGTGGTTCAGGAAGTAGAGCGGTGAATAGTGAGGGAACTCCTTTGGTCGGGGAAGGTCACAGTCAAGATCCAGAGCAAGTCACCAAATAGGAGAGTGGCAAGTATAATATTGTAGAGGAAGAAGCTTTAGTTGTAAAAAATATGTAGAAGGGGCTCTAGGATGGTCCATAAATCCGAAAAAAGAAGAGGGGACAAGGGAGGAATTCATGGGTTTGGAGGAAATCATGGAAGTTGGATGTGAACAGTTGGGCTATGTAGCCCTTGCGAAGGAAGAAGTAGTCTAGAGGGTCAAGAACTAAAAGATAGTGATCCCCTAGAAGGGGGTGAGGTATGAGAGTTAGAGGGGATAGAGAAGTTAGGTTTTCAGAAAGATAATGCAGACCCCCCATCCAACTCAATGGCCCATGGGAAAATGGGATTAAAACCAAGGAATAAGGTAAGGAAGTCACCAGATTGTGGGGAAGGAAGGCAGAAAGATAGGTTGTCAAACATAAAAAAAGAGAGCTATGGATGGCGACACGGAAGGCCAACAAAAACTCACCATGATGCTAAGATCAGGGAAGGGAATTACCCTTCCTAGGGAGAAATGATGATCATATCGTGGAATGTTAGGGACTTAAATGCCTCTAACAAAAAGAGCCTTCTAAGGCACCACATGGAGACATCAATGGTTGATGTCCTCATGATTCCAGAGATGAAATTAAGCAATACAAAAGTGGAATTGTTCAAGAAAAAATCCAAAATGTGGAACACTGAGCATGTGGAATCAATAGGAGCCTTCGGGGGCCTACTTATTATTTGGAGGCCCCGAGCAATTTATCTAGAAAAGATAGTGGGAAATAATCATTGCATAGCTTGCAAGGTGAGAAGTTTATCATCAAATCTAGTCTTTACATTAATCAATATATATGACCCCTCAAGTTGCATCAAAAATAGGGAATTCTTGTTGGAGCTTGGTGATTTCTGCTATAGGGAATCCCCTGAGTGTTGCATTTTAAGGGGTGATTTTGACGTGATCCTGCACAGTGATGATGAAATGGGAGGTGTGCAAAGGAAGTACCAATCCCAATTGGATTTTAGAATAGGGTAAACAATCTATTTGAAATTCAATTGGAAAATAAAAAATACACATGGATGAATAGGAGGATGGGATTCGGCCATACTGTAGAAAAAATTGGACAATTTTTTTTTAAAGGTGATTTGGGTGCTTTTTCATTCACCCTTGAAAGCAGTATTCTACCCCACTCAAGGTTTGATCACTATCCCATAAAATTTGAAATCATGGGTGAAAAGAAACCCTTGAGGGGCCCCTTTAAATTCATGAACATGTGGTTCAAGGATCAAAACCTTCTAGGGATGATTGAAAACTGGAGGAATGGGTGGAAAATTGAGGGCACCAAAATGTTTGTAGTATCAAAATTGAAACTTCTCAAGCAGTAATTAAAAGAGTGGAATAGGTCCCATTTAAAAAATATATTTGAATCCAAATGCAAACTAGAAGAATAATTAACACTAAATGAAGTGGTACTATCTTTAGGAATAAACAATGAAAGGTTCCTAAAGGAAAATGGGTTACTAAAGGAATATGAGGAGGTGCAAGCGAAAGAGGAAGTGTATTGGCAACAAACATCAAGGGAGATTTGGATCTCGGAAGGGGATAAAAATACTAAATATTTCCATAACAATACTAAGGCTCAAAGAGAAATCAATAGAATCACAAATCTACATAGAGTTAATGGCTCAATTATTGAGACTCTAGAGAGCATTGCCAAGGAAGCGGTCACATACTCCAAAAATTTGCTAAACAACATAGGAGGACCATGTCTTGTATCACAAAATCGGCTCTTGGATGTTATCCTACAACTGGTTGATGAAGGGTAGAACAAGTTGTTGATGAGAAAATTTATAGAAGAAGAGATCAAAGTTGCAACCTTCCAACTACATCTGGATAAAGCACCTAGATCAGATGGGTTTTCTACTCACTTTTTTTTTAAATGTTGGAGCACCATGGGTAGTGAAGTGGTTGCAACAATAGAGGACTCAAGGAGTTTGAGAGTAGTCTTAAGGGAGATGAATAAAATCTTCATTGCTTTGATTCTTAAAAGGAGAATCCATCATCATTAGATGAGCTTAGACCTATAGCCCTCTATAACACTCTATACAAAATTATGGAAAAAACAACAAATAGACTGAAAAAATCCTACCAAAGGTAATTTTTTGAGCAATCTATTTTTGTTCCATGGAAGTCAAATTTGGAGGGGGTCATTGTAGAGTCTAAACTAATGTGTTATAAACTTGGTAGAACCTACACAATTCAGAGGTGTATCTAACTGAACGATCCACTCAATATTGCAAAGACTACATTAAATTTCAACCCAAGGTTTGTAAACTTGTGATGGTGCAAAATTATATATGCCTTCAAAGACTCAAAACTACCTAAACTATCCTACTCAAGTTATTCTACTTTCTAGAAATTCACATAATTGCAAAATAGTAAAATACATAACCAAAACTAGTGGCTACAGGTACCTACAACTTAGACTATAACTGAACTATTACTAATAAAACATTATTGTGTCTAATAAAGCATTATTGTACCTACACAATTCAGAGGTGTATCTAACTGAACAGTCCACTCAATATTGCAAAGACTACATTAAATTTCAACCCAAGGTTTGTAAACTTGTGATGGTGCAAAATTATATATGCCTTCAAAGACTTAAAACTACCTAAACTATCCTACTCAAGTTATTCTACTTTCTATAAATTCACATAATTGCAAAATAGTAAAATACATAACCAAAACTAGTGGCTACAGGTACCTACAACTTAGACTATAACTGAACTATTACTAATAAAACATTATTGTGTCTAATAAAGCATTATTGTACCTACACAATTCAGAGGTGTATCTAACTGAACAGTCCACTCAATATTGCAAAGACTACATTAAATTTCAACCCAAGGTTTGTAAACTTGTGATGGTGCAAAATTATATATGCCTTCAAAGACTTAAAACTACCTAAACTATCCTACTCAAGGTTGCAAAATAGTAAAATACATAACCAAAACTAGTCCATGCATGTTTATGAAAATTCATTAACAATAAGCAAAGTATGAGATTTCAGCTCAACTTGCATAAAGTTCATGAAGTAATGATAAATGAGAAACTACTTAACAAAAATAAATAATGCGAAAAATGAAGTGAAGAATAGTGCCTTGAGTGTCCTGCTCAAGTGGTTGTTCTCACTTAACTAAAACCAAATCTAACTAAATAATTCTACACATTTAGTAAAATTAACTTCATTCATTACATATCATGAAATATTACACAAGATTTTCTCTTGGATTGTATTCAATCATTCTAAATATCTATCATGTCTTGAAACTGAAAATAACTAATAACATGAAATTGAAAAATCAACTAACTTATCTATGGATTCAACCAACAACTATATACAAGCTTGAGGAAATCTTATTCAAAACAATAACTAACCGAAATCATTAACTTTCCACTCCTAGTTATCAGAGTGTACAGTTAAGACTAAATTGTTTAACTAACTAAAAATAAAGAAGAACCCTAATGGGACTAAAACTCCACAAACCAAACTTGCATGTGAACACTCAAATATTTTTCAAAATCCCATTAGTAAAGGAGTCCTCTTCTTCAGTGCTTATTGACCAGTTATAATAACGCACGTTCAACCTTCATCAAGTGCCTTTAATCAACAATCATCATGTTCACTTTAATTTGGAACTCCCCTGTTTTCTTGTCCCAATCTCCTTTTGTTGTGGGTTCATCCTGCAACTATTGCATGCCATAGTTCCTCTTTGGCTTCCAAATGGTTAATTCCACAAAGTATGTACACATGACTAACTATCACAATCAAAACATGGCATTCCATCAACCTTTCATACATATCTTCATATAAACCATACAATACTAGTATATTATAACCATAATTCCATCATTATATTTTAGGTCCAAGTCTTCACAACAAGTATAAAAAGAAGGTATAATATGAAAGTATCGTCTAGAAAGTGCATTTAAAATTATCTGAAGGTATTTATGAAAGTAGTAGAAAATAAGCTAATATCTAGGCCCATCACTCCCCACAACTAAACTTTTTCTTGTCCTCAAGAAAAACACTAGGGGTGCTTATTGTACTACAAGTGATCTACCTCAAGTCCATGACTGCATTAACCCCCTGAATTTGTTTCAAAAAGAAACCTTGATATGTTGCAAGCTACCTCATCCTAACAATTCCTTCTTTCTCACATTCTTCACCTTTCTCCCTAGTCCAATGTGGAACTGGATAGAGGAGGATAGGTGGGTGAAAGGTGAGCGGTACCCAATAAACTCCCTTGTTAGCACCAATTGCTATGTACTTGTGTACCCTTTGAAGAATAGCAGTGAAATTATACGTTAGAATGTGGTTCCTTCCTTTGTAATGCAGGGGTTAAACTATTCCATATGTTTTGTACATACTTGTAGCACTGTTGTCCTAAACCCACAACTAACATTTGTATTCTTTCATAATTCACTTTCCTAAGTTTCATGATTTTCTTGCCCATCCCTTTATGATCAATCAATTTCAGCCATTCATCAATGACTGCATTAGGATTTTTAGCCTCTTTTCTTATGGGGAGAGCCATTGATTTCTCTTTCTCTTCATACTCTTCCATTATCTCACCCCTGAGCTATTCATTTCTATAGTAGGATGCAAGTGCTCTGATATGAAGATCCCCTACAAAAATTAGAAGGTTCCATTATGTCTCATTAGGCACTACATAGTTGTGTAAACAAAACTCACACAATCGATCTTATTCTTCAAGTGTAGAAGCAACAAAAATTTCAACAAACTTAGAAGTTCTACTCATACCAATAGAATATTTGCTAATTAACTTATTAAATTGAAAGCATAAAAATCCCTCTTATAAAAATAATGCATATGTTCTTAGTGGAGGTCTACATCTGAAAATTTGTGAAGCTTTGTATGCTATTTCCTCCAACCTGACTTTTGATCTGTTCAACTCCATGTCTCTCTTTTACATCTCTTTAACCAATATTTCCTTCTCTTTCTTCCATTTCTCCTTTTCATGTGCAAGTTCAACAGTTACTTCCCAAAATCAATGACCAAGTGACAAGGTTGTATGATAGGAGTTTTGATAGAAGAGGATTTCTCATCTGACATTTCCAGCTCTTTATCCCCTTTCTTGGTAACAACCAATTGTGCCAGCAAATAAAGCTTAGTGCCATGGCCATACAACTAAAATTTCTCCTCCATCTCCTGCATTTTTGCTTCTCTTTCCTTGTCCTTTTGTTCATAATTCTGCACAAACTCCTCCAAGTGTTTAATCTTGTCTAAAGCCTCTTAGAGTTATTTCCTTACATCTCTTTCCTCAATGTACATCTCCTATGTATCTACAAATTGTTCATTACCTCCCTCTTCATAGTCTCCATGAATGGGACTATCTAGGGTTTCCCTATGTAATTTCTTAGCAGTAAAGCTATCTTTTGATTTTGCATCAGAAGTTTTTAGTACATATCTTTTCCTTTTGGCTAGTATATTCACATTACCAGGGGCATCCCCCTTTACTTCAAAATCTATTTCCACTAGTGTAACATCTTCTTCTTGTTCCTAGTTCTTGTTTTCTTCTTTTGGTTTTTCTATATTTTCTCTCATGGCACCTTGTCTTCTTAATCTGCCTGAACGTCTAGGTGTGAGTATTTCTTTCTCAATTTTCTTTTTTTTTCCTTTTGAACACTCTTCTCCTTCTTTGGAAGATCCTCTCTCTTCTTTTGAGTATCCCTCTTTTTCTTTGGAGTATCCTTCCTTTCTTCTGGTTTAGAGGGTGTAGAGGAGGCCGATCTACTGCCTCTCCAACTCTTAGATTTTTGTGATCTTGAAGAGGATGGTATTTTCTCAATTATAGGTGGCCTAGATTCTAGTTCTTTAGGTTCCTCATGCTCACCTTGGCTATGGGTAGGTGAAGCCACAATTGAGAAATGAGGGTTTTCCTCTATAGGTTCATTTTGGGGTTTTGCATCCTCAGGTATTATGGGTGCCTCCAACAAACTATTAATATCTATGCATCCCTTGAAATCCTCCCACTTCACTTATGGGTATTGAATCCTTAAAATCCTCTTTATCAGTAAGGTAATTAAATAGCGATGAGATAGACAAGTATCACTTTGTTTTCTTTGGTATTCTGAGGCCATCTGTTTCAACAAATTATAAAGAAAGTTTGGCATATTCACTAACCTATTATGCTTGAGGTGACTGAGTAATTTGAAATGAACTATATACAAAAGGTTTTGCCTAGGTGATGTATCTGACAATCTAAGAAGCACAATTTTCCCATAATCAGGGGAGATAAATTAGCTTTGTACTTCATGATGATGAGTCTAATTCCTCTCCTCATTCATAAAATTCTTCCCTAGTTGCAATTACATCAGCTCTTGCTGGAAATTCTAACCCCATTCTTGGTAATCCACTAACTTGTGCAATGGCAGTCTTAGATACGTCTACTGACAGTCCCTTTACCATAGCTTCATCATATTGAAGATTAGTTTCAAACCTTCTTGTCATATCATCACTGAATTCTGTTAATTTCAAGAAGTAGTCAAGCCAACCAACCTTGGTAAAAATGGGTAGAATTGTTGCATCCTCTGGAATTTGTTGATGAGCTACTGGCTCCCTTCTTATGACATCGCTTACCATTCTGGCTTACTTTCTCTGCTCAATGTATTCAATTCAGCTTTGGAAATTTAGCTCAATCTTCTCTACCACCTTCAAAAACCATTCACTTTCCTTATGTTTCCTCATATCTTTACTGGCATACCATACTACAAGTTTCCCTTCTCAGTACTAGCTTAATTCGAGCTCATGAACAGGTTGTAAGTTTGACTCTGAACCCAAGTTCTCAGGTTTTGGAATTTAGCATTGGAAATGGAAACAAAAATGAGATATAATTTAGAGGGTTTTGCAAGTCATTTCTATCCATTGAATTTAATTGATTTTAATTTAGGTGGCAGATTTCAAAAAGATTGATGAAAGGACTGACTAAATTGTACCCTCCCCCCAACTTAATTGTTGAAGTGACCTCACTTTACATTTTGATTGGAAGGTGGTTAAAATATGAAATGATGGAAAATGGTGATATTAATAGTTTGCATGCATGAATAAATATGAAAGACATAATGAAACTTTAAGGAAGGCTATATTAATCATGATAGCATACCTGAATTACCGATCAGAAGAGATAACTATACATCACGCATGTAAACTGAAAAGAATGTATTTGGTTTTTTATTTGATGTGGCAGAAAATAACTGCAAGTTAATGAATTGTGGGGTGGCGGGTGTAATTGATGGGACAATTATTATGGATATGAGCTAGTGATGTGACAACTTGGATATTTAAAATGTGAATTGGTAGCAAAAGAATTATGCTATGGGTACTTATTGTGAAAGGATGGATAATACGTGTGGGTATTGTGAAATGAATGCGTGTGAACTTGCAGTGAATATGGTGCCAATTAATTTAATTTTTTCTTTACTGTTGTCAAGCAGTGCTATGGGTACTTGTAGTGTCAGGCCCTGTTCTGAATGTTGGCAGTCATTTAAGCTACAGGTTCCTATAGCATCAGGACCCTCTATGAATATTGAAAAATAGGTCCCTCTGAAGATATTTTGAACATTATTATAACGTGCAATGTGTGCTTGTGAGAGAAAATGAGAAATTAATCCCAAGTGAGCTCAAGGATTGAGCTATGTAGCTCAATCTATGGGTCACTAGAAGTGCTTGGTATATCATGTGTTGCTGAAATATCACTCTGTGTGTCAAATTGTGTATTTGGTTCACTGCAAGCACCATATTGTTGAAATAGGGAAAATATGAAATCATCTTTTTGCAATGGCTTCTTATATAGTTTCAATCTATGGCCATTTACAAGAAGTGAAAATCTGATCGCATCTATTGTATGTAGCTTAACTTCCCTATTGGGATAAACATGATTGATTTCATAGGGGCCTAACCACCTTGATTGGAGCTTTCCTTTAAATTATTTATACCTTGAATCAAATAGTAGTGCCCAGTCCTCTACAATGAACTCATTTGTTTTAATGTACTGATCATGCCACTTCATCCTTTATTGTTGTACTACGTCTATGTGATGGATTGTTTCCATCCTTATCTCATCCAATCCATTTAAAGTATGCAACCTTTCTTTCTGAACTTCTATTAAATCCTGTTCCACTTTTGTCCTTAGTGTTTTATATTCAAATTCAATAGGAAGAACTATTGTCTTACCATAGACTAACTCATAAGGTGTAAAAGTGGTGGTGGTTTTCCAAGTTGTTCTATATGCCCATACTGCTTCAGGTAACCTTGCAACCCAATCTCTCCTATGTAGTTGTACTATCTTGGTGAGAATACTTTCAATCTCCCTATTAGTGACTTCTACCTGACCATTAGCTTGAGGGTGGTATGGTGTTGACTTCTTGTGTCTAATTTGATATTCCTCAACGAGTTTGGTGATTAGATCAAAATTAAATTATGATCCTTGATCAATGACTATTTCTCTATGTATTCCATACCTAGTAAATATATCCTCATATAAGAATTTAGCCACATTGCCATCTCTAGAAAATTGCAAGGCCTTTACTTCTACCCACTTGGTCAAGTAATCAATACAGACAAGAATGTATTCCTTGTTGTTGGAAGTAGGTGAGATTGGTTCAATAAAGTTTAGTCCCCATTTATCAAAAGGAGCTAATGCCAACTGAGGCTACAATGGCATTTCATCACTACTAGTTGGTTTACGCATTCTTTGACACCTATCATAGCTCCTTGTGTATTTAACAAAATCTTTGTGCAAATTTGGCCAGTAATAGCTAGTTGTGAGGATCTTAAATGTTATTTTTTCTGCAAAATGACCTCCACATGGTTCATCATGACATGCTTTCAAAATATCAAAAAATTCATCTTCCCTTATGTATCTTCTCATGATGTTGTCTAGACCAGTATAAAACAGAAAACCTGATATCCAAGAATATGGGAAACATTTATGTATCAGTTGTCTCTTTTCTCTTGGAGAAAAGTGTGATGGAATCTGCCCTGTTACCAAATAATTGGTAATATCAGCATACCATGGAATGTGTACATTTAGAGAAAATAGGTGTTCATCTACAAATAAATCATCCACAACTCCTTCAACTGATTGTGTTGGTAGTCTTAACATAAAATCTTCCACTACATTGGTTTTACTAGCTTTGTCTACTATGGTAATATCAAATTCTTGAAAGAGTAACCATCTGACCAATCTGCCTCCCACTATAGGTTTATTCATAATATATCTAATGGATGTATGGTCTGTAAGGAAAAAAAGGTGAATAACCAGTAATGTAATGCCTAAATTTTTTAATAGCATACACTACTACAAGCATCTCATTTTTTGTGACAGTATAGTTCAACTTTTCTCCTTGAAGATTTTTTCTAATGTAGTAAATAACATACTTTTTGTTACCTTTTTCTCCTTTTTTCCCCAAAACTGCTCCAATAGCAACATTTGAAGCATCTATATGTATATGAAAGGGTAGAGTCTAATTAGAACCTCTCAAAATAGGTGCTTGAGTCAAGGCTTTCTTCAGCTCTTCAAAAGAATGTTGAAACTCTGATGTCCATTCAAATTCAATGTCCTTGCTCAACAAAACAAATAATGGTGCAACAATCTTACTAAAATATTTAATAAATCATTTGTAGTAGCCTGCATGGCCAAGGAAACTCCTTATATCTCTTTGCTTTTGAGGAATAGGTAGTGTAGATATAATTTCTATTTTGTGTGGATCAACCTAAATCCCCGTATTGGATATAAAGTGCCCCAATACAATTCCTTGTGTCATCATGAAACACTTTTCATTGTTGAGTGACAGGTTGTGTTCTTTGCACATTTTTAATACTTTTTCTAGATTATTGAGAGCTTCCTCATAAGTTTCACCATAGGTAATGAAATCATCCATGTATATCTCCATACAATCATGTGCATAATTAGAAAATATGCTAAGTACTGCTCTTTGAAAGGTAGTTGGAGCATTGCATAAGCCAAAGGGAAAAAAAAGTAGGCATAAGTACCCTAGGGACATGCAAATGTATTTTTGTCATGATCCTCTAGAGCAATTTTAATTTGGTTGTAACCATTGAAACCATCAAGAAATGAAAAGTACTTCTTCCCACCTAGAGATTCAAGTACTTGATCTATGAAGGGCCAAGGAAAGTGGTCCTTCCTAGTTGTTTTATTCAGTTCCCTATAGTCTACACAAAATCTCCATTTTCCACCCTTCTTGGGAACAATTACCAAAGGTGAGACTCATTCACTGTCTAATATTGGATAGATAAAAACTGCATCAAGGAGCTTTTGTAGTTCAACTTTCACTATCTCCCTCAAAGCAGGATTCATACATCTCTGAGGTTGTCGAATGCATCTATAACCATAATTGATATAAATCTTGTGCATACATAAATCGAGATCTATGCCTTTCATATCATGGTAGTCCCATGCATATATTGTTGAGTGTGCTTGCAACACTATGTGTAAACAGTTTTGTTGTTCTTCAGTCAAGGCATTGTTTATATTTAGCAGTTTTCCTAGCAAGACTTCCAATTCCTTAGATGATTCTTGGACTGATGAAAGATCAAGACTTGGTATGATGGGTACACACTGTTAAGGTAGTAAGGAATGAAATATTTGAGATATTTCTTCTATGGATTTGGTGGGTATAATACTTTGCAAGGGGTCTTGTAGGCATATGAGGCAGTCTTGTTGTTGCGGGCTCCTACCGCAGTCATTTTGGATTATGTGAGCAATGAGCTCATCTTTATCCTGGTCATCCAATAAAGGGTTACGTTCTATAGTCATCAATGTCTGTAGAGAATAGTTATCTTCCTCATCCAGAGTGGGCCTAATAGTTTGCTCAATGTCAGCATAAGGTTGGGATGGAGGATAGAGAACCAATTTCTTGATGACTATCCCATTAGATATTATCATATTGCCATACCTAGAACCTACGAATGCATCAGTTGTAGCTAATCTGGGTCTGCCTAGGATGAGTGGGTAGCTTGCAAGATTAAGTTTCAGTTATAAAATTGTAAAGTCAGCAGGATATTCCCAAGAATCCAATGCAATAACTAGGTATTCAATAATTCCTTCAGACTTGACCATTGACCTATCAGCTAGTTGTAGAATAGTTTGTGTGGGCCCGAGGTTGGCTAACTGAAGTAACTGCATTTTTTCTTTTGTCATGACATTGATTGTTGCCCCCAAGTCTATCAAAGTATTCTTAATGAGGGTTCCATTAATCTTAACGTCCACCATTGGACTACCAAAATCTATGTACTTAGGGATATTAATGTTCCCTAACATGATATATGCAAGGTTTCCCAAGACATGAACTATCTGAGGATCCTTCATTTTTTTGCTTAGTTTCTTAATCCCTTACAATTTTGGTGTAAATAAGGATGTCTTTGATAGCTTGGATAAGTGGAATCTTGATGCTCACATCCTTTAATTGACCTAAAAGGTCTATCTCAGCCTATGTGTGATGCTTTTGAATAGCTAGGCATTCAGGAAAAGGTGGCTTTGGACTTGAGGTAGTTTGGTTTACCTGATTTGACTTAGGTTCCAGAGGTGTGGTGTTTGAAGCTTTAACTATAGTTTCCTCATCCTCCATCTATGTAATTTGAGGGGATGAAGGTACAACAAGTTGTTTTCCTGATCTAAGGTGGACATCACTCACCTCTACCCCATAAGTGGGGTATTGCATAGCTTTATTAGTATAATCATGATGAATGGGTTTAATGTTAGGGTTAGGTACAAGTTGGGTAGGTATTTGTGGTTGATTGGGTGGTTGATTTGTAGTATTTGATGGAGGTTTGATATCTTGTTGCTATTGTGGAGGTGGAAGCATAGGCTGCTGATAATTCATATTTTGTTGTTGCCACTATTGGCCTTTTTTCCATTGAGGTTGCCACTAATTATATTGTGTTAGTGATTGTGGATTATAATTGGAACCTTGAAAATTCTATTGTGGCCAAGGATTTGGCTGCTGTTGGTTCCAATTTTACTGGGGTTGTGGCCACTATTGAGGGTTTTTCCACTGGTTTTGGTTTGTTAGCCAGGGTCGAGTGTTCCAAGAAGAATTTTTTTGATTCCCAATAGGGAAGGATGAATTAAAGTTGAGAGGGTCTTGTGGCATACCCTATCGTTTTTACCATGGAATCCTTTGTGCTCTATAGAAGAGTTGTCCATCATCTCCTTCAATTGGTTGAAAATCAGGTTTCTCAACTTTATCTTGCTGGATACTAGCCACTCTCTTGCATTTATAGTTTGCTTTTATTTGCCTACAACTTGGATAGTACTCAATGAGCATGGCATCAACTTCCTCCTACTTCTTCTTAATGTGGAGAGTATCCAACTAAGTTGCTAAATGACTAATAATATCCTCCTTCATGTTGGACAACAAGTTGCTTAACTCTATTTTTGAAACCTTTGTAGATGATTTACCAATAGTGGATGTCATATCCCCTCTTGGCCTTTTAGTGAAGGTTATGGAATAATTCCTGCAAACATTACAAATTTCTTAAAATGGTTTTTGAGAAATATCTCCTTGTCCAATGATGTTCAAGGCATCCATGTAGTCATCATTGACTCCCCTCAAAAAGACCAACTTGAGGGACTCTTCTGACAACATTTTTTGTGGGTTTTTCTTCAAAGCAAACTGAAATATCTCCACATAATCTTCTAGTGGCTCATCATCCTTCTGTGAAATTCTAAAAATGTCATCCTCCCTCCTATTAGGTCCCCTACAATAGTCTCGATACTTCTCTAAGGACAAGGTCTTCATAGTGTTCCAATTAGGAACAACATCCTTTCCTAATCCCATGAACCATCTTAGGGCTACATCCTTTAGATTTGCAGGGAAGAGTTTGAGCCTATGGGCATCATTAGTATAATCATATCTTCTACATAGGACATCAAACTCAAATAGGAATGTATCTGGATCCTCCGTCATTAACCCATAAAAGACTGGTAAGGCTGAAGGAGGGATATTCTTCATCGTTGTAGCCCTTTCCTGGTTAGTGATGGGGAACTCAAATATTGGACATTCAGGATCATCATCCACTACATCCCCCATGGTGCAGTATGTTCCCTCTGTGTGTGTACTAGATGTTGGTGAAAAGGAAGTTTCTTCTTTTGTGTTACCTTCGCTCTGAGTACTAGATTCACCAATTTTTGCTATGGCTTCTTGGCATGAAGAGGGAAGATATCTCCCCAAGGAGTCTCTCCACCTCTGTATACATGAAATATGGCTTTATATTTAGCGGTCCTGCACTATGTTAGTGTATCTTCTGGTGTTGGAAAAGATTAATTCTAATAGTCCCAATGCTTAAAACAAAATGTAAACTATGAAAGTTGTAAAAATATTTTTATAAAGATAGCACCATCCCTAGCAATGACACCAAAAATGTAGAGTCTAAACTAATGTGTTGTAAAATTGGTAGAACCTTCACAATTCAGAGGTTTATTTGACTGAACAATCCACTCAACATTGCAAAGAGTACATTAAAATGTCAACCCAAGGTTTGTAAACTTGTGATGGTGCAACATTATATCTACCTTCAAATACTCAAAACTACCTAAACTATCCTACCCAAGTTATTCTACTTGCTATAAATTCACATAATTGCAAAATAGTAAAAGACATAAGAAAAACTAGTGGCTACAAGTACCTACAACTTAGACTATAACTGAACTGTTACTAATAAAGCATTAATGTGTCTACTCAAAACTAATAAGAACTAATGACTCAACTAAATTAACCTCCGGAGTACTACTGGCTAACCATTCCATGCATGTTTATGAGAATTCATTAACAATAAGCAAAGTATGAGATTTCAACTTAACTTGCATAAAGTTCATGAAGTAATGATAAATGAGAAACTACTTAACATAAATAAATAACATGGAAAATGAAGTGAAGAATAGTACCTTGAGTGACCTACTCAAGTGGTTGTTCTCACTTAACTGAAACTAAATCTAACTAACTAATTCTCTGCATCCAGTAAAATTAACTCCATTCATTGCATATCATCAAATATAATACAAAATCTTCTCTCAGATTGTATTCAATCATTTTGAATATCTATTTGTCTTGAAACTGAAAATAACTGATAACATGAAACTAAAAAATCAACTAACTTATCTATGGATTCAACCAACAGTTATATACAAGATTGAGGGAATCTTATTTAAAAAACAACAACTAACTGCAATCATTAACTTTCCACTCCTAGTTGTCAGAGCGTACAGTTAAGACTGAATTGTTCAACTAACTGAAAATAAAGAAGAATCCTAATAGGACTAAAACTCTGCAAAACAGACTTACATGTGAACACTTAAACATTTGTCAAAATCCCATTAGTAAAGGAGTGTTCTTCTTCAATGCTTATTGACTGGTTATAATAATGCACATTCAACCTTCATCAAGTGCCTTTAATCAGCAATCATCACATTCATCTTAATCTGGAACTCCCCTGTTTTGTTGTCCCCGTCTCCTTTTGTTGCAAGTTCATCCCACAATTGTTGCGTGCCACAGCTCCTCTTTGGCTGCAAAAAGGTTAATTCCGCAAAGTATGTACATAGGACTAACTATCACAATCAAAACATAGCATTCCATCAACATTTCATGCATATCTTCATATAAACCATACAATACTAGTATATTATAACCATAATTCCATCATTATATTTTAGGTCCAAGTCTTCACAACAAGTATAAAAAGATAGTATAATATGAAAGTATTGTCTGGAAAGAGCATTTAAAAGTATATGAAGGTATGTATGCAAGTAGCAGAAAATAAGCTAATATCTAGGCCCATCAGTCATCATTGCATAGGAAGTCATTCATTCTATTCAAATAACCAAAAAGCAAAGTATGTCTAGCCCCGGATTTTCAATTATTGTGAATGGTACTCCAGAAGGTTTCTTTGAGGCATCTAGAGGAATTAGACAAGGTGACCCTCCTTCACCCTTTCTATTTATCATCATGGTTGATGCTCTTAGAATGGAAATGAGTGCAACAACAAGCATCAAGAGGCTAGAGGGAATTCAAATCACGAGTAGTATGCCTACCATAACCCATCAACAGTTTGCAAATGATACTATACTCTGTGGGAAAGTAAAATGCCATGAAGCTCGTCAGTTGAAAGAAATTTTGGATCTCTATTCAAGGGCCTCTAGCCAAGAGGTTAGTGAAGTGAAATCAAATGTCTACTTTTTTCATACTCCCCTGCGAAAAGAGCAGGCGATCCTTAGAGTCCTGAAATTCAGAAAAATCCAACTGCCATACACATAGAACTTGGCTTGCCTTTAACAAAAGGAGTGGGCAGCAATAAGTTATGGGACCCCCTAGTAAACAAAGTAAATAATCGGATGTCATCGTGGAGAGGTGTTATGAGACATAATAACCCGACCAAAATAACCCTGGACAAAATAACTCGGTCACAATAACCCAGGGACAAAAATACCCAAGGTCATAATAACCCATGGAAAAAATAACCCGTGGTCAAAATAACCCATGGTCATTTTAGATCAAGCTAGTAAACCAGATGAATATAAAATTACCAATAGAGGGGAAAAGTTCATTTTTCATGACAATAATGATGAGAATCATTTTTTAATATTCTAGTTTACTAGCTTGATCTAAAATGACCATGGGTTATTTTGACCACAAGTTATTCTGTCCATGGGTTATTATGACCCTGGGTTATTTTGTCCTTGCCTTATTTTGTTCTTGAGTTATTTTGGTCGGGTTATTCTATCCAGGGTTATTTTGGCCGGGTTATTATGTCTTGATACTATGGAAAGGGAAATGGCTATCATGGGTTTGCAAGTTAGTGATGCTAAAGGCTATTATTTTTGGTAATCCAATTTATTTGCTATCATTTCTAGCTTTGTCCAAGGGGAGATATCCAGCTTTAAATCAAAATATGAGAAAATTCTTTTGGAAAGGAAATTCAGACAAGAAAAAGTTTGTGCTAATTGCATGGGACAAGATTTGTAAAGTGAAGGAGGCTAGGGGGATAGGATTAAGAGATCTCTTGAGGAAAAACAAAGCATTAGGGGCTAACCTAATTTGGAAGATGTACATAAAGAGTAAGTCAAAATGGGTTCGGATTCTTAAAAATAAATATCTGGGAAATGAGATTGAGAGAGAGCAACATCTTCACAACCGCCTCTATTCCTAAAAGTTCAAGAATTTGGAACTTTATGTCTGAATGTAGGTTGCTAATATCAAAGTTCTTATCTTGGGACATCTATGATGGCGACATTTCTCTTTTTTGGGAGGATTCGTTTGGGGGGAGGGGGGGGAGTATCCCACTATAGATAGTTTGGAAAATTTGCAACATATAAAGGGTTTACTTACACAACTTTGGCGAATGAATGTGAGAGATTACATGGATATCAACTTTGGTGATGGTATTTGTAGGTGGTAGTGGAAGGACTTTAGTAGGCTCAATCTTCTAGTTGTTGAAATTGTGCAGCTGCAAACAATTCTTAAAGATAGAACAATAATAATTCGGGAGGGAAAAGACAGGTTGGTATGGACAACATCTAGCTCAGGACAATATAACACTAAGAAGGGTTTTTCAATTTTGGGGAAATAGGATGGGAAGACCTCACTCCCATGGAAATTATGTTGGGACAATCTATGCCTTCAAAAAGTCGGGGCTTTTTCTTGGACTACAATACAAGGGAGGATTTTGACTATAGGTAGGTTCAACACAATGTGTTATCATGGTTTGTTGAGATGTGTAATGTGTAACCCAAACAAGGAGAACACAAATCACTTGTTGCTTGAATGTCCCTTTGCTCAAATCTGTTGGAGGTGGCTATGCGCGAAATTGGGTTGGGTAGGCACCCTTCTAAATGACATTCTATCCCTTTTCAAATCATGGCCCTTGCTTAAAAGGAAAGTGATGTACTCGTGCATATGGCTGATAAGCCCATCCATTTTGATATGGGAGATTTGGAAAGAGCGGAATAGGAGAGTATTCCAAGGTAAGGAAATGAATATAGCATCTTTTCAGAACAAGGTGGAGACAATCGTAGTGGAGATTGTGAACAACATGGTTTTAAGGCTAAACCCTCAAAAAGTGGAATTCATGGAATGGGATGCAAAACTAAGACTTGAGTGGTTTAGTCTCAATATTCTAGAATTTGGCAACAAGAAGTTAGAGGGACAAAAAGAACTTTGTGCCAAGGCGGTTTGGAGGCCTCTTGCACAGCCATGGTTTAAATTGAACTTTGATGGGGCATCAAGAGGAAATCCAAGAAGGTCGAGTGTAGGCTACATAATCCATAATTGGAAAGGAGACACCGTGGCTGAAATTTCAGCCCCTCTTCCAAATGGGACGAATAATTATGCATAACTGCATGCTATGATACAAGGGCTCTAGTTTTTCCAAGAATCAAGTTTAAAAAGCATTGAAGTGGAAGGCAACTCATCTCTGGTGATAAGCGTGCTTAGATCATGCAAAATTTTAAATTGGAAATTGCAAGGGTTGCTGGAGAGAGTTGTTGAATTGTTGGGGAGGTTTGAACACGATGTGGTTAAACACACATACAAAGAAGCCAATTATAAAGCGGAAAAGAGCAAATATTGGCGCAGACAGGGTATTCAAGAAACACTCTTACCCCTCTTCCCCTTTGGTTTAATGGTTGACACATGTGGAGATAGGGAGGGTTGTGAGGAGTTGGTTGCAAATGGGGAGTTCATCAAATAGATAGTTTGGAATCTTGCTTCAATTGTAGTGAATTTTGACATACACCTTAGTGGTCGGGTGGCACACAAGCATTTGGCTTTGTCCAAATACTATTAAAGTTGGTGCTAAATCACACAAAGTTTCTCTTCAACTCGATCCATGTGCGTGTGGCACTTGATTGCTCTCCCTAGTGTCATGCTTGAGCATTTGTTGTGGAGTTGTGATGAGCTGACAAGTGGCAATGCTGGTGTCAAGCCATATGCACATGGCACCAAGGCACTCTCCCTAGGGCCATACCTGAGCATTGGTTGAATGAATGAATCAATGAATGAGATTTTAATGACGTCCATGAGACCAAATAGTCTAAGGGACCAAGGGCCAAAAAGCTAAGAGATTTCCATATTCTTTTTAATGTTGGATCTTTTGTTATGAATTTTGACCAAGAAACTAGCCGTTTTGCTGATCCTTTCTTCTTCAAATAGCTCATGCAAGTTGTCGGCTTTTAAGTTGCCCTCATACTGAGTATGGATATCCTCATAAGCCTTGCATTCCATGATAAAGTGCCATTCAGTCTCCACCACCCCTTTTCTACAAAATATGCAAATTCTATCCTCCCAAACCTCCTTAGGCACTGTCCACCTTCCGGTTTCACATCTAAGATGATGTGATCCGGTCCTCAACTGAGCTATCAACATCCTTGCTTTACCTTTAATAGCAGCTTCCAAATAGGTTTTCTCATCATGATCCCAAGTTGGGTTGAACTCTTTGACATAGTGAGTTTTCTTTCACCTAATCGGCTTCGTCCACATGGCAGTCTTGAATTTTTCTGCGACATACTTTTTTATTTCCACATTAGTGTTGGGGCACTCATGCAAACTGATGCTCCATTTGCTTAGCCATTTGTTATTTTGCTTCATCCACATTTTCTTCCTACGGTCTAAAGCCTCCTCCATAACCATTTTGGGCTAGCAGTGATTATCCATGTTTTCAACCTTCTTTAGGTAGTTTAGCAACCGGGTAATAGTAGATGCCTCCAAAGGCAAGGTTCTTGATTCAGCCAAGAGAATATCATAAGGGAATGTAGTTTTAACTTTGAGGTTGCACGTGATTAGATGCTTTTGGATTCTTTCAAGTTGTCTCCATCTATGATTTGACATGTTGCTTCCCCACACCTCACAGCCATAAAGAACCACCGGTGTGACCAACAAACCAAAGAGGGTTTTTTTGGTTTTCCAATCCCAAAGGTCAGCCTTATGACATCTATTTTGAAGTAAGAAAGAAGCCTTCCAACCCCCTTGTATCCTTTTAGTTTTGCTAGTCTCCCAATTGAGCTTATAGTGAAAATCAATCCCAAGGTACTTGCATTCTTTCACTATTTCCAAAGGATTACCTTCAAAAAGAAAGATATCTTGATTCATTTTCTTCCTTAGGGAAAAATCATAACTTTGATCTTGGAAGTGTTCACTTGCATCCCAACATCCTGACAAAAGAGATCCAGGGCCTTCAAAATTTCTTTCAAACCATGAGCAGTTTTAGAGATTAGAATAAGATCATCGGCATACAAAAGTAGCTTCACCACATACCCAGCGAAATGGACACCTCCTCCGTCAGTTTTGCTTACCCAATCTTCTAGCTTGTCGATGTATAACCCAAAGAGAGTGGGTGATAGAGGACAACCTTGCTTGACCCCTATGTCGCTGCCAAAACATTCAAACATTCCCTCACTTGTTTTGATTTTTGCCCGGACTTGTTCATAGAGTCAATGCACTACAGCTCTATACTCATATGGTATACTTAATTCAACCATTCTATTCCACAATTTGTCTCTAAGCACCGTATCAAAGGCTTTTTTAAAGTCAACAAAGCAGCAAAAAGCTTCCCCACCTTGAGTGTCCCATGTTTTTTCAATTAAGTGTCTAAGAGTGACACAATGGTCAATGGTAGAGTACTTAGGCCTAAAGTCAGCTTGCCCTTTTGCTCTTTTTCCCTCTTTTTCTGCCTAGCTGTTGATTCTACATTCTATCAAGCTCCCAAAAAGCTTGTCAAGAATAGGGTTGACCATAATAGTGCGGTAGTTAGATGGGTTATTGATTTCACCACTTTTATAGAGAGGGATGACAACACTAGTTGTCCACTCCGTCGGGAAGCCAACATGGGTGACATCATTGAACATTCTTTTGATGTGGGGAGCAAGGATTTCCACTCCCCACTTTAAGAATTCAGCTTGCAGCCCATCAATGTCAGAAGCTTTACCATTTGCCAAATTCTTAATACCTTGTTTGATATCATCTACCGAGAAGAGCTATGTAGGTGTGCTAATTATGGGAGGAGAGTCCCTCCCTTCGACCCTCTCATAAAGAAGCCTCGCATACTCCACCCACTGTGCCTCAGTTATGTTATTCTCAATCTGTTTTCTCTTTTGCTGAAGCTCCTTCCAAAAACCTTTAGGGTTGTGTCTTCCCAAAGAGATTAACTCTTTTCTCCTTGTGTCAACATACTTCTCTTTTTTTTCATGCACCAACTTCACATAATTCTTCTTGTTTTCTTTGTTCAACCCGTTCTTTTTCAAAGATCTCCTGGCAGCTTTACAATCCTCATCATACCAAGGGTTAGTTAGGAAAGAGTTTGCAGCCCCCTTCTTAGGACGAGATCTTTTACAAGCATCTAAAGCCTGATGAATTATAGGAACAAGAAGATTGTTGTAGAAGAGACCACTAGATCCCTTGGCAGCTTTGTCCCTTTTGTTATTTTTAGCTTCAAGAAGATGTTGCGCAAGAGCAGCATTAAATAGATCCCGATTTTCCTAATTCACGAGTATTTTAGCCTTGGGGATAAATTCATTTTGCTTGTGGTGGGCCTGCCTGTTATGTTGGTTGTTTGAAGCAATGCTAAGTTTCACAAACAAAGGATCATGATCAGAATTCAACTCAAAGGGACAAACCCCAATCTCAAATTCCAAAACTCTAGGAATAAAGCTCTGAGAGCAGATAACGTAGTCTACCACACTTTGACCATTGTAAATTTTGCAAGTGATATTATCAGAACTTGGTCAACCCTTCAGGCCATTACAAATAACCAAGTTATATAAGCTACAAGTCCCTAATAGTTCTGCCCCAAAGTGAGAAACATTCTCATTTCCATCTTGAGAAGTTCTTTCCCAAGGCTGCTCTTCTTCCTCTTCCAGCCATAAAAGATTGTTGATTCCTTGCTCACCATTATTCAGTTGAAGAGATTGATTGTTAGTTGTTCTTGCATTGAAGTCCCCAATTAAAGCTATTTCCCCCAAGGTGCTGAATATAGAAATGTCTTCTTTTAATGAGGCATACAGATCTTCGTTATCTAACTTTCTTTTTTTACAAAACTTTGAATTTTGTGGTGCAAAGTAGCAAGCAGCCAATTTTGTGTTGTGTTGCAATGGGATGACAAGTAGCATTGTTGACAATGTCTCATGTGCTTTTCTTTTAGAGGCAATTGTTTAGCACATTTTAGCATGGCCAGCCATTTTTGGTAGAACCGTGTCCCTTCGACCTAAAATAAATAAAGAGCAATGATGCGAAATAACACTGTATTTCACATGTTAAAATTTATCTTAACTCCTCTGCTTGAGCTGATTTGACATGTGAAAATGATTATATAGGGGGATTTTTCCACACAAGCCCTGCTTAAGTGCTCCAACATGTGGGGAGGCTCAGGGAGTTATGGCAAAATATTTATTATGTCAGGGTTCCGCCCATGTGAGAAGGCCGAGGGATAATATCATAGTCTGTAAGTTGCACAGATATATTGTAATCTTGGCAAGGAGTACGCTGGGAGAGGAGCTCTTAATTGGCAAGCTCTACATGAGTGGAGTGGTCTTTAAAAGATGGCGTTCAGAGGCCAATTCTAGTGCTTGCATGGCTATAGTGTTGTTTTGAGGACGGCGTAATGGACACTCCTGTAAGGCTGGTCAATTGTGACAAATGGCCTTTATGGGTGAAGTCATAAAGCTTAGGTCGAAGAGGATCCTACTTTAGAATTATTTACTATCACTTAGTGTTGTGAAGATGGTATTGGGGCGTGTGTTATTAGCGGTGGAAGAAAGACACGGAGTGGACACTAACATATCCTCGTGGTTTGTCACTGCGCTGTTGGATCTCTAATTGCCAAAGGATGAGGTTTTACAAATAGCAAGAAGATGAATTCAGAGCTGTGGGGGGCGCTCGAGGAGGTTGTGGGGTCTACTCAGCTGGGAGTTGGCATTCCAATGCCAAGAGACTTGGGACTGCTCAATGTGTCGAGAGTGTTGGTTAAACTATACCCCTTTTTGTTGGATGTCAAGGGTGCCAACTTGCTGCTTCATCGATCACGAGCGATGGTGGGGTGAGGTTTTTGAAGAAAATGAGTTGCATCTAGAGCCGGTTTAGGATTTTTCCTGGGTTGGTGATTTCATAAACTACATTTAGGAGAATGGTGATGAATAAGTTTAAGTTTTTAATTATGATATAGCCTTATTGCATCTACCTCTGGTTTTGTGAGGCAATCTTGTGTATTAATTTTTGGCAGTGTCAGGTGGCGTTTTGTATAGCCTCCATTTTGACAAATTGGCTCTTTTTGGGTTTTTGGGAATTAGGGCATTGGCTCGAGCTAGACTGTGCAATCTACCTGGCTATGGGGAAGAGGCAAAGCTCTCGAATGTACAAAAAATGAAATCCTTTTTTTGAATATTAATAAAATTATACTCTTGTGTAGCCAAAAAAAAGGTTTTGATTGGTGTCCATGATTTATTTCCATTTATTATCCTTCTTATGCCCTGATATTTATAATCCTTTGAGTCTTCTTTTTAGACCCATTAGCTCAATAACATATAAATCTAAGGATCAAATTAACAGGGATGAACTAGGACTATACTATTCATGCTTGTCCTCATCCTTAGCCTCTAGCTGTACCTCCACCTCCCACTGCTTCACCCCCTCAATGCACTTAACATGGTTATCAACAACTCTTTCATGATTTTCTTGTCTTTATACATGTGGCATTACTTGTCCTTGTGCTACCTCAAAGCTTGTTGTCGCTTGAAAGCTCGTTTGTTTTGGAAAGATTATGACAAACTTATTGTCCCCAACCATTGTAACTCTCTTGCTTCTTTTGGCCTACCTTCTCTACAAAATCCTCCTATATTGCTTGGCATTTACAAATGTTAGTCGTTCTCATACACTTGACTCTTTGACTTGTGTGCAACTTTGTTTTTTAGAGTGTAAGACCACCTCTAACATCCCTATGATAATGAAAGAGTGAGGATCATGATTCCTTATGGGATACAATGAAACATATGGTACTAGCATTCATGTATGGGGGGCATTTCTATACACCTTTGTGTTCCCTAACCCCCTCTTGCCTCTATATTCCTCCAACGAATCATTATTAATGCCTTATCTAAGCTCTTACTAGTTTGCTGCAGACCCACTACTTGAAAAGCACATTTAAACACCATATTGCCCCAGCCTCGTTCTTACAATTACCAAAGTTTTACAAAAAAAAATAAAAATTTCTCCAATAAAATAGAAACAAACTGACAAACAATACTGCAAGAAGAACCAAACAATCATCATGCCTAAGTACCAGGAAGGTACTCTTCACCTCATAATGGAGCGAGCTGGCAAGTAGACCCACCAAGACCCTTGGCAACAAACCAAAGTACAAGGTCGCATCTATAGACCTTATGAAGGAGCAAGTTTCTCGACAAGGTGGCAAATGGGAACAAAGCCCGAACCCATAATGAGGTTGGACCGTTGGAGTTTCCTCTAATTTGAGCTCAAGAGGAGCCCACACTTAGAGGTTTGTATAGGCAAAGGAGGTCACAAACTCTAATGTCAAACATTGGATTGAAGGGCCGACATGATTTGTGAGCATGTCGGAACTTGAGTGTTTGTCCGAACCAGAAAGTGTGGTATTTGATCACCTCGAAAGTTATGATAGTCTGCCCAACTTTGTGACCAACCTGCAACTGTCTGGGAATCAAACAAATAGCTTATATAAGGGAATAAGAATACCCTAGTGCTAGACAACAAATTACGTTTCAACATGTATTTTGACTTCCCCTAGACAAAGGACCATACTGGAGCGATCCAAAGAGGTTCAAAATAGCAATCAACATTCTATAGTGGTGTGTGTAGTGACGAGTGTGATCTGAGGAAGTTGACTTGGAGTCTCAAAGAAAGCCTAGGTCATTGACTCGATAAGTTGCCTTGTAGTTCAATTGGGAGAACGAGGCGCACCAATTGGAAAGAACATCAAAGGAGCTTGAGGAGTTCCAAGTTAAAAACCTATGTGAAGAGGTACACCCAACAAGGGTGAGGTCAATTGTGTGACTACATCTTGAAGATTATCTATGAATCCAAGGGTTGGTTTTTTATAGAGTTCTTGGGAAGGACTCAAGTAGATAGTTCCAACTCGGTGAGTTATTTATTGTTATTGGGCCTAGGGCTATTGAGATCAATAAAGCTAATCTATTGCACCCTACATTCTGTCTCTCAGTCATTGTCTCAATCATTGTCTTCATTTGTGTACCTGAGTAGTGATTGTTCCTAGTCAACGTTCTGTTGTGCGACTAACTAATAGTTGCAGAGAAAGACTCAGTTGGAAAAAGGCATATCCTGATACATTTGAAAGGGTTGATCCTCATAGGCAATCTGAGTAAAAAGGGAGCCAGTGCCACATAGGGCTTGGCCCCATGTCAAACCTTGACTTGCCCAAACACTGCCTTGAAGACTTCCCTCATTGAACACACTCCGGACTCGCAGAAGCAAACCGCAAACCCAAAAGTAACAAACCTAAAAATTTCATGTGGTCAAATAGACATCCAAAGAAGACTATAAGAACCAACCAATTGACAAAAGTGTTCCTACTTTTCTTTGAGATAAAAATCATCGAACTGATCTACAAGTGTTCTGCAGATTAGCCCTTCCCTTCCTACACACCAGTAATGGCCTAATCCACTTACCCTTCCAATATTTTTGCTTATGTTTTACTTCTTGGACCACAAATGACAGATTGAAGGCACAAAAACCTAGAATGTAAAATAAAATAATAATAACTCAACAAAGTCTAAGCTATGATTACATTCTGAAAATCAGGATAAACGTGAAATCGGGACTACTAGGGGAGAGGAGTCGATACGTAGGTGGGGGCCCGAATGTGAGATGGAACATGCGCTCGTTGGGGCCCACACCTATACGCTGGTCCTCCAAAAGGTAAGATTTATTTCATCCATAGATAGGCTTGATCACATCAAACATAAATCAGATATAAAATGCACACAAGTTAACATTAATATAAAAACTTAACAAGTACACAGTGGCAGCCAAACATGATGAATTGTATCCAACTTGTATTTGACATTGAACAAGTACCATTCCGACATGGAATTAAAATAGCCCAAACACTAAGACATGCACCCTTCCCCGTAAACTATTAAACCCAACTTTCGCACCAATATAGGCGTCACTTTCACATTAGTCACAACTACAGAAAATAAACAAGATGCCAACTCAACAACTTTGAAACCCATCCAACCCATCTTTGACCGACTGGCGAACCCATTACAAGATTGTTTCCCATCGTAGCATAACCAAACCAACATGCAAATGCATTCGCCTGTCCCATCTACCATGAGATCTACAACATCTATCAACTTCAATCTATCCCATCTTGCCAAGTAGGGTGCGCACGTATTGGAGCCAAATGCAAATATCCCACTTGCATCCATTTAACACTCTTGTAAGGCCGCCATTATTCAAAACAAAAGCATGGAAACAATTTCAAATAATCCACCAAACTAATCAAGTCAAGAATTAAAGGCTGAAATCAATCAAATCTCCAATTCATACGAAATAGAACTCAAATTCAAAAGAGGACAACAAGTTATTTCACCACACCAAACAACCATCAATCAAATTCAAATAATTCCCAATTCAAATAGCCATGAAAACCTTCAAGTATTTAGTTATTCTGCAGTGAGCGACATAAGAAAAGGAGGAGTGACAAGCACAGAATTGAACGAGTTAACATCAAGGGGAGGCAACAGCTCAGATTCTAGTGCACCAGCATCCATATTGTACTAGGTTTTCCTTTTCACACTTGTTCTTCATTACAGCCATTAACAGCATCCATATTGATCTTCATTACACCCATTACAGTCATATTACATGTTTCTTTATGTATCGGTAGGGTTTATATTGCAAATATTGCAGTCATAGGTTAGCATAGTGTTCCATAGGGTTTATAATGCATATATTACAGTCATGGTTTACCATTTAAGGCTTTCCCTAGGGTTTATATTGCAAATATTACAGTCATAGTTTACCATCTTTGTTTCCCTAGGGTTTATATTGAAAATGTTACAGTCATAGTTTACCCTTTCTGTTTCAGTAGGGTTTATATTGCAAATATTACACTCATAGTTTAACATTTATGTTACATAGGTTCTGCTTATCATAGTCTCATAGGTTCTACATTATCATTCACTCTGCTTATCGTAGTCTCATAGGTTCTACATTATCGTTTATATCTTACATATTGGTCATGGTTTACCATTTCTGTTTCAATGGTCCTACATTATCATTCACTCTAATTATCTTATTCTCATAGGTTCTGCATTATCATTCACTCTAGTTATATTATTCTCATAGGTTCTGCATTATCATTGACTCTACTTACCATAATCTCATAGGTTTTGCATTATCATTCACTCTGCTTATCTTATTCTTCTTTCAGTTCTACATTGTCATTCACTCTGGATATCTTATTCTCATATATTCTGCATTATCAGTCTCTAAAGTTTTTGTTGTTCAAACATGAGTGTGGTTTTCACTTTCCTATGCATGAGAATGTTAATGTTGTAAACACTTAAAAGGTTATGAGATGTTCTTAAACTCTAACTCCCTTGCATAGCTTGTAATTTTGTGCTTCTTACTCCTCTACTTCCTTATGTCGCTCACTCCAGAATAGATAACTCAAGATAACAAACTCCTGTTACAGAAGATAATCTCAATTGAAATGCAAGAAACTAAAAATATAACACATACACAAACTAAATAATCTTCTGTTCAAGCATCACTCTCTTCATACATATAAAGATAACTGTTAAAGCATTTGTGTTTCATAGTTTACCGTTTATCTTTCCTAGGTTCTACATTATCATTTACTCTGGTTATCATATTCTCATATGTTCTGCATCACAAACTAATTATTCTTCTATTCAAGCATCATAGGTACATAGATGTATTTCATAGTTTACCATTTATGTTTCATAGGTTATGCATTATCATTGACTCTGCTTATCATATTCTCATATGTTCTGCATTACAAAGTGATTGTTTTTCTATTCAAGCATCACTGTTTTGATTCTAATTATTTTGTGTAGATGGCCAAGGGCAATGTAGTGGCGACCCATACTAGGAACAAAAAAAAGAAAAGAGCCACGACAAGGTTGCCTGCTGAGAAACGAGGATGCAGATTCCCCCCTGAAATAGATCATGTTGCACAAGTAGATGAGGTTTCTACTCCTCAAATACTGCAGATTGAGGTTACTACACCTCAAATACCGCATAAGGTAAAATAAATACAGAAGCTTTGGTCTGAGGATGACATGAAAAGGGCACTCTATGACGTTGAAGAGAATGACATGTCGATAAGAGGGGCTTCCAAAAAGTGGTCAATCCCAACAGCCACATTGTCCAAATGGCTAGGGGGTCTAACAACATCTTCCAAGAAAGGTCCACCAACAGTCCTCACAGAAGAGGAAGAAAATCGCATTGTGGAATGGTGCAAGCAAATGGTTGATATTGGTCATGGTCTTGAGATAGTCAATCTTAAGTCTGAGGTTGCTCAAATATGTCAAAATAGGCCAAACCCTTTCACCAATGGCTTCCCAGGGAAGTCCTGATGGACAGGCTTCAAGCACAGACATCCTCAACTCACATTACGAACTGCTGAAGGCCTAGACAAAGATAGGGCATTCAATCTTAGACCTGATGTTGTAGATGCATTCTACAAAACATTGTCTGCAGCATACAAAGCCATGCCATATGGTCCTAATCGCATATGGAATTGCCATGAAACTAGCATCCAAGCAAGAAAAAATGGGTCCATGAAGGTGCTCGCAAGAAAAGGTAGCAGGAATGTCTATTACATTATCCCAAAGAGCCATGAATGGATAACCATTCTATGTTGTGTCAATGCTGTCGAGCAGAGCATTCCAAGATTCTACTTGTTCAAGGGGAATGCGAACATAGATAATTACATCATAGATTGTGAACCAAGTGCTTGCATGGCAGCCCAGCCACATGCATGGATGACCAAAGACTTGTTCATAGATTGGTTGACCCACTTCAAAAACTCCATTCTAGGCGGTGTCTCGCCCACAAACAAGGTCTTGCTGATCTTTGACAGCCATGGAAGCCACGTAGAGCTCGAAACCATCCAAGAAGCAAGATATATCGGTATAGATTTGTTAACATTGCCATCACACACATCACATAAGCTACAGCCGTTGGATGTGAGTGTGTTTGCACCTTTCAAATCTTACTTCAAATCAGAACGTGCAGAATTTTTGTCAAGGTTTCCAAACATTGAAGTGAGGAGGAGAGAACTTGCAATGTTAGGCAGAAAAGCAATGCAAAGAGCTTTGACAGTTGACAACATCAAGGTTGGGTTTAGAAGGACTGGTATATGGCCGCTGAATCCCGATGCACTTGTCAACGACATGCATCCAAGTGAGACATTTGTGGTCAGCGAGGATGCTGACGCAGTTGAAAACATTCTCAGCCTTTCTGTACTTGGTGTGTCAAGTGATGATGTCACAGTATTGCAATCCACTCTTCCAGATGGACACATGTAGCCTGCAACAAAAACACAGCACTCACCTCATACATGTCCTGCTGAATCAGTTGCACAAGTGGTGGTTAATGAACACACCCCTCCCATGGTGGATAGGACCATTGATCAATTCAGCGAAAGTTTAGATCTTCCATCACAACGAAGCCAACCATCCTGGTTGGTTGAGGGAGCAATGAACTTGGGAATTCATTTGGAAGTCCCAGAACAAGAGGATACCTATACTTTTCCATCACCACCACCAGAAATTGACCTTTCTCAAGTTGTCCATTACTATGCTTCTTCTTGCAATTCAGATTTACAAGCCAATGAAGATGTACCACAGGGCTCATAGGTAGTCGAGGAGGTCATTGGCACATAGTCAGAGGGGACACAAGAAACACAAACAATTCCGCACATCAGCAAGTTCCTCAAGTTGCCTGTGCACACTATACGTCAAATGAAATCCAAAGCAGGTGCAATTCAGATCAGTAGACAGTCTCAATTGTTGACAACAGATGACTACATGAGGCTGTTAATGGAGCAAGAGCAAAGGAAGAAAGAGGTGGAGGAGATAAAAGCAAGAAAGAGACAACAGAATGTAGAGAAAAGGGAAGCAAGAATTGTGGCAGCGGAGTTGAAGGAGAATGCCAGAATTGAGAAGGACATACTGCGAAAAGAAAAAGAGCAGCAAAAATTACAACAAAAAAAGGAGCAAGAGAGGCTTCACAAGGAACAGGACCGAAAGGAAAAAGAGATTGAGGAGGCACAGAGGGTTTCACAGAGAGAGAGGCGGTTAAGGAACACTTCTAATCCGTTGTCTCAAAGTAATGGAGTCTTTCGTGATATTCTCAACATTAATATCCCTTAGTTCTCCACAACAATGAATTATTCAAGCCTCTCCCAATCTGACTTTAGGGGCAGTCAATATCCATATCAATTTGGCACTCGGGATGTACAAATGTCTTCACCACCGCCCCCAACACATGTCACTTGCACCTAATTTACCACTCCAAGTCCCACTCATGTATGCAGCAATCCCCGTCGACTAGAAGGGGACGAGAACATGGCAATTGGCACCCCAACTAGCCAAGATCCTTTTCACAACAGCAGCAGCTAGATTACAAATGCTAGTTTCATAGACTTTAGAAGTATTGATATTTACAAATGCACCAAAATTGTGGACAGTTGTAATTTTTTGATAAGTACAGATTGATCATTATTGTTTTGTTTTGTGAAGTAATCTGATCAGATTCGAAAAAGTGTTATATGTAATTTGCAATGTATGCTTCTTCGTTGACATTTTTAAATATATGAGAATTACAGATGCATCGTTTTTGTTTTGATTTGCAATGTATTAGGATCATATTGCAATGTGTGTTCTATGTAATTTGCAATGTGTCATTGTTTTTGTTTCAAATGTTTGCTTCTTCATTGACATTTTGTCATTTTCGATTCCTTTTTCCAAATATTTTGCCACGTGGAAGGTCCAACTTTGTCCACGTGTCGAAAAAAACGGAAAAAAGACCCATCGACCAATACAGACGCACCTCAGGTGCCACTATCTGTGTGGCTCGACGTCTGAAGGTGACAGCCTTGCCACGTCAACTCCTCCCAGTCCGCCACCATAACAATCCACTACTGAGCATTTATCACTCGCCGCCACTTCTTGTTCCTATCCACTATCTGAAATAAATGTTGTCACCTCTCCTAAGCTCCACGCCACCCCGCAATTTTATTCCAACCAACCTATACATATACATATGCATATGTATATGTATGTAGATATGTATTTGCATATGCATATGTATATGTATATAGATATGTATATGCATATGCATATACATATCTATATACATATACATATGCATATGCAAATACATATCTACATACATATGCGTTTATTCCGAAACGAACTGCATTGAATGCTCCTAGTGCCTCCCTCTTCTCGCCATTCAACTAGCCTTTCATTTTCCCGAGTAAACATTCCGTCTTCACTTGCTCGCCGGTACCTACTTGTTTTGTCATCTACAACCTTCACCGTCTCACGACAACCTGCAATGCTCAGACACCATATCTTGTTTGGGTAGAAGCCGATACGGAGATGGGTAGACACCAATTACCGAACATCACCAGCAGCTCCACTTCCGCCATGCAAGCAACGAACGGGTTCCTCGCCGCCATGAACGGGTTCCATATACATATACATATGTACATATTAATGCATACATCCACATACATATATTGTATATGTATATATATATGTATACATACACATACATATACATATGTATACATACACATACATATACATATGCATATGTATATAGATATGTATATGTATATGCATACATATACATATCTATATACACATATACATATTTGTATACAATTAAGTCGTGCAACTATTCTATCTTTTTCAGGTGCCATTGATGAATTTGGGGGTGTTAAATTTTTCATAGGTGATGGCAACCTATGTTGCACGGGTCCACAATTCCATTCGAATTGTGAAGTGTTGCATAGGTAACCATGAGAAGCCTTCACAAAACCAAGTCCCCTAAGTCGTTTAAATACAAAGCTATGGACACCTATGTGAAGTGCTACATAGGCCACACATGTATATACATAAAACATAGACATACAAATATACATATAGGTTATGCTTTATCATTTCAATCAACTAAGCAATAGAGACATGTTTTAGGGAGACTTGATTTTATGAACGCTCGTTTGATGGCAACCTATGCTGCACGGGTCCACAACTCCATTCGAATTGTGAAGTGTTGCATAGGGAACCATGACGAGCCTTCAAAAAACCAAGTCCCCTAAGTCGTTTAAATACAAAGCTATGGACACCTTTGTGAAGTGCTACCTAGGCCACACATGTATATACATAAAACATAGACATACAAATATACATATAGGTTATGCTTCATCATTTCAATCAACTAAGCAATAAAGACATGTTTTAGGGAGACTTGATTTTAAGAACGCTCGTTTGATGGCAACCTATGTTGCACAAGTCCACAACTCCATTTGAATTGTGAAGTGTTGCATAGGGAACCATGACGAGCCTTCAAAAAACCAAGTCCCCTAAGTCATTCAAATACAAAGCTATGGTAATCTATGTGAAGTGCTACATAGGCAAGCATGAAAGGCCTTGGGAAAACTAGGTCCCCTAAATACATGTTGTAAGAAAGTTTTAGTGCTCAATATTGATTTATGGTAATACATGTGAATACTTGAAGGTTTTCACGGCTATTTGAATTGGGAATTATTTGAATTTGATTGATGGTTGTTTGGTGTGGTGAAATAACTTGCTGTCCTTTTTTGAATTTGAGTTTTGTTTCATATGAATTGGAGATTTGATTGATTTCAGCCTTTAAATCTTGACTTGATTGGTTTGGTGGATTCTTTGAAATTGTTTCCATGTTTTTGTTTTGAATAATGGCGGCCTTACAGGAGTGTTGAATGGATGCCGGTGGGATATTTGCGTTTGGCTCCAATAAGTGTGCACCTTGCTTGGCAAGATGGGACAAATTGAAGCTAATACGTGTTGCAGATATCATTGTAGACGGGACAGGCGAATGCATTTGCGTGTTGGTTTGGTTATGCTACGATGGGAAACAATCTTGTAATGGGTTCGCCAGTCGGTCAAAGATGGGTCGGATGGGTTTCAAAGTTGGTGAGTTGGCACCTTGTTTAAATTAATGCTAGCTTGTGTGCATTTTATATCTGAGATATGTTTGATGTGATCAAGCCTATCTATGGATGAATTTTTTTTGACGTTGTAGAGGACCGGTGTATAGGTGCACACCATATAAAGTTGACACCCCCAAATTAATAAATGGCACATATAAAAGATACAATTGTTGCAGGTCTGAATTTATGAATATAGACATATACATACACATACACATACACATACACATAAGTGAATTAAACACGACTATAGAGAAGTATAGGAAGAGGCAGCGAGTGATAAATGCGATGCAGTGGATTGTTAGAGTGGCTGACTGAGAGAAGTAGACATGGCAAGGTTATCCACTTAGGACCTCTTCACACATCTATACACACACACATTTACATATAGACATACACATTCACACATACACATTTACATATACAAATACATATTTACATATAGACATAAATATAGACATACACATACACATACACATAAACATAGACATACACATAGTCATACACATACACATATCCATACACATACACATACACATAGACATACACATACACATACACATACACATATACATATTTACATATCCATACAGATTTACATAGACATAAACATACACATATTCATAGATTTATTTACACATATACATAGATTTACATACACACATACATAGACATAAACATATACAGATTCAAATACAAAGATATGGTAATCTATAAACATATACATAAACATAAACATATGTATATGTATATGAATATGTCTATACATATGCATATATATATATATATATATATATATATATATATATATATATATACAAGTAAGATGCAAAGACCTTAAGCATATACAAGTTGGATACACTTCATCATGTTTGGCTGCCAGCGTGTAATTGTTTTGTTTCAAAATAATTACAATTATGTGTGCATTTTATATCTGATATACATATCCATATGTCTATGTATATGTGTATGTATATGTCTATCTATTTGTCTATGTATATGTCTATGTCTATGTATATGTCTATGTTTATGTTGATGAAGCAGAACCTAAAAAAAATAGAACAACCCCCATATATTTCCAAGACACAAAATTAAGGTACAATAATTAGATGACTAATATGATGGAAAATAACCTATGCAAAAGATAACACCCCCAAAATAACCAATGGCACCTAAGAAAAGATAGAAACATTTGCATTACAGACTTATTGAAGGATATGGGTTTTTTTTTCATTTAAATGTTATTGGTCCACGTGGCCTGCCATGTGGACAGTGTGATTTTGGGCGCATACATATCGGCTCCTCTCCCCTAATACGTAAGCAGGGGCCGTAATGTGCAATGGGACATGCGCTCATTGGGGCCCACACCTATATGTTGGTCCTCCACAACGTAAGGTTAAATTCATCCATAGATAGGCTTGATCACATCAAACATAAATCAGATATAAAATTGATGGAGCATTACCCAAAATCAAAATCAATGATAATGCAAAACCTATGAGAAAACAATAAGGAGAGTGAATGATAATGCATAACCTGTGAGATTACGATAAGCAGAGTGAATGATAATGCAAAACATATTGAAAAGAGATATGATGTAATATAAGCTAGACAATTATTTGAGTTTTGCTTCCCCTTTGACATCAAATAGTTTCTTATTTTTTGTAGTTAGGATATTGTTTTCACTATGTACCTGAGGTAGAGGATTAGTTGGTTGATTGTGATAATGAATTTTAGGTGAGAATAAGAGATTGGATGAGACTATCATTAACACATGTTATAATGTTTAATCTAAATTGGGATACCCAAGGCATGAATAAGGATGAGTCTGATTCAATGGATAAAATATACTTCGATCATGTATAAATGATGTTCATTCTTGCTATCAATTTGAAGTTATATATACATTTGATAATATTGTATGAAATTATATTTCAGTATCTATATGAGAAATGGTTATAGCATAAGTAGGAGTCAACCATCATCATAGTTAGATGTAAGGGAGAGGGGCCGATATTTATAATCACTTTAATTGAACAACAAACAAAGCGTACATCCAATTAGGTTGTATATATACACATATACATATATGCATATGTATATGTAAACGTATATATGCATATGCAATGCAGTTTGAATGGAGAGTGTAACGAATGGAAGGTACAGTGCATAGCTTAAGGGAGAGTGTAATGGTGTTCTTCTTTCAAATTATGCATGTTCCATCCATTCGCTCCACTCTACATCTAAAACAACTTCATTTTTTGTTTGCATATGCATATATGTATATACAATTGCATATGTATATGTATGCACATACATATGCATATACATATACATATCAAATATTGATAAAAAGTGTAAGAACAAAATCATACATGTAAGATTGAGTGTAACTGATGAACAGAGAAACCATTAATGCCATCATGAATAGTAGTTTGGTATATCTTAGGCAGATTAGACTTATTTCACCATAAGTCCACAATTGTAAATCTTATATCCTAAGGTGATGAAGGGCAGGTTTGCAAGGAAACAAAAATTGCATGTTATAGTATGGCATGAAGAAATCATACTCTTAGAAATAATTTAATGATACAAACTGAAACAACAATGTTATACTTGTAAGAGTAAGAGCTATCAAGAAGAACAGATTGAATAAGGATGAGTCTGATTCAATGGATAAAATATACTTCGATCATGTATAAATGATGTTCATTCTTCCTATCAATTTGAATAATAAGAATGTTAAACAAACATAGATGGGGGAACAATAGTTGCACTAAAGAGGAAAAACGGAATGGATACTAAAAGGACATTGACTTGCAATTCAATGGAGTTCTTGAAGTGTTCCATTGCAGGTATTGCATATGGTGGAGGTTTGACAGAGGTGTAAATAGCAATGACATAGACATAGACATACACATAAACATACACAAAGACATAGACATACACATAGTCACATAAACATAGACATAGACATAGATATAGACATAGACATAGACACAGACACATACACATACACATACACATAGACATAGACATAGACATAGACATACACATAAACATACACATAGTCACATACACATAAACATACACATAGTCACATACACATACACATAGTCACATAGACATAGACATACACATACACATAGTCACATACACAAAGACCTAGACATACACCTAGTCACATACACATAAACATACACCTAGTCACATGCACATAGTCACATACACATACACATACACATAGTCACATACACAAAGACATAGACATACACATAGTCACATACACATAAACATAAACATACACGTACACATACACATACACAAAGACCTAGACATACACCTAGTCACATACACATACACATACAAATACACATAGTCACATACACATAAACATACACATAGTCACATACACAAAGACCTAGACATACACCTAGTCACATACACATAAACATACACCTAGTCACATGTACATAGTCACATACACATAAACATACACATACACATACACATACACATACACATACACATAGTCACATACACATAAACATACACATAGTCACATAGTCACATACACATAAACATACACAGTCACATAGACATACACATACACATACACATACACATAGTCACATACACAAAGACCTAGACGTACACCTAGTCACATACACATAAACATACACCTAGTCACATGCACATAGTCACATACACATAGTCACATACACATAAACATACACGTAGTCACATACACAAAGACCTAGACATACACCTAGTCACATACACATAAACATACACCTAGTCACATGCACATGCACATGCGGAACGTATGAGAATACGAGAAGCAGAGTGAATGATAATGCAAAACCTATGAGAAAACGATAAGCAGAGTGAATGATAATGCAGAACCTGTGAGATTATGCTAAGCAGAGTCACTGATAAAGCAGAACGTATGAGAATACGAGAAGCAGAGTGAATGATAATGCAGAACCTATGAGAAAACGATAAGCATAGTGAATGATAATGCAGAACCTGTGAGATTATGCTAAGCAGAGTCAATGATAATGCAGAACGTTTGAGAATACGAGAAGCAAAGTGAATCATAATGCAGAACCTATGAGAAAACAACAAGCAGAGTGAATGATAATGCAGAACCTGTGAGATTATGCTAAGCAGAGTCAATGATAATGCAGAACGTTTGAGAATACGAGAAGCAGAGTGAATCATAATGCAGAACCTATGAGAAAACGACAAGCAGAGTGAATGATAATGCAGAACCTGTGAGATTATGCTAAGCAGAGTGAATGATAATGTAGAACTTGTGAGAATACGATTTGCAAAGTCAATGTCAATGCAAATCCTATGAGAATAGGATAACCCAAAACTATGACTGTAAAACTTGCAAAATAAACCCTACCGAAACATAAATGGTAAACTATGTGTGCTATATTCTCAAAATAAACCCTACTGAAAGAGAAATGAGGTAAATATGAGCGTAATATTTGCAATATAAACCCTACAGAGCAAAACCCATATAAACAACTTGAATTATTACATGTTGAAAGAATAAAACAACCAACTGCATTAATATATTTAATATAAACAGAGAGATGCTTGAACAAAAGATTAATTTCCAAAGATTTAGTGTGTTTATGAACACAAATAATGCAGTGTTCATAAACACTCAACTTCAACAAAATAAACGAAATCTGCAACACCAAAAAAAATATAAAACAAAGCGAAATTGCAAACCAAACACAAACAAAAGAACAATGGCCAGCCTTAGTGAGCAAGCTCACCTGGGTCGAACACGCGACGAACCCCTTCGTTGCTTGCGGTGACCTTCATGGCGGCAAGGAACCCGTTCGTTGCTTGCATGGCAAAAGTGGAGCTGCTGGCGAAGTTCGGTAAGTGGCGTCTACCTGTCTCCGTATCAGCTTCTACTCAAACAGTATATGGTCTCCGAGCATTGCAGGTTGTGGTGAGAGTGCGAAAGTTGCAGACGACGAAACGAGCATGTACTGGCGAAGAAGTGAAGATGGAATGTTTCCTCGAAAAAATGAAAAGCTGGTTGAATGGCGAGAAGAGCGAGGCATTGGGAGCATTCAATTCAGTTCGCTTCGGAATAAATGCGGGGTGGCGTGGAGCTTACGAGAGGTGGCAACATTTATTTCGGACAATGGATAGGAATAAGAAGTGGCGGCTAATGATAAATGCTCAATAGTGGATTGTTAGGGTGGCGGACTGGGAGGAGTTGGTGTGGCAACGCTGTCACCTTCGGATGTCAAGCCACACAGGTAGTGGCACCCGAGGTGCGTCTGTATCAGTCGACAAGTCTTTTTTCCGTTTTTTTCGACACGTCGACAAAGTTGGACCTTCCACGTGGCAAAATATTTTTAAAAAAAATTAAAATAATTATTTATTGTTTAATTTATGTTTTTCTCCAATGGATTTTTTTTTTAAAATGCTATTCGTCCACGTGGCCTATCAAATGGACCATGCGGTTTTCGGTGCTTACGTATCGACTCCTCTCCCCTAGTTATTGCATGGGCATATCTATAACAGCATCGTTCCATATGGTACATCTTGAAGACTGGATAGATGGTGCCCTTACACAATATTCAAACCCTCCACCAATTGCCATCCATTCAGATTCCAAGGGAATAGATCCGCCTGTAACAAGGTCTCGACGCTCATCTCTAATATTGATCCCAACGACCAGCCTTTTTAGAGTTGCCCCTACAAATACTATCAAAATAAAACTTCAAATGCCCTAATGGAGGGAGTTCTCATCTGCATTCTTGCAATTTCTTTACTTGCTCTAACTTTCTTTACTTGCTCTAACCCTGTTAATGAGATCATTACCCTATATGCATATTGTTTAACATCTTTTTTTAATGGATATGAATTTTAATTCATTCTTATTTTATTTATATTTTTCACTTTCACCTTCCAATTTATTTCTTTTACACTGTTTATTTTTAATATTAATGAATGTTATTTTTATGCAATCTTTATTCATGGAGCATGCATAATTAGAAACGTTCTAGAAGCTCTTTTAAGTAAATAACTTAGCTTTACATCTTAAGTCACATCGCTTACATCTTTCAAGCATAAAACAACATCAGAGCTTGTTCATGGCTAACCCACTACACATCATCATTTCTCAACAACTAAATTTATGGATAAATAAATTAACTTACAAATCTGGTTAAACAATAATACAACACCCTTTCTGCAAATCATGAATAGAAGAGCCAGAATACTACATAAACACGCAGTTGGGCATTTGCAAACAATTAAATTCGATCTTAACATCCTTTCAAATCCCGCCATTGAAGGTACAAGAGACCGGCTTGGTAGTGTGTATAGGCTCCTGCAATCACAAGAATGTGAAATAGCTGATGGCTGTGACCAGCAATGTCGAACTTTCCAGGCTTCCATCTCTCTGGAATTCTGGCTGCATAGACCAATACCCCCAGCACATAGAAACAACCCATGCCAATCTCATAAGCTGTTGTGTGAAGAGCCTCAGGTTGGTCCTTATGGAGTATAACCTTATGCACAACTGGGGCAATACCCCAGATAGCCATTCCCGAAAACAGTATTGCCCTTAACGACCGGTATTTAGGATTCTGAAAAGCAGGGAATAAAGAAACTACGATAGTTGCAATTCCAAGTAAAGTTATTGCCGTTAAATACATATTCCTCAAGTAAGGAGTGCACATGAATGAGTAATAAACTGGCGGATAAAAAGAAGCAGCTATCAAGGCAGCTATCCCTGAATAATCCAGTCGGAGAAAGATCATGTATAACCTCTCTGAATGGCAGCAAAGCCAGTGAAAGCTGGTGCTTGCCAAAAGACAAAATGTTGCACCTCCAAGGAACACAAAGAAAGGCCACCGAGTAATTGGTCTCTGTGAATGTGGAAGAACCATGTTCGACACATCGTCTTTAATCGTTTGCTGCATCAACTAAAGTAGAATTAGAATGCAAGGTGCTAAAACTGCGTTCCTCTTAATCTTTGTAAGGAACAACGAATTTGCCCTTATTCCCTAAAAAGTCCAGCATAAAGTAAAATTCCACTATGATAGCCAAAACATGAAGAAAATAAGAAAATATTGTAAGGAACAACGAATTTGCCCTTATTCCCTAAAAAGTCCAGCATAAAGTAAAATTCCACTATGATAACCAAAACATGAAGAAAATATTGATTCTGCAATTTGCACGACACAAACAAGACTTTAAAAGCACTCTACAAAAAGCATTTCCACCTAAACCATAGTCCAAAGATGAAATTCAACTGAGTTTGCCATAGAACAATAAGAATACAGACAATAATTGGTGTTCTTTGAGATCTAGTTAGACACTCCTGTAAATGGACAATTGCCAACATGCTAATTCACAATCTAACCTTGGCGATACCAACTAGTCATGTAGCCTTTCATTAATAAACCTCAAAGACAATTAGAATTAGAATTAGAATGAGCATGAAGTTCTTAAGTTGACGAAAGGGCACAAAAAACTAGAAAGCAATTGGAACAAGTAACCTTTTTACATGTATACTTATTTTGGACAAATTTGAAATTTCTGAAGAGCAAGTTCGATAACCATACACTAAATTTTCAAGACATGAAATTCTATCCACCCCGCAAAATTTATCTCAGAGTGTCCCTATAAGTCTAATTTTTCAGATCATGTAGTCCGATAAATGAGTTATGCTTAGGAAGAAGTTTGCATGGTGGGTACGAATGCCTAAAGTTAGGCCACCAGGATTAGATTTTATCTTTTATTACGGTCAAATAAAGCTCTTTCAAAGCCAGTTTTCAGGACCAATGGAACTTCAGCAAGTTCTTTTAGTACACTGATAATATATTGCATCTCAATCATCAGCTTTGTCCACACAGCGGGTGCTGATTGCCCTTGGATGAATTTGCAAGGAAGAATGCGACAGTAAGCTGCAAACCTTTTATGAAAAGAGGCAGCATCACATATGAAAGGGTTAGGTAAATTTACTTCACTTGCATAAAGGAACTACAGCGACTAGAACCTAGAAGAAGATTTGAAAGAGCAACTGACAAAAAAGAAACACATGGACTTTAGACTAGAACACTAGTTGCAAAAACAACACAGAGAATTAGAAAGACTAGAGGAGAATTCTCCCCTTACCTTTTTACACGCTATTGCAATTTGCAAATTAATTCTCATTTTAATGAATACAACGCTTTTTAGACTCTTCTGTCCATTTAATTGCTTCAAGTTTGTCAAATATGAAGGGATTCCTCAACTGAAATGAGTGGTATCTTTCTGTAAAGAATCTTTCTAGTTTTGTGTCAGAAATGCTATGGATTATTGTTGCAGTACTAATGTACACTAGAAATTCAATTTCCCTGTACTCCTTACATCCATCTTGAAACATGTCAAAAGCTCATGTAGTGCTTTACAACATTCAAGCTATGTTAGCGGTTCATCCCTGTTACCTTGCCTTGCAGGTATCATCCGTTTCAGGTCTGAATACTGGTCCGGTGTGGGCAGGGATGTGGCCAGGGTTCGGCGTTTGGCCTGTGGGCTCATTCCGGATGAACCCAGGAGAACACATGAAGAGTTTTGATATTTTTTCAGAATCACTGTGAACCCTCAGCACTTTGGCCCATTTTTTAAATTACTTTCTGCTTTTTTTAACTATATTTTGAATTCCTTTTTCACAAATTTATGTCTGTTATATCCCATCATCTAAATTACTTTCTGTTTTTTAAACTATTTTTTGAATTCCTTTTTCACAAATTTGTTTGTCTGTTATATCCCATCATCTTAGTTTTGCATTCGCATTTTGAGGAAAGGGTTTGATTGGCGCGCAAGAAGAATGAATCAAATGGCCTGGAAAAGGCATCTGCAGGGTGACAAAGCAACAGGACCTGCAAAATATGAAGACATCCACGCAATTTTTCATGGCAATGAAGGATTACATAAATTGGGTCAGGTATCAGTCACAAATTCTGACATCAGTGGCATTTTTTGGTATCAGTGGCAAATGAACAGGACGTGATTTATCACTGGCAAGCGTGTCAGAAGGCTCCAATAATGTTAAAAAGTTAAAACACTTCAAGCAAACTCATTTGAAATGTCTCTATTTTTTAACAAACAATAACTCTTTAAATGTTAATTATTAAATACCGTTTCTATAAGAGTTTTAAAATATGGATATACTTTTATTTATATATTAATATTATGGAAGGGCCTTCTAAAATTTAAATTTACACCCTAGAATATAATGAGAATTTAAATTAAATGAAGGCAAAAAGTGTGTGTGTGTGAGTATATATATATGAACAAACACAAAATGAACCCGGCCCCCAAAAAATTTTGACCGAACCCACAAACCCAAACCCAAACCCAAAATGGATTGGTAACTTAGTATTCAAGTTATGAACGAATCATAGAAAAAATGAAAGAGAGGAAGTTCAATTATAGGGAGTGCATGAACAAATTGATTGTGGCTTGAACTATGTGTGCAATCTGGCCACCTACTTCTGTAAGGCACAGAGCAATGATAAAATGAGTTTATATTAATATAACTAATGTAATCACGTCAAATAATTCTAAAACTTTGAATGCGAAGGACCTTAGGAATTGTACAAGCTCTTCGAGTTCAAACATTTAAAATATCCTACTTTGTCACAATCATGTGAAAATGAGTCTCCATGCACCCTAAAGGACCTTATTTACAAAAAGAATATAAACAGACAAGAACCTGAAATATGGGTCAATAGCCATCATTATTGTAATTGAATCCTATATTTTAGTGTCATAGCTATTCTATACTCTACATTCAATAATGTTTGGAATGTTATCAGAATAAATTAAAAGCACTCAAGACAGAAGTGAAACAAACTTTTGACCACCAAAAACCACACCACAATAGTTCTTTAAATGGTCTCTAATATCTTGCCAAACCACAGAAAGACAAACAAAAAAGACTTAATTTTTTTTTATGATGAGTTCATATTGCAAAAGAATGCATGAAAAAGAAGTTAAAGCAACATATTCTAGGAATAGCCACTACTCCCCACTACACAAATGACAATGTAGGAAGTCGAGTCAACCAAATCAACTATTTTTTTTGGTGTATGGTAAAGGGCATATGAGAGTGTAAAATGCAAATCAAACTTCAAAAAGTGCCATAAAATCAACAGAGTACAATCAAACCCTCAAAACATGTGAATGGTGATGGTTGAGTCATAGAGCAATCCAATATATAAAAACCTACATATAAAACAATTATGGAATTCAAGCTAACATCATATCTACATCAAATAACTTCATTATCTACGTGGACAAATAATTAGTAGACTAGAACTGGTAGTATAAATTAACAAAATAGCCCCCTTATGATGTTTTATCAAGACTCAACTACATCTTCCTTGAGTCAAACTCATTGATCCTTATTTCATGAGTAGCGGTTCACATGAACCCTCTCTCATGAGAATGAATAGTGCACTTAGCATTCACTGCATCTAGGCGATGCTCACAGGGGTTGAGCATTGGAACTTCAAAGATCACCCATCCTAGTACTACTCCAACTCAAGTGCACTTCACCTGAGCCCACTTTTGCTACTAGACTCATGCTCATGGGAGATGGGTTCAATCACTCCTCATGAAATATGAGTCAATGAGTTTGACTCAAAAACTATGCAGTTGAATTCTGACACACTGCAAAAAGAAAACAGCACCTACTTGAAAATGGTCCCTTGTGAATGTACTCACACTTCTTAAGATAAACTGCAAAAACTAGCCACTTGAAAATGGTCCCTAGTTAATGTACTCACACTTCTTAAGATAATCAGACATCTAAGTGCAGACCCAGTCAACCATACAACTAAAAGCAATTTGTCTGTGATAAAATATGTATGGAGGTAGCTAGAAATAGTTTTATTGTGTTCAAAACTTCAAGTTTTATTTCATCATAGAAATGCACATAAATATTTGATGACTGTGTTAACAAATCTATTGTATCAATCTGTTGGATGCTGAATCTCTTCATTCTCGTCAAGTTTGTCTTCAAATGCCATGACATCATGTAAAACTAAATGCATACAGAAAAACAAACTCAAAAAAAGACTAACAGAAGATATTTTTTTCTTTTAAGTTTTATAATATCCTTATGCAAACACATACGTTTAAATGGAAAATCTGCAGTATGCCATGAATTTCTTCGATACTCCTAGAAACTCTGCAGTATGCAAACTGATTGCATTGATGATCCTTGACACTCTACACTGTTTCCTGAGGGTTTTTGTCCTCAATAAATCAAGCTAGCAGGCCTTATAATTTTCGTTTCCAAGCACCAAAACTGCTGTAGGCAGCATCACTGTCTTGGGAAAGGAATTGTGTTTTTGGCTGTCAATTTTCAAAAGTGTCTGCTCTTTCCTCCAGCGCTGATAATATTCCATGTTTGCTGCAATTCTAAATTATAGGCAATCAAATATTAATAGGTGGCAGCTAACTGGATTGTTCATCCCCCAATTGCTGGTACTAACTGAAAGCTGCTGAAAAAACTAAAAGATACTGAAAGACTCAACTGCTGCCTAACCGAAAGACACACAATGCAGCCACCTCATTCAAAAAAGCAACATTAGCTGAAACAAACTACAGTGCTGCCTATCTAACTGCTACTCCTACGCTGCCAGAACACTCAATCAGCTAGCCGCCTTATTCCATTATTATGCTTTCCTAACTGAAAGTGCTTACAGTTCTGTTTAGCTCCTAAAATTATTAGGCTGAAAGTAACTCAGTGCTACAGGTTAGAAAGGAGACATTACACAGCAGATAAGTATTTTGCAATTAACAAAGATCAATTGCTTGTCAGTTCCTATTGCAATTGTAATTACCTTCAAAGTAACATTAAATTCTACTAAAAAGAACTCACCCATGCTTTGGTTCATTTGGAGTCCAGAAACTTTGATGTTATGTTCCCAAGCGCATTTATCAAGATTAGAGATACACAACAAACTACAGACTTTCGTAAGGCTAGATACACTACTAACATAGATTGGTAAAGCCTCCCTTAGACTTGAACATTGATCTCAGAACAAATTAGGAGATCTATTAAGAACATATTGAGGACTTATTTACATCCTACCACTCAACAAGGTGATCAAACTTGGATATTGGGAGGGACATAAGAAGTACAAGATTGCGCAAGAGGTTCCCATGCTTACAAGAAGGTGATGCTTGTGACTTGTGACATTTCCCACTTGAATACATCCCTCTATGGTAGTTGGGAGGATTATCTTACAAAATTTTGACAAGGTCAATGTAACAATAGATAAGACTTGAACCGTATCCAAGAGAAAAGTTCATTGTTGGTAAAAGAAGTTACAATCCCAGAGAAGAGAAGTTCATCAAAGCCTTAAAAAGGCAGGAGGAATTCTTATTATGAAACCCACTAACTGCAATTTAATATAATTCATGAGGTTGACTCTCTTCATTGATCTTAATCTTTTATGGCTCTTATACTTGAAACAAAGTTCATCAAGCCACTCAAACTACGAGATATACCTATCCCATGCCCCAACTTGTTTTTGGGGAATGCTAAATAATATTCTTAATATTCCTATTTTCTTTATTTTTGGTTTTGCCATATGTTGACAAACTTCCAAGCAAAATTATATTGCTAGCGAAGATCTATTCAAATGCTTAAAGAGTGTGTAGCAATTGAATAAAAAGATAAGGAGGAGGGTTATCTAAATGTAACCAATCCATGCTTTCAAATGTGGAATGCCTGAAGAGAGTAAAGCAATTGAATAAAAAGATAAGGAGAAGGAGGTTTATCGAAATGTAACCAAAGCATGCTTTAGAAGTTTAGATTGCATAATAGGAGATGGACGATGTAAAAGTAACCTCTCCTTCAAAAAAAAAATAGTTTTTCATGGATGTAACAATCTAAAAGACCAAGAAGATGCCTCTAAGGATTAGACATAATCATATATCAAAAACATAGAACTCCAAACAAGATAACAGGCAAGTCTTTCTGTCATCCTATCCTCTCTGATCGAAACATAAGCGCAATAAGCAGAAGTTGCTCCCATGCAACATGAGGATGAATAAAACAAATGGGAAAGGAAAAGTCCAAATCCATGCCACCTCCTCCAGTTCCAACTTTGTCTGCTATGATGCCAAATTTGGAGCAAAAGTATTCACTAAGATGATATGGAAGGCAAAGTACTCCAGCTTGTGGACTTGGACATCTTTATAGACCTAGCTTTATCTTAAATATAAACAAACCATTCCCTTTAACACTAGTCATAATTAAAATATATGGTTAAAATGCTATAAGAGACTCACAACCTTGGTAAAGGACGCGACAAGGAGATTGTATTGCAGTGCTACAGACTCAAATATCTTGTGCTTGCAGAAAGTGGATTTAATTTACCAAATGCCCAGAAAGGTGGATTGAGCATCTTCTTTTTATTAAGAAATTTAGCATACAAGATAGGATAAGGGAAAGATGAGGGGAATCCTTTTCTATTGGGAGAGGATTTTCCATTACATGACAAGTTCTGTCAATAAATGCCTACAGTTATGAATTTGAGCAGAAAAAGAATACAGACATCATGATATAGGAAATTCCTTTCCAAAGTATTCCAAAAAAATTGTAAATTACCAATGAATAGTTTGTTAATCGTTGTTTGCGTGCTATGCATCTGGACAAAATAATTTAGAAAAATAACGAAGACACTCAATGCTTACAGATTTACAGTAGATAAACTATACTCTCATATAAGAGGATCTGGAAGATTGGTTGCCATAGTATAACTAGTAATGGGTGATAAATGTCCAAGGAGTTGTATAATGGTTGGGGGGGAAACTCGTGACAGTGTCAACCACGTTCAAATCCTAAATCCAAGGCCATAACTCTTAACAGACACGAGATAAGGTTGTGGTATAATGAATATGGGTACATTAAAGAATTCTTTAAAATGATGCAGTCCACCCTATGCCCTACCTCCAAAGGCTTAAAAAGGAAAAATTTGGGTAGTAAATGAATCATTGTCAAATTCCTATAGGAATCAGTCCTGAGTTTTGGGCAGGCTTGGCCGAAATGTAGGATTGTATTATTGTGTAGACATAAAAAGGAAAAAGTAACTTGTCCTGCATTTCGTGTTTCTGCCTAACATTAATAAACACAAGCCAGAAAAACAGTCAATCAAAAGAAACTGACAGAAACAAAAGCAACAATAGCATTAAGGAAGAAAGAAAAACAAGAACACTAAACAAACAAGGGCAATGACCAAATCCACTTATTCCAAGATAACCACTGATGTCGAAGTTTGCAAAGATGAAACTAATTTCACATTCCAATGGCCTGGTAAAAATATAACTCACAAAGATGCAATGTACAGTTCCATTTGAATGTGAAAAGCTATTTTCTGGGAGACAATTGCCAACCCAATGAGGCAAAGCTGTCCTTAACTCCGCCTGAAATTCTGCCATATTTGGCAGAGATGGAAGTGACAAGTACACATCACTCTGTAATCTCTGCAGATTAGCTTTGCTGGGAACCGGTAGATCTGCAACATTGGGCATCTTGGTGGCAGTGTATATTGTGAGGCAGAGAAAAAATATGAAGCCCAGCAGGTGCCTGCACAAAAACAAACACATGTACATGAGCAACTTCGGAACCACTTCATCCAAACTACCCACACAAAAAAGACGCACTATTTGATCAAATATGGAAAATAAACATTGAAATTAAATAGCATTTGAAATTTTGAATACATAAGGTGTTTCAATGGAACAGCTCCCAAAAACTCAGAAGATCGGAGAACTTTGGAAATTATTAATATCAATACTCCAATAGATTGTAGTGTAGTGGCAATAGAGGCATTTACAATATTGTAACCCGTGTTTAAATCCCTCTCACAACACTAAGGCTCAAATCACTGTTACCACATAGAGCAACTCGTAAAACGTGATGTGAGTGAAGATTATGCTGAAATGATTACAAAATACATTTGTTATTGAAGCAATATATTCAAATCTTCAAAAAGCAGTGGATATTTACCCTCACGACTTTCAAGACACCCTTTAACTCTCACAAGAATTTTTTAGCAAAGAATTCTTGACGGTGGTATGACGGCATTACAATCAGAAGGGAAAGATGCATAAATAAATATCATGAGCATTCTATACTATGAAGTTATCCCAGGGGTTGCGGTGTAATAGTGATGGAGGACTCTAGCATGCTTCCGGTTAAAACGTCCTCACTTGAACCTTGGTAAGATTGTTACATAACAATTAACCAGTTCCCAGTGTGATTTTATTATAAGGATCACGAGGATGCATTGGGGTGTGATCCATGTTTACAGATCTTAAGAATACAGTCCAAGCTTCACAAATCTTATTGATGCAGTACAAGCATAAAGAACGAAGAACTAGAAAATTTTCTCCAAAAAACGGATTCTTGAATGACCCATCAGTCCCAAATCACCCAAAGACGAAAAAACATGCATAAATGGACTCTATAAAAATTACATGATCCAGTTTCAAATCTCCTGGTTGCAATAAGACAATCCATAACTCTAGTGAATCTGTGCTGAGAATAAGTGTAACCTATTACACTCAGAACAAAAATATGCAAAAATGGATTCCATAAACATTTTATAGACTTATCCAAGGGTTTGTGCTGTAAAAATAGCGGGGCACTCCAGCAAGATCCAGGTTTAAATAACCTGGTTACAAAAAATGAACCCCTAACTCTAATCAACCTGTGCTACGATTGAGTGTTTCCTACTACACGCCAATAAAACCCTTACAAATGGATTCCACAAACATTCTTTCTGTTTAGTATGGAAGGATTGCTGGGGTAACAATCAAGATAACGGCGCTTCAATAAGATACAGGTTGAAATCTCCTTACTGTAACAAGGCAGAGGATAAGTGTAGGATATCTATGGTGAGATTAAGATATAACAATTAGTTCACAGAAACAAGAATATGATTAGAAAGGCAATCCGCATTTCAGGGCAAATAGAACATGTGGAGGACCTGTCGGTGAGTGGTCCATACTTTTCAAAGATGAATAAACAGAGCCCACTCCATTCAAACTCATAAGAGAACCCAACTCATTGTACTGTAAGAACACTGGAAGAATTCCAGCATTAATCCTGTTTTAAATCCGCTCCCAATGATATTACATCCCATAATTCTAAGAGTAAATAAGAAATCATGCACTGTAAAATGAACCCATAAATAACATTCGAGACTGACCCATGTCTACAAAATCTCTCAAATATGAACCCATAAATTACATTTGAGACTGGTCCATATCTACAAAAACTCTCAAATATGAATCCATTAAGTAACCCATATCTACAAATTTCTCAAACATGAATCCACCATTGACATGTGCGAGTGACCCATATCTACAAATTTCTCAAAAATGAATCCATCATTAACATGTGCGAGTGATCCATAACTACAAAATCTCTCTAATATATTGTTTATTTCTCTATAAAGATTAAAGACACCCTATTACCTGATCGAAGCTTTACAAGTTAAAAGAACAAGATATTATTTTTTTTTAGGAAAAAGATATAAAGTGAATTGGATTGTGGGCATCAAAAACTCACGTCCAGACATTGAGAGTCTCATTGTGGATAGTGAAAATGCTGAGGAGTGTGTGCTTGAGAGGCCATTCCAGCCTGTAATGGTCAATGATATATTCATTGTCTCGCATGTACTCAGGTAGTGCCTTGAACTCCACAGTTCTCATTCCCTTGTCATTCCCACTCCCCCTTTGTTCCTGCTGTTCCATCTTGCCCAGGGAACGACAGCAGCATGGGAGAAAATAGAGGAAATCTTTTTGTGTCCTGCCAGAGAAATATATGATTAAAGTTAGCTACTGCGATCGACGCCACATGGATTTGTATGTGTGAACATCTGGCAGCCACATGACAGAGAGCACGTTCTGGCCTTTTTTGTGGAAATACAGTTTGTCGGTCAGTCGGCATTTTCCCTCCTTAGATACTTTTGTAAGTTAGGTGTATGCTTTCCAATATTGCCGATCAGTAAATTGGGCCCACCTGCAACATAACTATGATAGGCATACGTCAAGGGGGAATGTTTATAAAATCTAGCAATCAAACCAAACTGCGATGGGCGGCTGAGGATTTATGGGAAGTGGGATTTAGGAGTTTGTCGGTTTTATAAAAATTATTTGAAATATTTTCTGCAGTTTTACACTGCAACCTTTTTGTATTTTGCATTTTATCAATTAAAAAAATATATATTTGAAATATTATGTTGATCTTTTGTTATTAATTTGAACGTGGCACTTATTTGATTTCGTGTGTTGTAATAAAAGCATCTTTATTAATTTGAACCTGGCACTTATTTGATTTCGTGTGTTGTACTTATCTTGTAATAATGATAAGAGTGATTTATTTTTTTAAATCTATCTTTATTTAAGCTATGATGATGAATTTATTTTTGTGTAAATATTTTTGAAGATGAAATGAGTTTTTTAAGGTTGTAGTTTGAGACGTATTTTTTTTTCAATGTTTGATTAGGTGTTAAGCTTACATTAATATTAAGTATGTTCATTTATAATTGAATATATTATTTTAGTTCTTACATATAATTGAATATATTATTTTAGTTATTAATCTTGATGTTAGCTAATTAGCTTTTTGTGAAAGAAAATGAGTTTCAATGCCACACTTAACTCGGTTGCATAGCGTAAGATTCAATATACCTACTTCAATATAACTTTTTGAATATTTCTTATTTAATATCCATACTCTACTTCTCTTCAAATTTGGACGCCTCATTCCCAATTGCTCGTGAAGTTTATAAATTGTAAAACTATTGTATTAATTGAAAACACATGTAAATCACCCATAAAGTATTACTAGTTTTTGGTATGCAAATTTTTAACTTCTACAACTATAATATGAACGACACATGTTTGTTATTCTATTTTGTATATTAGAAGTTGTCAAAATCCTTCATTGTTGGTTGCACAAAAAGTTTTATTATATTTTGGCATGTAGATTGATATATTTTGCTTTGTAATGGGACTCCTAATATTTTTTAAATGGTTGTGGTACTACTAATGGTATATTTATTTGCATAAGTGTGTTTATAGTACTTTGTGAGAAAATTTATTTTACTTGTGTCCAATTATATAATTTAAATTTAATTTGTATATTCATTTGTTGAGCTGGTAATATATAAGCATTTTTTTTGAGTTGCACATAGTCGTCCCTAGTTTTTCATCTAGAGTTGCAACATTGATTGGTTTTGTATAAATTTATTTTATTGTTGCAAATTATAGAGGTAAACTCTTCATCACCATCATCAATGGCTTTTGATTATTTTTAATGAATATCTATGTATAGACATGTAAAATTGACCTAACACCTAAACAGTATCACACACCCTAAACAACATCAAACAACATCAAACAACGTCAAACAACATCAAACAACATCCAAAATCCTAATTTCCTCTATTAATTGAATAAAACAACATTATTTAATTAATTCACTTTTTCATCATTTTTGACTAATTAAATAAATAAATTTATTTAATAAAGTCCTAAAAACCCTATTATGCTATTAATTGAATAAAATAACATTATTTAATTAATTCACATTTCATCAATTTTGACCAATTAAATAAATTACATTTTTATTTAATAAAGTCCTAAATCTCAATTTATTTCATCTTGATTAGTTAAATAATACCAAATATTTAATTACGTCACTAAATCACCCTATTCCCCTAAATTAATTGAATTATTAAATCATAATAATTTAATTACGACACTTTCCCTCCAAAATTTGAATAATTAAATCAAACTATTCAAATCATTTATCAAAAAATAAAATCAAACTAATGCAACTTTTTTTGCAAAAGTCAAACTTGATTTGCACGTTCAACTCCAAAAAGGAATTAATTAATTAAATCAATTAATCAATTATCCTCACCCACTTTCTGATTGAGAAAATTATGATTGCTGACTAAGCAATCTAATTTGCTGACTAATCAATCTATTTCCTAACTAAGCCATCTAAATCCTGACTAATCAATCTAAATCTTAATTGATCAATCTAAATCCTAACTAACCAATCTATTCCTCAATCACACAAATTTTACAATCTACTTTGCACAATTTGTTCATGTCTAAATCCTCTCAACACGTTTCAAACGTTGATGTTGATCCAACATTGTCGAATCCTAATCGTGATCCATTTCGAATCACATTCTTTATATAACAAACCTCTTTCCTCACAAAAAATGATCGAAGAGTCAATATAATTTGCACGAAGTACTGTCAACATTCACAACCACCATTAGAGCTTCAACATTTCTTCGATCAACCAACATCAACATCATTCTTCAAGCTTTTGCACATGAACTATGGAGGCTTCGTAGTAATATGAACAATCCAACATCAAGAGAAGACACTCTGATACGAGGTGGGTAACAATTTCGTTGTTAAATTCATTTGTTTATGTATTGCATTCACATCTTCTTGAATTTAGTAATCTTAATTGTTTATTTCATAAGTATAGGATTAAATCTAGATCTGTGTGTTTGATCTTAGATTAGATTTTGATTTCAAGTACGTTTATCTTGTTTGCATCTATGATTTCCCCCCTCACACATTATGGCACACGCGATGGGACCATGGTCCCCTACACTAACATTTGTATGAGCCATTTTTTAAGTTGCACGTTCCAGAATCGCATTTGGAGAAGTTTTCACGCATTGTCTTAGAAAAATTCACAATTTCCCGTCAAGAAAACCATGCACTTAACTCTAAAATCCACACATCTGACACTAAGAACTATGCACTTGCAAAAAATTTGAGCATTTGACAGTTGACAAGGGCGCACTTGCTCTAAACCTATGCATTTTCTCTTTGACAAACTACACACTTGACTAATTTCATTGCATTTGCTCTGATAGACCTTTACACGAGATCTGTAAATTTGTAACTGATTATTTGCTAACGGATGCTTGTTTTTTAATGTCTGATAGGTGTTAACATGTTTGTATGTAGGATTTAAGAAACACTAACTTATTTTATGTACAGAAGATGAATGGTGAAAGCACTCCAGATCTACAAACATTTTTTGTTAAGTTAGGAATCGTTATTTGGTCAATAAAAAGAGCAAACAAACTTCGTTTTTAGTGCTCTTAAAATGAACTATTTCAAGCTTTCTTAAAATAGGAACTTTCATTTAGTGCTTAAAAAGAACCAACGACAAACACATTTGTCTTTTGGTGCTTTTGAAATTGAATCATTTCCATGCTTTCTTAAAGTTAGGAACCTTTATTGGGTGATTTAAAAAGAACAACACAAATGAACTTTTTGTTTTGGTGCTCTTAAGAATGAACCATTTCAAAGATTTTCTAAGTTAGGAATTTGTCATTTGGTGCATAAAAAGAACAAAACATTTCGATTAAGGTGCTCTAAAAATGAATTCTTTCCAAGTTTTCATAATTAGGAACTTTGATTTTGGTGCATAAAAAGAACAAACGCAAAACACTTTCTTTTTGTTGACACACACTCATTTCCTTTTGTTGACCAAGTTAAGACCATGAATGATTTCTTAGAAACATTCAAATTTGGGCTTAAAAAATGAACAAATTATTTTTCTATCTTGCACCATTGCTATCTTAAGTGGTTGATATCCAAAATAATTTGTATTGGTGCAATTAAAAAGAACAAGTTGTTTTGTTGTATTCACATATGTTTGGGGATAGCACCGCCCGAGGTGCTTAAAAAAATCAAACTACTATGAAGTGTATGTTGTGCATTCAATGTTTGGCAAGCTAGATGGTTGTCTTCTCCCCTCACACCTTTTGGCGATCTTGGGTGAGAGAAAACATCTTGATCTTCACATCTTTATTTTCAAGCATACCATTTTAGAGGAACTGCCTATTTAGATACATCCCGTGTCGAAGAAATCATAGGTGACCCAAGCGGTACTTTCGTTTTGGACCACTATATAAATAAGTTGTGGGTGTAAGGAAAGTTCACCATCCCACCAGATGCTGCTGGGCTATAAAAGGATGGTGGACAGCTTCAAGGAATACTTTGTCAAGATAAATTTTGAGCAAGTTCCTTGGATCAATAAAAAAGTTGTTGATGCAATGGAAACAATAGGCTCACTGCTTGATATTCCACAAAATGTGCCTAAGTATGAGTTCCTCATGGAACAGTTGCTCGTACCTTCATTTGACATCTTGAAATCACAATTGGTATGTGTTATTGTTGGTCCTAACTCCCCATGGTACCAAGATACTTTCAACTATATCTAGAATGGTATCATACCACTTGACCTAACAACCACTCAAAAGAAAACCTTCACCTATATAACTTCTCGTTTTACCATCCTAGGAGATACCCTATACCGTCGTAGTCTAAATGGTATGTTACTCTGGTGCCTTAATGTAGAGGAAGCACAAATAGCCTTACAAGAGGTACACAAAGGTATTTGTAGATCCCACTCTAGCAGACCTAATCTAGTCCAAAAGTTACTAAAAACAGGGTATTACTGGCCTCCACAGAGCAGGATTGTATTCAATATTCTCGAAAGTGTCATCAGTGCAATAGTATAGTGATCTGGTCCATGCACCAGCACAAGAACTGAGACCCATCACAACACCATGGCCTTTCTCGCAATGGGGATTAGACCTGGTAGGCAAGATATCACCCACTTCATCCAACAGACACAAATTCATTATCACATCAACAAAGTACTTCACTAAATGGATAGAGGAAATTCCATTGACCTATATCACCGGCAAACAGATATCAAAATTCATTTTGAATTATCTCATTTGTAGGTATGGAATCCCTCAAACAATAATAACAAACAATGGAATCCCATTCAAAATTCAAGATGTCCAAGAACTCTATTCCTAATTTCCTATCCAACATAGATTTTCTATGCCCTATTATCCCTAAGGAAACAGGCAGGCTGAGGCATCTAGCAAAACAATCCTAAAAATACTAAAAAATACTATCAATGATGTTGGTCGTGATTGGAATTTATAGCTAGACCCAGCCCTATGGGCTTATCAAATCAACATCTGAACACCTACTCATGCCACACCATTTTCCTTGGTCTACGGATCAGAGGCTATCTTGCCTATTGAGGTCAAAATCCCCTCATTGTGAGTCTCATTAAAAGGCATGGTCAGTAATGAAGAATATAGGGTATCCAAGCTAAATGAATTAGAGCTCCTAGATGAAAAGTGTTTGAGCACGTTAAACCATTTAAGGTTTATCAGAATCAGCTCAAATGAAGCTATGACAAGAAAATCAAAGATACAAAACTTTCAAATTGGTGACTTGGTCCTTAAGGAGAATCAGAAGGTATAACTAAATCAAGATGGAAAAAACAAATTTTAACCCAGCTAGTTAGGCTTGTTTGTCATCACAACAAGCTACGACTCTGGGGCCTATCAGTTGGCTACTCCTGAAGGAGAGCCTTTAGTTGAACCCCTAAACAACAGCCACCTCAAGCAATTCTACACATGAAGTGCATCAGAATACCCCAGGAAAAAGGGTAAAAATCCAAAAAAAAATGGAAAAAAGATAAAAATACAAAAAAAGTAAGAAAAATAGTAAAGAAAAATAAAACGTTCCTTGAGTGAAAACCACTTTGTGGTGCTCATAGAACAGGTACCATAGTGAAAACCTTGCAAAAAGGTGTTATGTTTAAATAAGACTTGCATCATTACCTATAGGCACTATTCACAACATCCACCCATTTGTCCCATAATAAAGCATATACCCAACCATGGCTTGTTATTGATTTAGGAAAGTAATCTTGTCTCCAACTGGGGCCAACTTCCTGAAGCTGGTTGGGAATTAGATCTTTGTGCATCCCATCATGGTCAAAAACAACAACAACAACAACAAAAAACATTTGAAAAACATCAAAAACAAAACAACATCGTTGTGATTATTTCTTCACTCAAAACAGTCTAAGATATCAACAATTGCTTGAAACCCATAGCTAGTTCAAGTAGATTTCCCACAACATATCCTCTAGACACCAAAGTGGAATATTAATCCAAGTTATCAATGTTGTTTATCTAGAAATAGTTTATGTTGTGAGTCAAACGGTCGAACTACATGGTCTTTATGTGTACAACATAGGCAAGGCTTAATAGCCCCCGAGACCCTAGGTTGGTCCCCTTAGGTTTCAATCATGCTTTATTTCAACTTAGTCAAAAAATACAAAATCCAAAAATATTCACAAACATAAAAGATCAAAAACATTCAAACCAAGCGAACTACGAGCCTCTGCGTGTACAACGTAAGCAAGGCTTATCTTTGATAAGCCCCCAAGACCCTAGATTAGTCCCCTAAAAACAACAAAAACATCATAAAACTCAAAAAATCAAAAAGTCTTATCTCCATCATCACAATCTGCAATAAACTTCACCCATAAATAAACAAATTGTCACACTCACCCTTTGAAAAACAAACAAACAAACAAGGTAAACATCAAAATATAGAACCTTCAAGCAAACAATCACAAAGATTTGATCGCAAAACAGACAAAAACAATGCCAAAGTATCAACTACCTATCTTTTGACAATTCACCAACAACATCTTGAGATATGCCTTAGCGGATATGTTCCTATGATAGACATGATCAACAATGGATAATAGTCCTAAAACCTCAAACAAATATGGCAAGTGATACTGCAACTTTATTTTTATCTTTTTGGTATTCTTATTTTTATGATTTATTTTATTGACTCATTCCCAGGATCTCTCGAGGATGTCCATAAAGATTTAGAGAAGAAGGAATGGGGGCAATTAAGCGTCATTTTGATTTTTTGTTTGTAAGATATTTTTATAATACTACCATGGCAAATACTTTCTTTATTGAGTGTATAGGATTTGTATTGAAAAAATTTGTGAAGTAGTTGCATGTTAGGTGTTCTATACCTCTCTGTGTGACTGGTCTGAATTTTTTTTAACACAACCCAACTATATACTTTAAACAAAAAATTTGTATGTCTAGTATGAACAAGAATATTCTTTTTTCGTAGATTCAAAGTCCATGCAATGGATACAAAGTCACCTTGGTCATTAATACCCTGGTGCATCGTATATGTTTGCTACATCAAACATGATTATTCAAAACTATGAAGTCTCCAAGCAAAGCAAAAGCAACATCATCAACTACTAACAACATCAAATTTATATCCACCATCATAAATTCCTTTTAATTAACATCCATCCTGCATAGCAATATCATTAGTACCATATTCGTCCTGCATCCATAATGTCGTCAATACATATCATGGTGACAATAAACCAATAAAAATATCATGTATCATGTATGGTGCATACATCCATCATATATCGACATCATATCATCCATCATATCAACATCATATATCAAAATGATATATCGGTCATCCATAATAAAGCATCATATAAAACAAAGTATGATTCATCCATTCATATTATATGAATACATAAAAAATATACATAAACATACATCATACATTGTCATCCATGATCATCACATAGACACATAATAAATTTGAATCGAAGAAGGTATATCTCATAAATATCATCATAAAAAAAAGGAGAATTTCATAGTACATTATCATCAGTGAAACAAGTGTGATAGGATAATACAGAAGGATACATATATATACGAGGCCTCGACTAGGTTGATGAATATGTATACAAAAATCATGTATGTAATATGTCTCTAAGCAATTAACACCATGAGGATCAAGTACAAAAATTAATACTGCTCAACAGGAAGGACAAAACCCTATAGGTCCCAAGATGTAGATCACCAGCTAGATCAGGTTGTCTAACAAAGTGACCACCCTCCTTGCCACCACCATTTCCTGCAACACTAGGCTCTCTAAACCGTGGATGCTAAGCAGCCCTAGGAACATTAGCATCATACAAAGTCTGATAGTATGTAGACATATATAAAAATCAATCTCACTCAGCTCGCATAATATCACGCTCTTCCTTGAGAGTATCTATCTCTGCTATAAGAAACTATATCTGAGCCTCTATAGCATGTTGTCACCTACTCTCACTAGCTCACTTAGCCCTCAAACTATCTCTCTTTGTGATTAGAGTAGTAACCTGAGCCTCTGTGGCCTATTGTTGCACTATCTCTACATCTCGAGCAGTAGTCATCTGAGCTAATTGTATACCTCCATCCCTAGGTGGTGGAGGAGGACTCGAAACCTGTCCATGACCCTACGCCTAAAGCATAAGGCTCATCTTGACCATCATGTGCCCCATCATGTCGAGCCCTATCCAACCACTCTGTAAGAACCTCAATGTGTTTTCGCTCCCCACACTGACCTGTAATACCTACTCTGCCTAAAGCAGGGTCACCCCCAGGATCTATGAATCTCAATGGCCTGCACCATTCCCACCACTGATCATAATCAAAAGTACGTGAATCTGCTAAACCAACCAACCAACCCCAACCAACTGAGGAAAGTGCTCTAAATGTAGCAACCACAACATCTTTGTCTACCAAGTGAACCCAAATGTGGACCTCCCTAGTAGTCCAACAAAAATGAGCCTCATAAGTATCAGGAAATTGGCCCTATCTCTCTCCAAATTGACGACATACTCTGTCTGATAAATAAAACTCTAGAAGAGAAGGAGAATGACCAATCAACCATCGGGTACTTCAACAGTAAACAAGATGCTCTAGATCATCTATCCATGCCTCACAATCCATATAAGGTCTCCAAACAAAACCGAGCATCTCATCAAACACACGACGCTAATACAGAAGATCCCCAAGAAAGGTGTAATGCAAGAAATCTCTATAATGATATGAGTATGGATCCTCAGGAGTACAATCCTATATCCCATCAAGTCGAGCAACTACAATGTGCTCCTAGGCCCAAATATACAAAAGAGAAACACATGCAGAAAGAGATTTCCTGCCCCGATATACAACCTCATGCAACTCTATAGAGGTGAGTGAGAAGGCATGAACCCCAAGCATATATGGTCTCATGATCAAACATACCCTCAATGCAAATACCCCATCCAATAGGGAATTGTTGACCTCTCCTATCAAGAATAGCTAGTCCCAAAATCGAACCACATAGGACAAGAGAAACAAAATTTGCACTGCCAATAAAATTAGACAAATCAATCTCTAACTGTGGCACCTCCAAATGTCTGACACCCAAAACACGACATAGCACAGGTACCCCATCAAACATGGTATGTCATGAGCTCGCCATGGATGGGAATGCGGAGAATCCTCCACACATCCTCGAGAGTAATAGTCTCCTTTCCAGGGGGTAAAATGAAACGAAGATGTCTCAAAATGCCACCGCTCCACAAGTGTTGTCATCATCGTTGTATGAGTTTGGATAGGAGGCATGTAACATATATGATGCAACCCAACCACATCTAGAAAATCTCACTCTAGAACATCGAAACTGATAATCGAATTGAACAAATCTCGAGGTCATCTTTCTCTCAGCTGCAATGGTTTGAGGACCACCTACAATCATTTTAACCTATGATGTTAGGGTTTCACTCTGAACACATAAAATGACACAAAACAACATAAATATGATGGAAAATAAGACTTAGGATGACAAACAGGAAAATGCTGGCAAAATTTAGCAAATGCAAAGAAACAAAAGTAGATGCAACAAAAAAAGAGCAAATGCGAGGGTTAAAAGCAAGGGTGGGGTTTTAATTCAAGGGCAAGAAAATCAAATGCAAGGGTGGGGATCTTTAGCAGATGCAAAGAAACACTCAAAACAACAAAAAAATGCAAGGATTTAGAGAAAAAGCAAGGTTTTAGAGCAACTGCATGAAACAAGGGTGAAGTTTTAGGTCAAAGGTGAGGATCTTGAGCAAGGGTGAGGGTTTTGATATCAATTGGGAGCTTCCTGACCTAGAAAATGTGAGGAAAATGATGCAGATGCTTTGAAATCATCAAAACTTTTCTATTGACTCAAGGAACTTTGTACACATAATACGAGAATGTGACAAGATGAAAACGAGAAAGACAAGGTACATACCGAGCCACTAATGCATGTGGGCTGTCTAAACTCCCGAACCAGGTATAAACGATGTGAGGCTCCCTGAATCCTCGACATTACTCCTCGATAACTGACATAATGGGAAATCCATAGACAAGAATTAGTTATAGGATCAAAGCACAAATGAGCCAATTGGAAGCCTGATTGCCTATATTAACACTCATAAAACCCTAATTTTACCTAGGAAACCCTAATTCTTACCTAGGGAACCTTACTATGTTCAAATTAGGACTTTTGGGGAACATCAAAACAAGCAACGAGAGACTTATAGACCTAATTTTTCATTAACATCTAAATTGAAACATAACAGTGTCATGAGCCTGACCTCAAAACTTGAAATTTTTGGCCAACCTCTCGAGGGGGTAGCACAAAGTCCTACCATCATTCCACTAAATGTCGGGGCATAGTGGGGCATAATTTTTTTTCAAAAAACTTGATCTTAACATCAGAATCTTTGAAACAAAGCAACCAGTACTTTGTCTCAAAGAGGGGCAAAATGTAGACATGTAAAATTGACCTAACACCTAAACAGTATCACACACCCTAAACAACATCAAACATCATCAAACAACCTCAAACAACATCCAAAACATTAATTTCCTCTATTAATTGAATAAAACAACATTATTTAATTAATTCACTTTTTCATCATTTTTGACTAATTAAATAAATTTCATTTATTTAATAAAGTCTTGAAAACCCTATCTTTGCTATTAATTGAATAAAACAACATAACATTATTTAATTAATTCACATTTCATCAATTTTGACCAATTAAATAAATTACAGTTTTATTTGAAAAAGTCCTAAATCTTAATTTATTTCATCCCGATTAGTTAAATAATACCAAATATTTAATTACGTCACTAAATCACCTTATTCCCCTAAGTTAGTTGATTTATTAAATCATAATAATTTAATTATGACGCCTTCCCTCCAAAATTTGAATAATTAAATCAAACTATTCAAATCATTTATCAAAAAGAAAATTCAAACTAATGCAACTTTGTTTGCAAAAGTCAAACTTGATTTGCACATTCAACTCCAAAAAAAAATTAATTAATTAATCAATTATCCTCACCCACTTTTTGATTGAGAAAATTATGATTGTTGACTAAGCAATCTAATTTGCTAACTAATCAATCTATTTCCTAACTAAGCCATCTAAATCTTGATTGATCAATCTAAATCCTGACTAATCAATCTAAATCTTGACTAACCAATCACACAAAATTGCGCAATCTACTTTGCACAATCTATTCATGTCTAAATCCTCTCAACATCTTTCAACCGTTGATCTTGATCCAACATTGTTGAATCTTGATCGTGATCCATTTTGAATCACATTTTTTATATAGCAAACCTCTTTCCTCACAAAAAATGATCGAAGAGTCAACATCATTTACACAACGAAGTACTGTAGACATTCACAACCACCATTAGAGCTTCAACATTTCTTCAATCAACAAACATCATCATTCTTCAAGCTTGTGCACACAAACTATGGAGGCTTCATAATGATATGAGCAATCCAACATTAGGAAAACACACTTTGATACGAGATGGGTAATGATTTCATTGTTAAATTCATTTGTTTATGTATTGCATTCAAATGTTCTTGAATTTAGTAATCTTAATTGTTCATTTCGTAAGTATAGGATTAAATCTAGATTTGTGTGTTTGATCTTAGATTAGATTTTGATTTCAAGTACATTTATCTTGTTTGCATCTACGATTTCCCCCCTCACACACTATGCATTTCCAATATGTATGGAAATGAATATTTGAAAGACTTGTTTTTTTAAGGATATTATACATATAATATGTGTAGAAAAGGGGGATTCACTACTCACGAGTTATCTTCACTTAGAGAGCCTCATGGGGTGAACTACCCTAAACTACCCCAAGGAACAACGACGAGAGTTCTAGAACCAGAAAGAGCAGGTCACAAAGATTCTCTAGACAAACTGACAAGCTCTCGTCCAAAGGACGACAATGTGGAATACAGACGACAACGTAGTGCACTGGCATCCTAGAGACGTGCTAGTGTCTCGTACGAACTAGAGAGCGAGTTTATCACAAAAAATGAAAGAGTGACTACTAGCAATCTGATTGCTAAGAACTTATAGAATGTAAGGAAACGATAGAAAGTGATAAAGCTGAAATAGACTAAAATAGAAGTGATGAAGATAAGGGGAAGAAGGGAAAGGAAATGCTTACAACTGTCTGAGTGATGAAGCCTCCAGCATGTGAATGTCTTCAATACCTGCACACAAGAGAGAAAGAGAAATTGTTGGGGCTGTATAGGGGTTTGCCTGAGGTAAACCCCCGTTTTGGTGTTCCCACCCCCACGAACAACTAGATAGATAGAGAGAAAAGTAGGAAATGAAGTAAAGAACATAAAAGCACTACAAAATAGTGTTATGCTACTCAACCAAATAATAGAGGAGAGGAATAGAAGGTTACCACCTCCACCAAAAGCGCTCAAGGCTAATGGGGGAGAAAATAAGAGGAACTCAAGCCTCTACTGCAATGGTGTTTTGTTCCACACTTGCTCTACTGAGTTGATGGAGTGTAAAGTGTTTGGAGATTGAAGAGATGGTGAAGAAGCTGCTTAGAGCTTGTCAAGAGGTTGTAGAAGCTCAAGAAGTTGTAGAAGAGCTTGTGTAAAGGATGTGAAGAGGATGTGGAGATTTTCCAGAGATGGAAAGATGAAATGGCAGGAATGAATGGTGAATTTGAAGTGGAGAGTGAAGAAAACGATCATATTTAGGTCAATCGACCGAAGAGGGTGTTACAATTCAACTTCCAATGGGAACTATAATGCCTCTGCATGTTCCAGCCACAAAAATTTTCTAGGGACATAAGCGCATCGTGCAGACATTTGTGCACTGTGCGGGCATCCCTAACATTTTTTCTCCTACTGATGCTCAAAACAAGCACCAAGTGGAATGAAGGAAACAGGCTTATGTGGAACTAAGCCTCCAGATTTGGTTTTCTAAAGTGAGGAAGGGTAAAAGGGGAATTTGTGTTAGGGGTACAAATTCGCTCCTATACATTTTTCCCCCACTTTAGCAAGCACTAGTACTGATGAATGCTTCGGTAAAGTAGGTCAAAGAAGTAGTAGGGTTAGGAAATTATACCTGAACCATCGAGGAAGCATATCACATTCTGGCGAACCCGAGAGTGCAGGACAATAAAATGACTTCATAGCTCTGCAGAACTACGAAGTTGAAGAAAGAAAGCGCCTTACATGCCCGCAGACCTGCAAGGAAGGTATCCCCCAAGAACTCTCACATGAAGGAAACCAAGAAAAGTGCCTTGCAGACCCACAAAACTGCAAGGAAGGTACCCCCCAAGAACTCTCACATGAGGGAAGCCGAGAAAAGCATACTCCGCAGAGTCAAAAAGCAGCTTCAAGGGTGCACCCACAAAGCAACATGTTTACCTGCAAATAGAACATGTCAGGAAGCGACCACACAGGCAAGTAAGCAGACAGTCATGCAGACCATCGCTAGGTTAAAATACTTTCAAAAGGGTCCCTCAGGAACCCTTCAAAAGGAAGAGGGATCCACTCAAGGGACACCCTATTTGAAAAATCAAGGTCTAGTCAGACTACCCCCAAGCTAGACGCAAAGATGTGAAGCAGGTCTAGTCGGGTTGCCCCTAAGCTAGATGCAAAGATGTAAAGCGGTTCTAGTCGGGTTTCCCCCGAGCTAGACAGAATGATAAGAAATAGGTCTAGTTGGGCTGCCCCCAGGCTAGACGCCATAATGAAGACTTTCGAAGGGGTCCCTCAAGAACCCAATGTAAAAGAAAGGGTCCGTTCAAGAGATGCACATCTTCATAATGAGTTATCACTGCCCCCAACATACAGGGGAGGAGAACCATGCAAGATACAAGTAGAAGAGGATAGAGGCGAACCTCGATATCATTTGTCATACGAAGAAAAGGTAGGTGCATCAACAAACAAATGAGAGATGGCACCTAAATCTTGGAGTTGTTGTATTTTATCCTTCAAGGCCTTACATTCACTAGTGGAATGGCCAAGCACTCGATGGTATGCATAGAAAGAACATTTTTCTTTATCATGTTCATGAAATTTCTTACGTGTAGGAGGAGGAAGAGTGATTAAGCGAGCTTTAAGAAGCTGCAACAAAATATGCTCTTGCTCAGATAAAGGATGAGGAGCAGGAAGCAACCCTTTCTCTTGCAGAGAAAAGCTTGACTGCTCACAAGAAGAAGATACAAAGATAGAAGACAAAGGAGGAGGATACTCACAAAGAGAATTGTTCCAGCAAGGTGGATCACACTCTTCTATGGGGTCATCATCATCCTTCTTAACATGACTACCAACATTATCCTCTTTAACATAAGTGTGGTCATCTTCCTCAGAAGGAGGATCAACACCAAGAACATTACAATTTATAATCACCTTATCTTGCAATACCGAAGAATGACCATCTTTGATAGCGGGTTCAGATGATGTTATCGAAAGGCTTGAGTGGATCGAGTCGACTTTATGTTCCCCACGAAAGGGCTCTGTAAAGTCTAGAGAACCCCAATCATCACAAAGACATGCATTTTCTTGAGAAGAGGTGGAAGGATCAGACCTAAGATTTCTTGCTTCAAAAGGATCTTCTTTAGGGACATCTATCTCAAGAGTATCCTTTGTAGTAGGTACTGCTGGAGTAAACATTGACACATTAGAAGACACTAAAGGGATAAGAGTAGGCACAACCGAAACTTGACCGGTAGCTGCCATATCACATAAGTGCATAGCCTCAGGGTTAGCCTTGACTGTGACTATTTTTTTGTTACAAATGAACTTAATAGATTTATGGAAGGTAGACAGGACTGCACCCATAGCATGAATCCACAGTCTACCAAGGAGAAGGTTATATGGCAACTTTTCTAGCATAACATATATGAGGGTAGGTACAATAATTGGTCCCAACCTCAAAGGAAAGACTATCGTGCCCAGGGCTTGTCAACCAACATTATCAAACCCATGAATGTCAACAAAAGAAGCATTAATAGAAGATGGATCAATATTAATCTTAGGAAAAAGATCAATGCTACATACAATGAGTGTCAAACCAGCGTCAACGAGAGTATGTCTAATACTAATTTCATTAATGTTAACTATGATCATTAAAGGGTTTTCTTGCTTCTGTACTTCCAGAGGTGGGAGTTCCTGTGGATAGAATGCAATATTCGATGAATCTGCACGAATATACGCCATCAACGCATCATCTATTAGCCTAGCGAAAGAAGAAGACAAGAGGATATTTTGCAAGGATTCCTAAAGCATAACTTGATAAAACGGAGTAGACTGAAGCAATTACCATAGTGAGATATTAGCAGGAGTAACTTGGAGTTGCTCGACAAGATCGTAATCACTAGTTTCTTTAGTTGTAGGTTTAGGAGCTTGAAGAAGGCTTGATTGTTTATTCGTTCTATTCTCATAAGTATGGGCTACCGCTCTATAAGAGGGAGCCATAGAAAGATCAAGAGAATTACTATCAAATGGAACACTATCAATAAAACAAATCCTTTTAGGAAAAGGACTAGCTGGAGTCATGTAAATGATAGGTCTCTTAGGCCTTTGAGGGGAAACAAAGACATAGATTACATTTACAGAATCATTGCAACTAGTGGAAAAACTATTTGAAGACATATTCTCAACATCGATCCAAATAGGATCAAATGTGGAAGGAGATTCATCATGCACCAATGCATCATCTCTAGAGGAGAGTGCATTGGAATAGATAAGAGATTCATCATTCAAAAATGCAACATCCCTAGAAGAGAGTGCATTGGAATGAGTAGGATATTTTTCATTCACAAATGCATCATCTCTAGAAGAGAGTGCATTGGAATGAATATAAGGTAGAGTAACATTAAGAAAAGTATCAATGATTCCATCTTCTTGCAACAAGATATCCTCTGAAGCAAGAGGACTCTCATGAGAAGGATCAAAGACACAAAGTGGCATGGGCAAAGCCAAGTCACCGTCACATGCATGAAATGGAACATCATTAATATTTTGAGCAAAATTAGATACTGGACTAATAAAAGAAGATATTAAATTCATTACGATTTTTCAGTATTTTCTATGTTCTAGTAATTTGTATTTTTGGAGGTCTTCAGAGCAGAATTTGAGTTCGAAACTTGCATCAATCCCTAAAATTTGATAGTTGAAGGCATAGTATTTTAGGGACTGAACTAGTCCTTCAGGAGACCTTTCCAATGACGCAAACCTTTCTGAATTTTGAGCACTAAGACAAAAGTTACGACCCCACCAAGTAGGGGTAAATAAATTCCTAGTTTTTCATAAGATTTTATCTTCACGTTGGGTTCACCAAATTGTAGAGAAGGGGGATTCACTACTCATGAGTTATATTCACTCAAAGAGCCTCACGAGGCGAACTACCCTAAACTACCTCAAGGAACAACAACGAGAATTCCAAAACTAGAAAGAGCAGGTCATAGAGATTCTCTGGACAAACTAACAAGCTCTCGGCCAAAGGATGACAATGCGGAATATGGACGACAAAACAGTACGCTGGCATCCCAAAGACGTGTTGGTGTCTCGTATGGACCAAAGAGTGATTTTATCATTGAAAATGATAGAGTGGCTACTAGAAATTTGATTGCTAAGAACTTCTAGAATGTAAGGAAATTATAGAAAGTGATAAAGCTAAAATAGACTAAAATAGAAGTGATGAAGATAAGGGGAAGAAGGGAAAGGAAATGCTTACAATCGTGCGAGTGATGAAGCCTCTAGCACGTTAATATCTTCAATACCTGCAAACAATAGAGAAAGAGAACTTGTTGGGGCTGTATAGGGGTTTGCCTCAGTCAAACCCCCATTTTGGTGTTCCCACCTCCACAAACAGCCAGATAGATAGAGAGAAAATTAGGAAATAAAGTAAAGAACACAAAAGCACTACAAAATAGTGTTATGCTACTCAACCAAATAATAGAGGAGAGGAGTAGAAGCTTGCCACCTCCACCAAAAGCGCTCAAGGCTAATGGGGGAGAAAATGAGAGGAACTCAAGCCTCTGTTGCAATGGTGTTTTGTTCCATACTTTCTCTACTGAGTTCATGGAGTGTTGATGTTGTTGCTATGGAATGTAAAGTGTTTGGAGATTGAAGAGATGGTGAAGAAGCTGCTTAGAGCTTGTCAAGAGGTTGTAGAATCTTAAGAAGTTGTAGAAGAGCTTGTGTAGAGGATGTGAAGAGGATGTGTAGAAGGATGTGAAGAGATTGTCCAGAGATGGAAAGATGAAATGGCAGGAATGAATGGTGAATTTGAAGTGGAGAGTGAAGAAAACGACCATATTCGGGTCAGTCGATCGAAGAGGGCATTACAATTCGGCTTCAAATGGGAAGTGTAACGCCTTTATAGGTTTCAACCATATGAATCTGCCAGGGATGTAAGTGTGCCACGTGGATGTCTGTGCACCGCGCGAGCATCCTTGACAATTTTTCTCCTATCGACACTCAAAACGGGCACCAAGTGGAACAAAGGAAGCGGGCTTATGTGGGATTAAGCCTCCAAATTTGGTTTTCTAAATTGAGGGAGGTTAAAAGAGGAATTTGAGTTAGGGGTGCAAATTCGCTCCTATACAATATGTATATATAAATATTATATATATGTCAATGTTTTATACATATATATGTAGGTCACTAATTTTTTGGAGTTTGGAGCAAATATAGTTATTGAACTTCATTTATGTTACACAACTAAATGTAAAATTTAATTGTATACTTATTTATTATTAGTTATACTTAGGTGTAATGATTGAGAGTCATTGTACCTAGAGCTTTAATTTTATAGTTCTTCTTCATCAATAATTGGAGTCTTCTTAACTTTGACTCTATCTTTTGGAATGTTAATGGTGCAAAATCTAATTACTCATATTTATTGATAATATATTATATTTCTCAAGTGGACCTCCCCCATTGTCCTAAAACTTGATCTATCATGTTGCATAAATGCCCTCATATACCCTATTATGCCACATATCATTTATTTCTTTAATTATACTTGATTTATTAACTATTGCCTTATTTTCTTACATGCATTACTTTAATCTCTATATGTGCCCATTAATAGGACAACATATATTATAATAGACATGTGATTATTTATAATCAAATCATGCAACAAATACTCTCTCTAGCAATAACTATTGGTAAGAACCTGATGCAATGTGTCTCTTGTTGAATAAGTTGTTGAGATGAAGTATAATATTAGTCTAATATAATTCATTAATAATACATATTAGTCTAAAGCATTGTTGACTATATATTGACAATGGAATATTATGTATATTAGTCTAATAGGGATATTTTATTTTCTCTTGATAAGGAATAATATATCCTACAAACAATAGTGTATCATGTACTTAATTACCTTGTGATGATTAATTTTAACAAGAAGCTTATACTAATTTATCTACTTACATCAATATGATGAATTTACATGAATACTACCAAATATTTAATTTCATTTCAAGAGTATCTATAATCTCAAAGTTGAAACTTTTTAATCATAAATTCAATAACTAAAGGTATTAAGTAACACATGGTAGTCTAAAAAAATTTAATTACATATTTGAAATAAAACGGTAATGGTGTATAATAGTGAAATAAGGCTATGACGTGTATTTCTCTCCTAATGAAGAATAGTGCACTATGTTCTTAATTACATTATGAGAATTGGCTTTACCTAATAGTTTACCTTAATTTCTCATGTCATAATAAGCATGATGAAGCTATGAGAATATTATCAAGCATTCATTTTTTTAGAAGTGTCTATAATCTCTAAATAGAATTTCTTTAATCAGTAACTAAATGTGTTCAATTTAAGTTGACCAACCCTTTTTTTAAAGCTATAACTTATATAACGAAAGCTTAATATATCTCTGTTGTATTAGGTAAAATGAAGCATTTTATTTCACATCTGTATATATTATGAAGTTTTTGTAATATAAACTATTAGATAGTTGTCTCTTTGTAATTGTATCCCTATGTGATTGAATTAGACTTATATGTATGAATGTGTAGGTTAGATGAACTTATGTTGCTAGAAATGTAGGACTTGTGTTTGTCACCTTGATTAGCTTAAGGGGCATGATCATCCTTACACTTACATTTTTGCTTATCCCACTCCACATGTTTTATGTCATTAATTCAAACACATAGAACTTATATGTTGTTAGGTAATAAATTGTCTAACTTGTTTCGATTGGTAAAATAATAACATTAAAAGCTTGGTGATATAGTGATTCTCATATTAAGCTATTTGTTTAATGTGAAAATATTTTGTGTACTTATTAGAATAACCTAACAAGAAATAGTATTTTAAACAATTAAAGTATTTGGTGAATGGCTTATGAGACCATGATGTCCTCTTAACTAAGATTCAAAGCTAGAAGTAATATTTGTTATGATTTTATAGATAATGATGTGATATTATTGTTGGATTTGATGGACAATAAATTGTTATACAATAACAAGTATAGTATGTATAATTATATTAATGGTCACAATGCATATTATATATATATAATTGTTCTTTAAATAAAAATGCTCAATGCATAAGATTCTTTATTAAAATTATAAACATTAATTATTTTAATAGTTACTCGCATATTATAATTTAATTAATTTATAGCCTTGTGTAGTTTCCAAGTCTTGATGGATGTTAATTTTAGAATAGTATTAAGTGAGAAATATAACTCTAAACAACTTGTATGTTCAAACATATTACTATAGAATAAGTGATTGAGATTATGTGTGATATCGAGCCTAATATAATTTTTTTGATAGCATGTTATAGTATAAAGCATTATTAATTACACATTAGCAATGGAATGGTAAATGTGTACAATATTGTAAAAAGGATATGATATTTTAAGGTAAAAATTACATACTTCAAAATATTCACCTTATGTTTTGCACTTATTCGGTGCTTATTTCTATAAGTGTGTCATAGGATTCATTTCACACTTTCCTATTCAATTACTTATCATTGGATGGTTTTATAACCACCCTCTCACTTCTTCAAACCCCTAAAATCTACCCTAAACATTTCATATCAAAATTATGCAAATGACACCTAAAAGTTGGTGTCTTGAACATCAAGACAATTAAACAATGATATCTACTTGAAATTTTTGAATATTTAAACTTACATGTGGATGTAATCATAAACCTAGTTTTTCCCTAACATGTTTTATAATGGTCAATTGGACTTGGGCAAAAAATAAAGCTATAGTCATCATCTAAAAGAGGCCTAACGATTCATTCACTATTGTTACTAAGTTCTCTAACACTTCCTCTATTACTTTGGGGTTATTGAATATTTATCTAGAGATCTCCCGCATGGTACATAATTATTGATTTCCCTCTAGATTCTCCATCCTTAGAGTGAAATCCTATTACCACTCTCCTCACTGCTTCCCTTATTGACCTCCCAATTTCCTCTCTAATGGCTCCCAAAACTCCCTAATCCATTTGATTCTTGTTCTACATTACTCTATCCTATATATTTGATATCTAAATCCCTTGTTCCCTTGTCATAAATCTATCCAATGGTATCCATCTCATTGTTCCTTCCACACTAAATAACACCATAACTAGATCTCACTCTAGTGATTTGATTTCTTCTAAGTGTAAATAGTTGCATACACCACTCTCATAATTATTTAGGGTCATACACACCAATATTAATGAGAGATATAATTAAAGGTCAAAAAATATCAACTAGAAGGTAGTCTCTTAAATAGACAAACCCCAATTTTCTATGTAATACAACTTTAAAAGGATATAATAAAAGATAGGGGATATTTTTTGGCAAGGTAAAAATGTGGTGCTAACTAACTCAAGGTCTCAATAGTAGAGGAAGACACTAATGTTAAACTATTTGGACCGTAGCCTATAGGAGTATTAGACTATTTGGATAACCAACGAGAGTGCCAAATTACACAAGTGACTAGCAAGTGTCTAGGGCTATACAAGTGAGTAGAAAGAGCAACATCCTGCATAAGAGACCTATATGAGTACCCAAATTGGATATTGGTGTAATGTAGTAAAATTTCACCCCTTGCAATTTTGCATACATTCTTGTATCCACTCCTTTAGAACTTGTGTAGGCTCATTTTATCCCTTGAATCAACCTTTTCCCCTCTCAAGATGCTCATGACCCCTTTTTAGCAGCTACCTTCGTGTGTTAGCTTTGCATCAAACCTTGTGCTTTTCTTGTTTTCATCATTTTGTAGCGTGATGTGCCTGGACACTAGCACGTCGCACAGACGTCTATGTGCCGCACTAGCGTCTTATGACATTTCAACATTCAAACGACTGTTTCTAAGTGCATTTCCACTTGTCAACTACTTTTTTCGATGGTAACAGCCCAAGATGCCTTGTAACAACTCGAGAAGCTTCTTTTCCCTCCTCTTCTCCCTTTAAAAGTGATCTTTCCAATCCATTTGGTCTTCTTCTGGGTCTTTCTCTCTTGGAGACATTCTCTTCTCTCTTGCTCTCTTGCTTGTATATCTCTCTACAACTCTACAACTCTCTACAACACTCAAGCTCTCATGTTCTCACAACTCTCTTTGCAACTCTCTTGGCTCTTACAGCTCTACCTCTCTCTTTGTCTTGCTTAAGCCTTGCAGGTGATATCTTGCTTACCTTGTATCTTTGAGCATATTGGGATTTCTCACATCCCTTTTCTAATCATTTTATTATTTTTTATATCTATTTATCTCGTGATATGGTTTCTCCTCCTTGAGCGGGGATTGTTTTTATCACTTCGTATTTGCTTACTTTGTTCACTTTCTCTATCTATCTAGCTATTCATGGAGGTGGGAACTCCGAAATGGGGGTTTGACTGTGATAAGCCCCTAAAAAACCACAAAATTTTTCCCTCGATCTTATGTGTGTAGGTGTTGAAGATATCTACTTGCTGGAGGCTTCATTTCTTAGTTGGTTGTGAGCGCTTTCTTCCCCTTGTTTCATTTTATCATCATTTAATCTATATATACTTAGTTTATCTTACTTTATTTCAGTTTTGTTATACTTTGTTACCTTCACACATTTTAATGCTCTTAGTAATCAGAATAGTAGTAGTTGCTTTGTGTTTTTGTGATACTCTCAGCTTTTAGTCCGTATGAGACGACAATGCGCCTCTGAGACAACAACGCACCGCGTTATCATTGGTATTCCATGTTGTTGTCCTGGATCGAAAACTTGCTAGTCTGTCCAGAAAATCACTGTGACCTACTCACTCTGATTTTGAAACTCTCACTTTGATCCTTGAGGTACTTTAGGGAAGTTCATTCCCTAGGACTCTCTTGAGAATAAAGAGACTCGTGAGCAAGGAATCCCACTTCTTTAAAATTGGTTTTCATACAAGTCACTTAAAATTCATATTTTCTAGGTTTTCTCCTCATATATACCATAACAATCTCATCTAGTCAAGCCTAGTTTTCAATAATTATAGGAATGCACACTCAACATTTTCCTTTTCATTTGTCAGTTCTTATTCCATCTCTTACATTAGCTTAGTTTAATTGAAAGTATAAAATATATTTTTATTCTCTATTATAATATGAGCATATATCTCAAATTTGATTTAAATGAGGATAATGTGTTGAAAGAAAAACAAGTCAAAAATTTATTTCATTTATAAAACTATAACAAGCTCATCCCATAATAGTGCTTCCCATTCATGGGATAGGGAAAAAACTATTCCCTATGTACTAAAAATTAATGGAGGTATTAACCTATCGTTATTTGTGTGAAAGTTCATGCATCAAGGTGTTACATGTTTTTTGCGGATAACAAAGTGTTATTGCAACCCTGAATCGTAAGCTACTACGTAATAGTATTGAATAGGGCCAATGATTGTATTGAGAATTCAATGATTGAATAAAATATGTGTACCTTGTTATCAATATGAGTGTTTTTACATTTCACGATTGTCTCATTTAATGTAGTTATATTGATGTCATTCTTGGTGGATTAATGCATATATAGTTATGAAATTGTTAATATTCTAACTTGTGAAATGTTATGTATACTGCTTATGTTGTGAACATTTGACTCCCGTGAACGTATGTCAATGGATGCAGGTATATGTACCATTCCTCCAGGTGGAGGGGAAATATCACTTGGGAGAGGAGCTTGGTCAGTTAACCGGTAATGTGAACTATCTGAGCATACACACACTTCATTGTAGAGTGAGGAATTGAGTCAATTATGTTAGATAAGTCATCCATAGTCATATATTGGCATTAGGAGTCATGTCTTCTTTTGTACGTTTTATGCGAGATGTTTATCTGTTATCTGTCTCGTAGTATTAAGTTCATTACAATGGTAACGTATATGAATGTAAGTGAATAGGGAATGTACATATATACATGTATATGGTATATACATGTATCCATAATTATATACATATCGATACAAGTGTATGATTGGCAAACGGATATGCTCATACGGTTGCATTGATATGGTATACATACATATACGTGCATATTGAGGTATATACAAATATATATACATGTATATATGCACACAACCTATCGTATGTGGATGTTAATAATATTATATTATTATTGTCTGTTGATTTACATATACATGTATATGTATGTATATATATACATATATTAACATATCCAAAATGATGAATGACTTACGATATGCTTGCAGAAGTTATATACATATATGTGTATATGTAAATATATATGTATTAATATTATATGTAAATATATTTATTAAAGTAAGATAGTAAACATAAATATATATATATATATATATTACGTAAAGTAATTAAATATATATTTATACAAATCATTTACTTTAATACATATAAATATATATAATATTTAATATATAAATATTAATTTAAATTAAATAAAAATCAACCTTTGATTTAATTATCATCTCATATTTTAGGGAAATCGAATTATTCCCTAAGTATTAAAGAAATGGACATTTTCTTACTTCATCATGAATAAAATCGGGTTTATATTAACCCAACCAAATAAATTAAATATTATCAAACTTTGGAAAATCAAATGCAAGGAAATATTATGTTTGCTAAACATTAATCTTCATAAAGTATAATTCAAAATATTTTAAAAATTATGAAAGGAACTTGCCATGAAATATGAAATTGTGCAGCTGGGAAAATCGCACACCTGTTGAAGCGCACAACCATGGAGAATAGGGATGCAACTTGCAAATGTGTCAATGGTTGCCTGAAATTAGGGATTGAAGAGAGTAAATTGAGTAAGAATTTGTCTCTGAAAATATCTTTCACCCATTGAATCACACCATTACTGAAGGTGTCGATTGAACAGGTGCAAGTTTGAATCTTTCTCTTGTTGTTGTCAATCTGGAGGTCGAATCATCTTCTAAAATTTTGAGTATCGGGTTTTTAATCCACCACATACCATTTGAATCATTCAATAATTAGACCTGTCATTCACTATACCTTTTTATGAGGAATGTGTTGGGCAAAGAGGCTCTATATAAAGCTATCATTCTTCTAAGAGTGATCATCAAATTCATTCCCTTTGCAACTTTTATTTGGAGTATCATCTTTTGTTCTCATTCGATTTATCTAGATTTGTGCATTCATTTTGCAAAGAGCATCTTACCATTTTCTGAGAAGAGCAATAGCATCATAGTTTCTGAGAGTCATTTCTTCATATTGCTGAAAGTGAAAATCATCATAAATTTTGAGTTTATAATTGAGAAGCTTAAACCAATTACCAATTGTAAATCAGTTATAGAGTTCCCATTTTCTTAGAGAGAAACATAGATTAATCAAAGGATTGTTGTTAATCTGGAAGTGTTGCAAGTCCAGACCAATCCCTCAACATTCCAGAAAGCTTAAGCTAGGCATGTGTTATTGTTATTCTTCTTTACATCTTTGAATTATTATAAAGTTATGTTCAATGTTTATGATTAGATAAGAGATGTTAATTATTGTTATATGTTGAAAAAGGATGTTTTAAATAGACTATTCAAATAGCTTGCATATAGTGAATATGTCATAGAAGATGCATAATTATTGAAAAGAGTATTTATTTGTTTAGAAAGGTTAGATGATGCATTTTGTGTTGTTGCATTACTTGTATGATCTCTATATAAGGAGAGTACTTGTTACCTTAGATAATAATTAATAGGACTGTTATGAAAGCTTGAATCAAGTACAATGTAACCGGCTAAGTTCTTAGTTTAACTCAGGAAAGCTAGCTAAACTCCCAAGATATATTCATTCCAAGTATAGGAGAGAATAGGAGAAGTACTTGTGATGTTGATTCATCCCAATAGGAATATTGAAGTAGGATGTCTATGGTACGAATTACCAGTATAGGACAAAATACCTACACATAGTGTAAGATAGCCTTAAGTCAAATCAACCCTGAATAGTGTATGTGACAGTTCACCTTCAGTAGATATACAGTATGAATACTTTGGCCAAAGTAGTGTAATGAATGAAATATCCTCTTAGGCTGCGCGATCATTACACTATCAGTTCACCGTGATCCCGTATTGTATACTAGATCGAGAGGTTATCGGATGTACAGGTTCTAGCTATATAGGACACACCACTATGCTCAGTTGGTAAATAGTATTAGTTACCCTACCAATCTCTTCATTGAAGGGAGGGCCATCTATCGAATGGTAGATGTGCAGGGGACCGCATTATAAGTCTGTGGTTGGCAGAAAAGAGCCTGAGTGATGTTTCTCCTCCTTACCAGGCTACTGAAGCATCGAGATTTGAAAGGCAGATTCTTGGACCTTCTTACCACTATTAGTTCAAAAGCTCAATGAGCTATGTATGATTACTTTGATATTCATTTTAAAAGAAGAAGTTTCCTTTTTGAAATATATTGTCTTGTTCATTTGAAAAGGAACAGATTTCAATTTGGTAGTTAGAAAGTATTTTTTGTTAATTATCAATGAAAAGAAAAAAAATGTTTTAAAGTACTTTCTTTGTTACATGTTATTTATGTTTAATGTTGTAGATTAAGAAAAAAAAAATTACGTAAGGATCGGGTCATTACATGTGGTATGAGAGCTACCAGGTTTAACACTAAAACCTATGAGCTCATCAACTTTCCTTTCCAACATTATCTAATGTTATGAAAAATTCTTGTGTCAGGATGGTACGTATTAGAGTGACGGCTCACAAGTCTGTAATTGAGAATGAACATTACCTCAGAGCCAAGAATTAAAAAGACGCCATCATTAGAACCATCGAGGGAACCAACTATGATAATACAATTTGGTTGAGTGATATTGAGACTTTTAGCCATGCACTATCTCAGATCAGCAATGTGAAGAGAAAAATGAGAATGGAGGCTTTGTACAACTACTTACCCGCCATCTCACAGGAAAATTCTGAATCATTACCACTATCTAGGGACATGCCATATGAAGAAAACTTAAGTCCTTCATTCATCATTAGGGATCCTAGAGTTCTACCATTGGCCGAAGTAATATCAATCATCGAGTAAAGAATCTGAAGGTTATACACCAAGGACACCACCGGTCGAGAAATGGTCTCATGAACAAATATCTGTGAAAGATGTAGACCAATTTTTTGATGAACACCATATTGATAATACTCCTAGCAACTATGTATCGAACAATAAATCTAAGGGTTCTATCCATTTTGGGATAGATATGAACAATTGAGAGACAAACATAAAGATTGGGAGCAACAATTTTCTCAATCTGTAGGATACACTCCTTTAAGTTATGTGTTTGAGAGTGAATCCAATGGATACTCTCCCATCGACTACTTGAACAGTTGATCAATGTAACCAAAAGGATTTTGAATCCTCTTTTATGAATAAAACTGTGTGTTTACAAGAAAAATACTTGTATTTTATGTTCACGTGAATGTGTGTTGCTTCATAAAAAGTTACTTGATTAAAATAATTAAGGCTAACATGAATAAAAATATTCAGGTTAAACCAAAATATAATCATGGTTAGAACGTACGAGAGAGAAAGAAACAATCCCTGAACCAACCAAGAAGGAGGAAAAGGAGCTATAGGAATGGAAGCTCGGTTAGATCAAATCCTTGCAAGGTTAACCAACCTAGTACAAGCAAAGGATAAGGAGAGGATGGAAAAGGATATACCAAATGACAACATTGAAGGAGAAAGTTCTTCCTACGAACAAGAAATAAACCGGAATCAAGATAATGAGAAATATGCCACACCATCCTTCGAAAGAAGAAAGAAGTTGGTAACTATTGAACTATCTCGGGATATGAAGAAAATATACCCACCAAAGTTTGATGGAAGCACTAGAGGGGATGAAGTTGAATTTTGGTTAGTACAAATGGAAAAGTACTTCAAAATAAGAAATTATGATGAAGTAACCAAGGCAGCATGGGGAGCATACCAGTTAGCAAGAGAAGCCTCTAATTAGTGGATGAATAAAAACATGGAACTCAATATCAGTTCATAGAAGTTGACTTGGGATGAATTTGTGGAAATATTCCACAAAAGATGGTTACCCTAGCTCTTTTATGACCAAAAACTGACGGATTTCTAGGAGCTAAAGCAAGGAACCATGAAACTGCATGAGTATTGGGAGAAGTTTACTCGACTTCTTTACTGTGTTCCTATTTACCATAAGGATGAGCGTTTCTATATCAGGAAATTTATCTTAGGAATTAATGAAAAAATTGGCAGAGAGGTAGACATGCACAGTCCGACCACCATGGACCATGTTTATGAGAAAGCCATTAAGCAGGAGTAGAAGCTGAGGGCCGACTCTAACCGACAGGAAAAGAAGGAGCATAAGAAGGAAACTGAATTTTCCATTAAGGCAACGCGTAAGAAAGAAGGACCTGTTCATAATACTTCCAAGTCCAAGGGAAAGAGAACCAATTACAACAGAAAGGATTCCAAAAGAGATCGCAAGAGAAACAACTCAGGTTCTAGTAATACTGGCAAGACTAGTGAAAACACTAGTGAATCTGGAGAGGTTATTGGGAAAAGAGGACCGCCAACAGGTTGCTTTAGTTGTAAAGGGGATCATTACACAAGAGAATGTCCCAACAAGACCTCTGGAACCCAACCTTTCAAAAATTCACTACCTATCCAGCAGGCTATGTTTCGACAAAGGATTCATGTTGTAGTTGATGATAGTCAAGTTGACTACCAAGTGACGCCAATTGAAACACCAGGTACTCTATTTGGTTCTCCTATTTCTATTCTAATTGATACGGGTGCTAGAAAAATAATTATTTCACCCAGAATAGAAAATAAATTAACTAGGAAGGCAAGGCATATGGAAAAGACATGGAATGTTGAATATGCAAATAAAACAAGAGAAAAGGTGGATAAATGTCTATTCGAAGCTAGGATAGAGTTTCCTATTTTTTTTACTAAATTCAACCTATATGTTGCTCCACTAGGATCATATGATGTTATCCTAGGAATGAACTGGTTATGGAGACATAGGGCAATAATTGACTGCAATGCCAAAACATTTAAGTGTCTAGATGATCATGGGAACCAAGTTAGAATCCAAGGAATACCTAGGGAGGTAAGAGTTAGACAAGTCTCAACAATGCAACTTAAGAAAGTTGAGAAGAAAGGGTGTAAACTCTTTGTTGTGAAGATTGAAAAACTAGATTATGAAAGTGAAGAATCAGAATACCAAATTCAACAAGAGTTAGAAGATGGGGAAATTGTGGAAACTGGAGAATCAGATATTGAAAAGTATCCAGTTCTGAGAGAGTTTTCTGATGTATTTCCTAAGGAGCTACTATGATTACCACCCAAAATAATTTTTGACTTTTTAATTGATATAGTTCCCAGATCGGAACCTATATCCAAGGTACCTTATAGGATGACCACTACATAACTTATGGAACTAAAGACTAAATTAGATGAATTGTTGTCCAAAGGACTAATAAGACCAAGTGTCTCACCTTGGGGAGCACCTGTAATATTTGTTAAAAAGAAAGATGGTACATTGCGGTTGTGCATCGACTATCGTATGCTTAACAAAGCTACAGTTAAGAATAAATACCCACTACCATGCATAGATGATATGTTTGATCAGATTAGAGGGGCAACTGTGTTTTCAAAGATAGATTTAAGGTTTGGATATCACCAATTGAGAGTTAAATATGAAGATATCTTTAAGACAACATTTTGAAATCGCTATGGACATTACGAGTTTACTGTTCTACCTTTTGGCTTAACAAATGCACCAACAACATTCATGAATCTCATGAATAGTGTGTTTAGAGACTATCTTGACAATTTTGTGTTAGTATTTGTATATGACATCTTAATTTATTCTAGAAATCAAGAAGAACACTGCAAACACTTGGAATTGGTTTTACAATGGTTAAGAGAGCATAATTTATATGGGAAGTTGTCCAAGTGTACTTTCTTTCAAGAAAAAGTGCATTATTTAGGGCATGTAGTATCAGTAGATGGGATTGCAGTTGATCCAACAAAAATTGAAGCAGTAGTTCAATGGCCTATACCCAAGAATGTGTCTGAAGGGAGAAGCTTTATGGGATTGGCAAGATACTATAGAAAGTTTGTTGCAAACTTCTCTAAGATTGCTTTTCCTATAAATTCTTTGTAGAAGAAGGAAAAGAAATTTGAATGGAATGAGAAGTGTTAAGAAGCATTTGATCTACTCAAAGAGAAACTAACCAGCACACCAATCCTAAAAGTACCTGATCCTGAAGGAAGTTTCATGGTTATCACTGATGCATGCAGAGAAGGGTTAGGAGGAGTGTTAATGCAAGATGGACAAGTAATTGCATATGAGTCAAGGAAGCTGAAACCATATGAAATGAATTATGCCTCACATGATTTAGAATTGGCAGTCGTGGTCCATGCTTTGCAAATATGGAGACATTACTTGTTGGAAAATCCTTTTGAGCTAAAGACTGACCATAATGGATTGAAGTATCTTTTTACTCAGCCTAATCTAAATGCCAGACAAAGGAGATGGTTGGAGTTAATAGATGATTATGATTTTAACATCAATTATATCAAAGGAAAATAAAATTGGGTAGCTGATGCACTAAGTCGAAGATGTCACATTGCTTCCATAGTAGCAATCATACCGATTTTAAGGAACAAGTACTCCAGAAATGTCAAAAGGATGAGTACTATCTTCAAGTGAAGCAAGAACTTATGGATAACCCTCAATATTATAAGTATGAAGGTTTTCAATTTGAGCCAAGTGGATTGCTTAGGTACAAGGGAAGAATGTATGTACCTGATGTAAAGGAGTTAATAAATTTGGTATGGAAAGAGGCTTACGAAGCACCTTATTTCAAACATCTAGGAGTGACAAAAATGATGGTTGATATTAAGCCATTATACTTTTGGAAGGGAATGAAGGGAGACGATGCTAGTTATGTAGCAAAGTGTCTTGAATGCCAAAGGGTAAAAGCTGAGCATCATCATCCCACAGGTTTGTTATACCCACATGACATACCTGAAAGGAAGTGGCAAGTTATAAGTATGGATTTTGTGTAAGGTTTACCTATGTCAAGGAATAGGCATAGCACCATACTAGTAGTAGTGGATAAGATTACAAAGGTGGCACATTTCATACTGGGAAATTTAACTGATGGAGCGCCAATAATAGCAAGGAAGTTTGGGCAAGAAGTATTTAGATTACATGGAATTCTAGAAAAGATTATTTTTTATAGAGATGTAAGAATCACTTCTAGGTTTTGGCAAACCTTGTTTGCTGCTCTTGGGACTAATTTGAATATAAGTTCAACATATCATCCAGAGACAAATGGGAAAAATGAAAGGGTAAATCAAGTATTGGAAGACCTACTTCGAGTGTATTGTATGGATCAATAATACAAGTGGGAAGATTATTTACCTTTAGTCGAATTTTCTTATAACAACTCATATCATTCTACTATAAGGATGGCTCCTTTTGAAGCCTTGTATGGTTGAAAGTGTCGAACCTCGATAAGTTGGGATATAATTGAGGATCGAGTAAGTCTTGGACCAAAAATGTTAGTAGAAATGGAGGAACAAGTGAAATTTATTAAGAAAAGGTTAGCAAAAGCTAACAATCGACAAAAAAGTTATGCAAACACCAAGAGAGTTCCCCATAATTTTTTCATAGGTGACAAAGTACTTCTGAGATTTAAGCCTCATAAGAGTTCCATCAAGTTTGGAAAATCTTCTAAGTTGGCCCCATGTTATGTAGGACCCTTTGAAGTGCTTGAGGAAGTAAATCTCGTAGCCTACCGAATCGCTTTGCCACTAGCTCTTGCCAAAATGCATAATGTCTTCCATGTGTCCTATCTTAAGAAATATATTCCAGGAGATAGTCATTTGATTGATTAGAATGCCTTACAGGTAAGGGATCCTAGAGTTATAACTCTCGAGCCCGTAAAGGTGCTGGAAATATGTAAGCTTCACTTACGTAACAAAGATTCCTCTCAATGAAAAGTTCAATGGGATCAGTACATAGGTGACTCTACAACTTGGGAGGATTACGTAGAAATTCAATAGAAGTTTCCAGACATTCTCAAAGCTTTTGAGAATGGTGAATAAAAATAGATTAGATTTATGTTTTGAATAAAAGCTTGGGTCATCGAGGACGATGAATCATAAGGGGGGGAGTATGTTACACCCTGAATTTTAAGCTACTACGTAATAGTATTGCATAGGACCGAATGATTGTACTGAGAATTCAATGATTGAATAAAATATGTGTACCTTGTTATCAATATGAGTGTTTTTCATTTCATGATTGTCTCATTTAATGTAGTTTTATTGATGTCATTCTTGGTGGATTAATGCATATACAGTTATGAAATTGTTAATATTCTAACTTGTGAAATGTTATGTATACTGCTTATGTTGTGAACATTTGACTCCCGTGAACGTATGTCAGTGGATGCAGGTATATGTACCATTCCTCCAGGTGGAGGGGATCACTCGGGAGAGGAGCTTGGTCAGTTAACCGATAATGTGAACTATCTGAGCATACACACACTTCACTATAGAGTGAGCAACTGAGTCAGTTATGTTAGATAAGTCATCCATAGTCATAGATTGGCATTAGGAGTCGTGTCTTCTTCTGTACGTTTTATGAGAGATGTTTGTCTATTATCTATCTCGTGGTATTAAGTTCATTACAATGGTAAAGTATATGAATGTAAGTGAATAGGGAATGTACATATATACATGTATATGGTATATACACATATCCATATGTATATACATATCGATACAAGCGTATGATTGGCAAATGGGTATGCTCATACGGTTGCATCGATATGGTATACATACATATACATGCATATTGAGGTATATACAAACATATACACATGTATATATGCACACAACCTATCATATGTGGATATTAATAATATTATATTATTATTGCTTGTTGATTTACATATACATGTATATGTATGTATATATATACATATATTAACATATCAGAAATGACGACTGACTTATGATATGTTTGTAGAAGTTATATATATATATATATATATATATATCTATACATATATGTGTATATGTAAATATATATGTATTAATATTATATATATATATATATATATATATTAAAGTAAGATAATAAACATAAATATATATATATATTACGTAAAGTAATTAAATATATATATATATATATTTATACAAATTATTTACTTTAATACATATAAATATATATAATATTTAATATATATATATATATTAATTTAAATTAAATAAAAATCAACCTTTGATTTAATTATCATCTCATATTTTAGGGAAATCGAATTATTCCCTAAGTGTTAAAGAAATGGACATTTTCTTACTTCATCATGAATAAAATCGGGTTTATATTAACCCAACCAAATAAATTAAATATTATCAAACTTTGGCAAATTGAATGCAGGGAAATATTATGTTTGCTAAACATTACTCTTCGTAAAGTATAATTCAAAATATTTGGAAAATTATGAAAGGAACTTGTTGTGAAATATGAAATTACATGGCTGGGAAAATCGCATGCCTATTGAATCGCACAACCATGGAGAATAGGGACGCAACTTGAAAATGTGTTAATGGTTGCCTAGAATTAGGGATTGAAGAGAGTAAATTGAGTAAGACTTTTTCTCTGAAAATATATTTCACCTATTGAATCGCGCCGTTGCTGAAGGTGGTGATTAAGTAGGTGCAAGTTTGAATCTTTCTCTTCTTGCTGTCAATTTGGAGGTCGAATCATCTTCTAAAATGTTGAGTATGGGGTTTTTAATCTAGCACATACCATTTGAATCATTCAATAATCATACCTGTCATTCACTGTGCCTTTTTATGAGGAATGTGTTGGGCAAAGAGGCTCTATATAAAGCCATCATTCTGTTGAGAGTGATCATCGAATTCATTCCATTTGCAATTTTTCTTTGGAGTATCATCTTTTGTTCTCATTTGATTTATCCAACTTTGTGCATTCATTTTGCAAAAAGCATATTACCATTTTCTGAGAAGAGCAATAGCATCATAGTTTTTGAGAGTCATTTCTTCATATTGTTGAAAGTGCAAATCATCATAAATTCTGAGGTTATAATTGAGAAGTGAAACCAATTACCAACTCTAAATCAATTATAGAGTGCCTATTTTTTGAGAGAGAAACATAGATTAATCAAAGGATTCTTGTTAATCTGAAAGTGCTGCAAGTGCAGACCAATCCCTCAATGTTGAAGAAAGCTTAAACTAGGCATGGGTTATTGTTATTATTCTTTACATCTTTGAATTATTATAAAGTTATGTTCAATTTCTATGATTAGATAAGAGATGTTAATTAATGTTGTGTGTTGAAAAAGGATGTTTTCAATAGACTGTTCAAATAGCTTGCATATAGTGAATATGTCATAGAAGATGCATAATTACTAAAAAGAGTATTTATTTGTTTAGAAAGGTTAGATGATGCATTTTGTGTTGTTGCATTACTTGTATGATCTCTATATAAGGAGAGTACTCGTTACCTTAGATAATAATTAATAGGACTATTATGAAAGCTTGAATCAAGTACAATGCAACCAACTAAGTTATTAGTTTAACTCAGGAAAGCTAGATAAACTCCCAGGATATATTCATTCCAAGTATAGGAGAGAATAGGATAATTACTTGCGATGTTGATTCATCCCAGTAGGAATATTTGAAGTAGAATGTCTATGGTATGGATTACCAGTATAGGATAAAAGACCTATGCGTAGTGTATGATAGCCTTAAGTCAAATTGACCCTAAATAGTGTATGTGACAGTTCACCTTCAATAGAGATATTGTATGAAAACTTTGGCCAAAGTAGTGTAATGAATAAAACATCCTCTTAGACTGGGTGATGATTACACTGTCAGTTCACCATGATCCCGTATTGCATACTAGATCGAGAGTTTATCAGATGTACAGGTTCTAGCTATGTAGGACACACCACTATGCTTAGTCGGTAAACAATATCAGTTACCCTACCAATCTCTTCATTGAAGGGAGGGCCATCTATCGAATGGTAGATGTGCAGGGGACCGCATTATAAGTCCGTGGTTGGCAGAAAAGAGCCTGAGTGATTTTTCTCCTCCTTACCAGGCTACTGAAGTGCTGAGATTTGAAAGGTGGATTCCTGGACCTTCTTACCACTATAAGTTCAAAAGCTCAATGAGCTATGTATGTTATGTATGTATGATTACTCTTATGTTCATTTGAAAAGAAGAATTTTCCTTGATGAAATATATTGTCTTGTTCATTTGAAAAGGAAAAGATTTCAAGTTGGTAGTAAGAAAGTATTTTCTATTAATTATCAATGAAAAGAAAAAAAATGTTTTATAGTACTTTCTTTGTTACATGTTATCTATGTTTAATGTTGTAGATTAAGAAAAACAAAATTGCGTAAGGGTCAGGTTGTTACACAAAATGTTTTTAGTGGTTGATAGAGCTACTATTGAAGATGGACAATTCTCTTAAATTACATCCTTTGGCTAATAAAGCCAATAATGAAAGTAGAAATTTGTTAAAGTTTTGAAATAGGTATGATCATTATAGAAACCATTCTTTGAGATACAAAGTGATATAGAGTGCACAAATAGATAAAAAAGGTTGAATGTGGTCAAATAAAGTGTGGAAGAGGTTGTTGTAACATGTTAGTTATTGAAAAATAAGACAAGATGTTGTTGAAGTGTGTCAAAGTGGGAAGACAAGAATTTTGGATGTTTGACCTATTTTCAACACATGGAAAGGAAATGTTTGTTGTTTTGTGACCAAATGAACTAATTTTATAGTAGCAAGATATAAAAGGAGTAAAATATTTTTAGAAAACCAAATAGATGAGGTTGTGGTTTATGATTTGAGTTGGAAAGTTCATAAAATAATAATATCTCTAGTTAGTGATCATTATACTTTAAAGGATTAGCATTTGAGTGGATTTGTTGAATGATTATGTAGTTGTAAATGTGCAATAATTCATTTACCTTGAAATAAAGGGAAATATAGTGGGTGAGGTAGGTTTTGAATCGGGGTAATGTACCTATTTCTCTACTTTCATTAGGAAAAAGAGATCCCCTAGGGCAAGATTGACTTTCAACCCTTAGGTGAGTCAACCTTGATGAAGATCTTGATGTTTTCCTTATAGTTGAGGATGGGGTAAATCATCTTGAAATACACTTTTAGGAGATAAATAAAAAAATACTAAATGAATGCAATTATGCAATGTAAAACTTGAAACATCAATTCAAAACCTTAATCTAACAAAATCCACAAACTTTCGACGAATCTAAGATGAGTATGAATTTATGCACCTATCACCAAAAGCTCATGCTGAGTGTCCTCCTGGGACTAATTCACCCTAGGGCGAATGGGTCTTGCTATAGGGATCCAAAATATGCTTTCACAATCCTCTACTCCTAGATTTGCACTTTCGACTCCTCCAGATTTCGCAATTGGAAAGTCAGAATTAAATTCTACAAGTGAGTTTTTCTATCTTGACAAATTTGATGATAACTTTAACAACTTTGCAAAATTGCACTTTTGATCAATCTTTAATCCTTCTTCACCTATAAATCCGCAAACACAAAGAGAGGGAAAAATTGTTTGTTTTTGGTGAATAGGGGTTTGCCTTGTTCAAACCCCGTTTTGCTAATTAAACCTTGAAATGAAATGAAAAATGTATGAAGGGAATGATGAATGAACAATGCTATGTTGCAACTCACCAAACCCATGAGTGGAGATCCTTGAAGGACTAAAATCTAACACATCTCTCCAACATCTTGATCTTGCATGAAATGGCTTGATTGGATGTTGATCTTGATGCTTGAATATTGACTTGAATGCTTGAAACCTACATCATAATGTTATCTCCAAAAACATGTATGGATGCAAATAAATTTGACATGATGCTTGAGATCTTGAATGTTGTAAGAAATGACCGATAAATCTGCTCTTGAACACCTTTGGTAATAATATTTTCTCTTGTGAAGTCTCTCAAAAAGTTCTAGATTGCTTCTATATTTCTTAGGATTTGAATTTGATAAAAGACCTTGTATTTATAGGTAATTTTAAATTTTTCCCGAAAATTAAACATCAAAGGCCGAAAATTGTAAATTGAATTTGAATCATAAAATACCGCCAAAAACATTGAAAATTGGGGTCCTAAACTTTCACCCTTGGGCGAATGGGTCATAGGCTCCAAACCTAGGTCACACCAATTTCAAGGCAATTTAATTAATGCTTGCAATTGTTTAGTACAAGTTTCCCTTTCAAAAAATGAGATTAATTAAGATTTTAAATGCATAATTCGGCCAATTAGAGGCTTAATTAAATCTAATTAATTAAGGGACTCAAACATAGTGTGAAAATGTAAAGGAGTACATTTTCTGACACTACAATCCTAACAACCTTTTGTCTTAAGGGAGTCAAAAAATTAGAGGATGGTTAAAAAGGGAGCTTTGAGACCAATAAAAGGTTTAGTTGGCTTAGGAAATGACTCTTATAATAGATGCAAATGAAGAGAAGTTATTTCTAGATTTCTTATGGTTGTGTGAGAAGACAAGAGGTAAAGGATTATGAGTTATAAATTGTAACACTCCAAAAGACCATATTTATGAATTTTAGTCATTATATTATCTCTAATTAGTGATGGGATATTTTTTATTAGATTAGCAAGGTAAGGGCCCTGATCCCATGGTTACAGCCAAAACTCAAAAAAGGAAAAACAAGGTGGGAAAATAGCACCATCAGCCAACATAAAAAACAACATGTCCAGGATGGCACGTAGGCCAAATAAAAAAACCATAACCATAGAACTACCATAATTAATAAAAAACATAAGATTAGTACTAAAGTTCTTAAAACTACGAAGACCATTAATCAATTTCACCATAAACTAGCATGTCTAAAACTATAATTAAGCTATTTGAAAATAACAGTCTGAGATATGAAAACAGAAAGACAAAAAAAGTAGAGCAGTCATTTAACAGAAGCAAAAGAGAAATCCATTACTCAGCTTTTCCAAATATGTCCTAGTAATCACCAATTAGGGAGATATACTCCCTCCAATCAAGTCCCTCTGTTTCATCAAGTTCCTTCAATTCATCCGTTTTTCCCAACTTTTTCAACTTCCTGGTGATCTTGGTTTGACCGGACACCGCTCCAACCATCGCTCTATGCATTAGGCCGTTCATCACCTTCATCAACATGACCAAATATTTTTCCATGTTGTCCATCTGTACTTGCATATATGTTAGTCTGATTTTCATACAATCAATGCTAGAATCATCACCAATAATTACATTGCCAGTATTCCCAATTTTTGGAATAGTTAGGGTTTCATTCTTTTGGTCTTCCTCATTATCAATTTCCTCCTCATTTTCTTCATTCTCCTCTTCTGTGAAGAAAGGCTTCAATTGTATATCCCTTTTGTCCAACCAAACATTTGTATTTTCCAAGATTGGTTGAAACCTTTCTCGGGTTGATATCACTTCTTTTTGAGACCACTAGATTGAAGGAAAAGGAGAAGATGCAATGTTCTTTCTTTCATAGTCAATATCCAAAATAGTATCTTTCATCCTCCATATCCTCTGAGATATTAGTGAGATCCAATTCCCTTATTTGGTCTAAAGTTAACCTGCAAAAATCCATTCTCTTGATCTCCCACTCTATTCTAATGTCAGCCCAAAAATCTTCAACTTGATGGACATGAGAGAATTCCATTTTGATTTGAGACTTCATGCCTCTATAATCAAAGTTAGATCTTTCCTTGTACAATTTTATTGTCACCTGTTGCATTTCTAATTCAACCACCTTGGCCTTATTTGAAGTCTAAATAGAGTACCTTCCGATTTCCAATAGAAATTTGAATCCTGACTTATGGGCTTCTAGTTGTTTATGATGAACCACAATAATCTTCCTTCATAACTACATTAGAACAATTTTTTCACTAGGATAATGTGGAAGCATATATGGATAGCTAGCAAAGCATCCTACTCTCAAATAGGTAAAAGTTGGAAATTGTAGATACATGCATCTATATTTGTTTATAGTCTTCCATGCTTCATCAGACACCCCTTTGTTCTCCAATTCAAGATCTAAAGAACACATGAGTGGTGCAAAGAAAATGTCATTTACCCTTCTAAAATGTTTGATACTTCCCTTGAGGGTGATCTATGGGAAATATTTGAAAACTTGTGTAACTTTCTTGTCACCTTCAATAGTCAGACTTAGAAAATTCCTCATGGAGGCCACAACATAGACCAAATATGAAGTCATGTAAAACTTATGTGTTGTATGCGCTTGGGTCAGTTGATCATGGAGGGCATTACTGATCTCCTCTCCCTAAAATATTTGTTGCTTCTCTTTCAGAATGATCTTGATGTACACGTACATTCAGTCCTCAAAATAAAATGAAGTAGGTAAACCATGTACTCTACTGAGAAGACTAATGAGGTCATTTACCTCTTCTATAAAATCACTACAAGGAGAATTTTTAGGCCACCATGTGACACCTGGCCTAGGAGCCTTCAACCATTTACTGTTGATCGTTATTTTTGCAAAATGAAGATCCTTATCATATTTTTCTTGTGCGGATTCCTTGGAAATCTACACATATGTGTTTGGACTTGGGCACATGAAAACTTTATCAAAGAAATCTGCATCAACTCCATCGCCACATTTTTTTTTGAATCCTTGACTTTCTTGTCATCCTTGTTATAATGAGAAGTGAATTTTAGCATGAACTCTGGATCCTAAGCTTCTACTGGGAGTGAAGCCACAAGATGTATGTTACTGTGAATTATTGACTTCATCCCATTGTCTACAAGTTGTTTCTCAGTTCTCTCAATAAACTCGCCCATGTCCACATGACCAATCTTTTTATCTCTGATTTCATCCACATTCGATGAAATCATAGTAGGAGGAAGCACACTTTTGTATTTGTACTTCATAATTTTTGCCTTGGAAGGAGACAAATCCGACATTGGCAGAATGGACTTGCAGGAGTGCAGATGCGAGATCTCAAAAAATATGCATAAAGAAACTATAGGACAAGATTAACATATTGTAGATGTTAGGAAAAAAATTCATTTTAGGAAATAGCAGCAAGGGTTTAAAATAGAGTGGTTGCATGAAAACTAGGGTTTGAGCATGGTGGGCACAAAAAGCGGAGCACAAATGAGTTAACTTGATAAGGCGAAAAGATTTCCAATGTTAGGAAAATTTGGAAAAAAATAGGTATATGCGATGGAAAATTATGAGATTTCATGTGGAAATGTCGTTGCGAAAATTTGTAATGTTATCAAAATTATCGAAATTATGTTTTGGGAAGAACTCTGCTTTTTTCTAATTTCGACAAAAATACTGATTTTGCAAATTTGGAAGATCTTTAATTTTTTGTCAAATCGTTAAATTTTAGCAATTTTACAAGTAAATCCATGTTTTTATTTGTTGGGTCAGGGAAAAACCATGACCCTACAAAAGGGTAGGCTTTCATTACTTGCACCATCAACAAAAATCATTGATTGTGCAAGTAAAGTTGGTTGAGTTTTACATTTGGTTAGCGCGGGGATTTTTAGCACCCTTACAATGATGAGGTATGTTTATTTTATGGTTAGGGAAAATCCCTGACCCTACAAGTAGGAATGACTTATATCCTTTTCATTTTCAAAAAAAATTAATGACTTAACAATTGGGAATCTTGATCTCTTGCACATGTGGGGTTTTCCATTGAGTCTACAAAAAGACAACATTAGATGGTTTGTAGGGTCAAGGAATAACCCCGACCCAACAAAGTTGAATTAAGGCAATAACATAATTTGCATCATCAATAAAAATTGGTGATGGTACAAATTAGAGTTTCATCTTTGCACAGTTGGGAATAAAACCCAACTCAACACGGAAAAGGCTTAAGTTCTCTTGCATCAACAATGAAAACTGCCAATGGTGCAATGGTAGTCATTCATTTTGCGTAAAGCCGGGTGTTACCCCAAATAATTCAACAATAAAGACTTTGGTCTGCACACATGGGGTTTAACAATGCATATACAAAGGAAAGGAAAGACAAGTCATGGGCGAAACTTTAAGCTGACCATACACTCATTTCAAGGGCGGTAAAAACCATTGTTGATACAAATGAACTAGGCAATATGAATGCTTGTATTCAAAGGAGATAAACCTTGAGGCTCAAAGTATGGAAAAGAACGATTAAACATTGTTGGAAATCGGAGACCCTAGAGAACACAAAAACTAAGAAAGAAACCAAAATTTAAAATCAAACACGAAATCATTAAATCTAAAGATTAATTAAAACAAAAATCTCTTAACAAAGAAGGGGAAAAAGAAAAGACATACCCAAAAATTAAAAGGCATTGATAAGAATGAAAAACCCATGGTCAAAATCTCCATGAATCCGCTCAAACCATATGCAAATGAAGCCCAAAGTTTTAATCGAACTCGCAAAGAGTAGAGAAGGGAGAATGATAAACGAAAATGAGGAGAAAGACAAGTAAAACTGACTTTAAACCAATTTAAAAGGACATTTAATGCATGCATGCGAAACCGAATTTGTAGGAGTGTGATCTTTTGGCGCACCTACAAATTCGATTTGATATAACTTGTAGAGTTGGGAAAATTTAACGATTATGCAAGCAAAACATATGTAACTTGCAAGGTCAGGGGAAAACTTCGACTTTACAATTAACTTGTTTATTTTGCAAACTTCACTTGCAGGGTTGAGTAAAAACCTTGACCTTGCAAGTATTTTTTTTAACTCCTGACAACTTAACTTTCACAATTCACACAAAAAGGTGAATTTTGATGAATTGACGAAGGTAATCGCTGAGAAGAAATTCTAGGACTTAGGACCACACACAAGGATACATTGACATTTGCCTTGTTTTGTTTGCTTAGAGTACATGGGACTACAAAACGAACAAGTTTCATAGGGGTTATCCCATGAATCAAGCGAAATTGGATTCAAGAATAACAAAAGGCTACACAAAGTACATGATGGGAAAGGTGAAAGTTAATGCATGGTATGAATGATGTGAAAAACGTGATGTGATTGTTACATGTGAGGGAAAAGTAAATTTTCATATAATGAAAGTGAATTATGGATGTTATGGGCATAACTGAAAGCATGGATGTGCAAGTACTACAGGTTGATAAATGAAATTGGTCCCTTCTAAATAGTGTGCTTTCGGGCATGTTGTTGCATGTCCCTTAAGCATTGATGTCAGTCAAAAAGTGGTGATTTTTGAGCCACATGTGCTTGTGTGTGCATGTGATTTATGTGTTGAAGATATACCTATGAAATATCAGGAGGCGAGCTTTGTAGCTCATCTACTGATATTTTTGACGAACTACTTGTTACTGTTGATGAATTTTGTATTTCTAGTTCAAATTGATGTTGTAAGGATAGTAGGAAACCATCCTTCTACATTGGCCTCTTATAGAGTTTCAATTGATTCCCATTAACTAACAATGAAAAACTGACATCATCAATAGTCTACAACTGAACCACTCCATTGGGGAACACTGTTTGTATTTCATATGGACCAAGCCATCTAGTTTGTAGTTTTCCTTTGTAATTCTTATATATTGAACCATAAAGTAGTGCCCAATAACATATAATAAACTAATTGGTTTTGATAAATTGATCATTCCATTGTACATTTTTTGTTTTTGCACAATTTTAGTGTGGTGTATTGCTTCCAGAAGGATCTCATCCAGTGCATTGAGGTTATGCAACCTCTCCTTTTGTGCCTCGGATTTAATCATGCCCAATTCGACTGGTGTCCTTAGATTTTTTAATTCAAATTCTATTGGAAGGATTGTCTTTTTTCCATATACCAATTCATATGGTGTAAAGTTTGTTGTTGTTTTCCAAGTTGTCCTATAATCCAAAACCACTTCAGGTAACCTAGTTGCCCAATCCTTCATGTGCATTTTCATTATTTTTTTAGAATGTTTTATATTTACTTACTAGTCATTTCCACTCAGTCATTTGCTTGATGGTGATAAGGTGTAGACTTTATATACCCGATTTTACATTCCTACACTAACTTGGTAAACAAGTCTGAAGTAAATTGTGGCCCTTGGTCTGTCACTATTTCTCTAGGAACACCATATCTTGTAAAGATGTCCTTATAGAGAATTTGGTTATATTTCCATCCCTTACAAATTTCAAGGCTTTGACCTCCACCCATTTTGTAAGGTAGTCATTACAAACCAATATATATTCCTTATTGTTGGATGTTGGAGATATAAGACCAATAAAAGCTAACCCCCATTTAGCAAATGGTTCTATGACTAATAATGGTTGTAATGGAATTTTATCTATTTTTGTAGGTCATCCCATCCTCTAGCATCTATCACAACTCCTTATAATTGACTACATCTTTATAAAGTGTTGGATATAATAGCCAATAATCAAAATATTAAGAGTTGTCCTCTTTGCTACAAAATTTCCTTATCTTTGCTACAAAATTTCCTCCATAAGGCTCATCATGACATACCTTGAGAATATCATGGACTTCATCTTCTCTAATGCACCTTCTCATTATGTTATCAGGCCCTGTGTAAAATAAATATCCAACTACCCATGAATAAGGAATTTAATTTTTTTTAACTAAATATCTTTTCTTCCTTGGTCAGAGATGTGGTGGTGTTTTCCCTACATCTAGATAATTGGCTATATCTTCATATCAAGGTGTATATAGAGATAGGGAAAATAAGTGCTCATCTAGAAATGAATCATCTACAATATCCTCTTTTGACTTTGTTGGCAATTTGGAGAGAAAGTCTACTACCACATTTAGTTTTCTTGGTTTGTCTACTATGGTAATATCAAACTCCTAAAGTAGAAACAACTATCTCACAAGTCTACCCCCAACTACTGGTTTGTTCATCAAGTACTTGATTGTTGTATGGTTTGTGTGGATAAATACATAATACCCTGTGGTGTAGTGTATGAATTTGTTGATTGCATGGACTACCACTAACATCTCCTTTTCAATAACTATATAGTTGAGCTCTATCCCTTGAAGGTTCTTACTGATGTAATATATAGCATACTCTAGATTCCCTTCTTTTTGTCCTAACATAACTCCAATTGCAAAATTAGAAGCATCAATATGGATATGAAAAGGCAATGTCTAATTCGGTCCTCTTAATACTGGGGTCTTTGTAAGTGTTGCCTTAGAGCTTCAAAGGCATGTTGACAAGTAGGTGTCCAATCTAACTCTACATTTTTAGATAATAGGACAAATAGTGGTGTTGCAATCTTACTGAAATCTTGTATAAATCTCCTATTGTAGCCATTATGGCCAAGGAAGCTTCTGACATCCTTCTATTTTTGAGGTATAGGAAGTGTTGATATTATCTCTATTTTATTTGGGTCTACTTGGATTCCCTTATTGGAAAAAAAGTGTCCCAAGACCACTCCCTCAGTCATCATCATGAAGCATTTCTCATGACTTAGGGACAAGTGGTGATATTGAGATCTTTGTAATACCTTCTCCAAATTAGCAAGTATTCATAGGTATTCTCATAAGTTGTAAAGTCATCCATGGAATCATGAGCAAAGTCTAAGAATATTCCCAGTACTACCCTTTGGAAGGTGGCAAGTGCATTGCATAGCCCAAATGGCAAGATAGAGTAAGCATATCTACCCAAAGGGCATGTAAAGGTTGTCTTCTCTTGATCTTCTAGGGCTATCTTAATCTATTGATATCCACTGAACCCATCCAAGAAGGAAAAGTACCGATTTTCTACTAATGAATCTAGTACTTGATCAATGAATGAAAGGGAAAAGTGGTCTTTTCTAGTTGTTGCATTCAACTCGCGGTAATCAACACACTCTCTCTATTTCCCTCATTTCTTAGGTACAATTACTAGTGGAGAGACCCACTGACTGTCAGATATTGGATAGATGTATCTTGCATCCAACAACCTTTGTAATTTTGTCTTGACTATGTCATGGACTATTGGGTTCATTCTCCTTTGAGGTTGCCTAATCGATTTATAGCCACCATTGATGTAAATTCGATGCATGTATAGTTTTGGGTCTATTCCTTTCATATCATGGTAATCCCATGCAAACGCAACTATGTGTGCTTGCAACACATTCAATAATGAAGAGTATTGTGCAACAATCAATTGATTGTTTACATTTGAGATCTTTCTCGATGTAATCTCCAAAGTCAAGGATGAAGCTTTAATATATGCTATATCAAGACTTGGTATATTGGGACTACAATTATGTGGTAATAAAGTATGAAAATTTTGAGAAATAAACTCAGATGTATTGGCATGGAAGGCCTTAATACTCATTTGGATCTTAATGATACCTAGCCCAACATGGATTTGGGAACACAAAATTTCTCCCAATTAACTAGAACTAACATCATTTTAATTCAACCCTTGACCAAAGGAATCTCTTCTGAATTTGCTCAATTTTTTCAGCCATATGCCTAGTGATCTTGAATAAGGAAACAAATAGTTATAGCTTTACTTATGAAGCTGGATGCAACTGGGATCCAAAATATGAGCACAATTGAATACCAATACAATCCTTATTTTCTACTTTAAGTTTTCCTTAATGTTACAAAAGTAAAGCTAACTCTTTTCATAATTAATGCTTTGACCAGAGACATTGGCATAATCCTCCAAGAATCACATCCATTTTTTGGCTTAAATAATAGATGTCATACCAAAGAGGATGGTTTCATCAACAATATTTGGTATAGATAAAGGTTGTAAAGTGGTAGCAACTTTAATCCATTTGAGGTTACCAACTCTAACTATATTCCCAATATTTATATCTATAAACTTATCCATAGTTATAAATAGATAAGGAGATAAAGGGTCACCCTGTCTAAGACCGAGCTACAAAAATTAAAGAGCCCTCTATAAGTACCATTGATTGAAATTTAGAATTTAGGAGTGTTGATAAATTCACCATTTTTTTAAGGACTTGAAGAAAAACTCCTAAGAAACCCTATCATAGGCTTTGGAAATATCAAGTTTCAAAATCATACCTTACAAATGGCTCCTATCCATTAAGTGGACAACTTCATGAGTACTGATAGTTTCATTCAAGATTTGTCTTCTTGGGATAAAGCCTTTTTGGTTCTTAGAAAACATCTTAACTAGGAAAGGATGGATTCCATGAACAAATATTTTAGAGAACACTTTATATATTTTTTGCATAAGCTAATTAGTCTAAAATATGCCATAGTAACTAGATCAATCTTCTTGGGAATGAGAACTATAAATGTATTATTAAGCTATTTTAATAATTTTCCAATTCTAAAAAGTCTTGATCAATAACCTGGTAACTTAACTTCCCACAAATTACTAGAAGTCTTGGAAGAACATAGGAGTAAAACCATCTAGTCTTTAAGTCTTGCAATCCCCAAAATAAAAAAATGTAGCTTTGAATTCCACTTCCAAAACAGGCTTGCTAATTTAAGGGAGTTATCTTCTCCCAAAAGAACTGAGGGGATGCAGTTAATAATTTTATCAACAAGAGGATTGTTGGTGCAAAGATATTTCCTAGCTAGGAGCCCGATTGGAAGTAAGTAGCAATCAATTATCCCATTTCATCCTTATTGACCTCAAGGCTCATTTCATCCAAAATTTTAGTAATAGTGTTTCTCTTTCTATGACATGGGGTAGATTGGTGAAGGATGGCTTGTTAGATCCATGGGAGGGAAAATATTATTAATTTAATCCTTGTTTGATTAAGAGTTCTAAACAAATAATCTTATTCTAAGTATAGAGGTAGCTAGAATAGATATAATGGAGATCAAGAAGTTTAACAACATAAACTTTGAAAATTATAATCTCAAGCTAGAAGATATACTTGAAGACTATGACTAATGAGTTGAATAGTCTCATTCATACAAGAATTGATGCACATGACTCTTACAAGATTGATAGAATGTTTATATAGTGTATTTTATATTTGGTTCTCTTGAATGTATCTGCAAAGAATACCACTGAGATTTTGTGGGATAAACTTGGCAACTTGTACCAAACTAAACCCATGGTGAACAAGTTATTCCTATAAAAAAAGTTTTATTTCTTGAGAATGGGAGATTGAGATTCAGTAAGCAGAGAACTTGAATGCATTCTGCATTCTTATTAATTGGATGACAACCATAGGCATGAATATGAATGAAGAAGATGAGTGTATAACCTTGTTGTGCTCCTTAAAACATTATTGGGATAACCTAGTGATGGTAGATGGTAGAATTAGCTCTACACTAACCATTTAGGAAGTGTTAGATAATTATTATTAGTATAGATGATGAGGAAAAAACTATAAGGATTCTCTTGTTATCAAATATTATTCACATGAGAAAGAAAAATAGATCTAAGTCTTTTGGTAAACCACCCATTAGGTGTTAAAATTGTGGCAAAACCATTTACATCAAGAACTATCATGATAAAAAGGATGAATAGGAATCATATGAATATCTAGATTCAAGTGCCTCAAATATAGAGATGAGATGTGTGTTTTTTGTACCCCTCGCTAGACATGTACATGAGGATGCATGGATTATTGACTCTAGATCTTATTTCCACATGACTTTGCATAGGGAGTGGTTTTTTTAGTATGCAAGAATTGATGATGGAAAATTCTATTTGGGAGGCAACATGTTTATGAAGATTATTGGTCATGAAAGAGTTAAGCTCATGTTTGGAGATGGATGGACCAACTCTCTTTCTAATATTATAAAAATTCCTATTTTAGAAGGGAACCAATTATTTATAATTAAAATGAATGATATGAGTGTATAGGTGGTCGTTGGCAAGAATTAGTGGTGTTGGCTAGGGAGTTCATAGTGCAATTCTATTTTACCTTGATTTAAATATTAATGAGTAACAATTCTAAGGTTCATAATTATGGGAATAATAAGATTATTATTGAGAGTACTATGGTGTGGCATGAATACATGAACCATATTTGTGTAAAAGGTCTCAATAAATTTGAATCTAAAAATATGATAGAAGATTAAATTGAAATTTCCTTATATTATATCTTATATGAGCATTATATTTAAGGTTCGAGAAAATGAGTTAATTTTTATTTTTAGATTTGATAGATCGGTAAGTATTTTTTATTTGATTCAATGTGTGATGTATTTGGTCCAATTGGTTTACCTTCACTTTAAACCCCCCTGGACTATATTCCTTTTATTTATGATATATCTAGGAAAACATGGATGTTCTTTCTCATGAATAAATATGAGGCCTTTTAAATGTTCAAGTAGTTTTAATCTCTTATAGAAATATAATTTTAGTTATGCAACATTTGATTACCCATAACAATTATGTGAGTATAAAATTAACAAACATAATAAGGAAACACATAATACTAAATTTACCTTGAGACACCCTTTTAGAAAAAAAAAACTCCACCATTAAAGAAAGGATCAATAATTTATTAATCTTCATGAATAGAATACATAAAAACACTCTTAACTCCCTTAAATTTGAAAAAAATTTGATAACACATGTTTAAATGTGAAATAACATAATAAAATTCCTATATCATGCCTCCAATTTATAGCAAAATGAGAGAGGAATACCATAAATAGTTTCCCAACAAAATATAACATCAAAACATAGTAAAATGTAAAAACACCCATGTCCAAATGAAGTGGATCTTCTTAGAATAGTAAATGTAACACTCAATGAACCATGAATAACAAAAGTAACCTCCATACTAATAGTAGAGGACATCTTTGACTTGCAACTCCTCCATAATGGTGTACATCAGTAGGGAGGAGTCTGCATATGGACCCCAATAATGATGCAAGATGTTATTCAATATGAGTGCCCATAGTCAAGGAATATACTAAAAATAGATTTGTAACTATCACTACTAAATCCACCTTCATGGATGTTGTTAAAACTAATATTCCAAGACAAAAAGGAGAATAATAATAATAAAATAATTATATGTCAAGAACATGGGTGTCTAAGTATCCAATCGAAGATTGTTGGAGATGCATCAAATAATACATTGAGATTGCGATTAATTACCACACTATCCTAATATTCTCTCGCCTAATATTATGCATTACTATGACAACCAAAGGAATGATTAAACATGGTCAAAGGCCAATGGATTTCCTACACCAAAAGAACTTCACATTTCTTGGTTGACTAAGGAAGTCTATAACATTATCTTGAGTATCAAACTCATATAATAAGACCTTACCATTCCCTACCATCTCACACACAAAATTGATATTAAAAGTCAATATTCCTAGTGCAATCATGTTGCATGGATTATTTTCCAAATAAATAGAACTTTGATTGTCACAACTAATTTTAACCACCTTACAATAAAAAACAATACAGGTACCCAAATTTTGTGTAAACATAATACCTCCTTAGAGGCATGTGTAGTAGCCATATACTCTACTTCCATGGTGGGAAATGCAATTTGTGGGCTACCTCTTTCTCTAACTTATTGCACCACCAAACAAAGAGAACACATAATCACTAGTGGACGTTTGACTATCTAAGTCACCTACCTAGTTTGTATCCACAAAGCTCTATATGTCCAATTCTAGTTAAAATCATTGTTACCATGATAACATAAATAGTAATAATAATTTCCTCATAAATATCTAAAAATCCTCCTAACATAAGTCCAATGTTCCTTTCCAAGGTTAAATATAAGTCTACTCAAAACTCTCACTGCTTGGGCAATATCTAGTTAAGTGCAAACCCTTACATACATCAAGCTACCAATAACACTATCATAAGGTTCCTTATACATATCCTCAATATCATCATCTAATTTGGAGCACATTGTAAAAACTAGTATTGGTACTTAATAAGTAATATTCAAATTAAGTGAAAAATATAAATTTATCAAGAAAATCATTATAATTTTTTTGATATTAACTTATTTATTTTTGTTGTCAATTTGAATACTCAATATTTTCTATATTTTCCAAATAAAGGAAAATAAAATTCATAGCCAACTTAGGCTCTTCTTTCCATTGAGCTAACTCATCCATATGGGATGATCAAGAAAACATGATCGATACAGACGATGTCTCCATCCAATATGGGATGTGCACTAAAACAACCATACATGGCTATAAGGACAAGAATAATACATATTTTTGTCCAAATATTTAGACTCATTGGGACCAATTGGGTCTTGAGTCACTTACAAAAAGGTCATAGTATGCCCATATTACTATAATGAGGATTTCTACAAGTCTTACAAAGATCTTCCACCCTTGGGATTTGAGCTACTAGCCAAGTCTAAGATTAATCCACTATGGGGATTCTTCTAATTATCAAAGATTTTCATTTTAATTTCTTTCATAATTTTTTGATTGAAATTCATATTTAGAATATCAAGAACTAAAACCTCACAATTTCCTTTATACCTATATACTAGATACATCTTTCATATATTCTATACTACCTACATACTTAGTATCCATGAGATCAAGGTACATGAGAACTGAAGTGTGTGATTTGTATGTAGGTAGATAGCTAAGTCTAGATCTATGCAACTGTACGAGTGGGTACACAAACCTTTCTAGGCGTTATTTCCCCAAATAGTTCTTCATCGACTACCACCCACTCAAGTGAAACAAAGAAGGAAACCTAGATAAGCATCTACTTGCAAACACCTAAAGGAGTGTTTGAGATGAAGTTTTAATTGTAATTTTTTCAAGTTTACCTATGATGTAAGTCTTATTTGAGGAATATTTCTCATTCACTCAAGCTTAAAGGTTTTCTTTACTTATAAATCTCCACTAGTTTAAATGGATGATGCCACAAACATCATTGATACAATTATGTTAGATTACAATTGCAATAGTTCAAGCATGATTACATGATCTATAAACGTGAACCAAAGACACCATTTATATCAAACACTATAATAAGTTAAGTTTATTTACAAGGGAACACTCACTATTTTTTAATCATGAAGATCCCTAATGGACAAGGTGAGAGCATACAATAGATATTTGTTCAAAAAATTTACAATAAATTATAAAATCAATATAAGACCTAACCAAAGGATTAGACCCCATTTTATGATCACCAAGATCCTTAATGGCCAAGGTGAGAGCATACAATGGTTGCCTAATTCAATTTTGAGGTCTATCATGTAGCTTTATAAGTAACAAGAAAATTTATGCAATCAAATATGTTAATTACCTTAAATTTAAATTAGCATGAAACTATATATAACGTTAGTAATAATTTTAATTTGACACTAAAGAGAGAAGTTAGTTTATATGTATGTTTCTAAATTCCATATATCACAATTTATCAACTTTAACTTAATATGAAATCAATTCTCTATCAGTCATAATTGAATTAATATTCTTTGTAATTCAAACAATAACACTAACTTTAAGGTGAAATAAAAATAATAATGTTAAAACTATGCTTCTATATACTTTATTTCTTTTTTGACATAAAACCCTATGATTGAGATTAAACTTTAAAAATTAAATAGATGATTCACATTTGGAATTAGACACTATATTTGTGGCCAAATTAATTTCAACTAACTTATTCTTAAATTCTCACTTGCAAAATACCTACAAGTTAATCTAATAAAATTTAATTGTAGAGATTCTCAACCAATAAAACTTTATACCAATATTAATAATTCATTGATGATATAAAATAATTCCTTGAATACAAGTTAATATCCTAAACATTTCAACCATGAATATCTAGTATAAGTAGACCAATCGTAGAAGAATAAATCACCATTGACAATACACATCAATAATAATCTTGATTATTATAAATCAAGATAAAAACCAAGCACCAAACTAAATTCATTAGATACTCTGGGTCTAAGTTCCATTACTTGAATAAATGATTATACTCATTTTTTTATTCTATAATGACCCAAAAAAATATATAGTAAATGAAACTTAATAATTGCATTATAGAATAGGTAAGAATTGCATATGAGTATATGACTTTAAGATCCAATAGAGATGAAATTCTTTATATTAGAATAACAGTCATGACTGAGCTACTATAGCTCAATCAATTTTCACATTCTTAAGAAAACTAAAAATACCAAAATACCACTCTACAAGCTAACAAAGTGTAGATGATATTATAATCATGAATATATACTCACTTGATAATAGATACAATTATTGGTAATTCTAATCCATGAAAACTATATTACGTCATAAATTATCTTAAGCTCATGCAATAACATATACTATATTCTTATAAATGAAAATAAATTCTCAGCACGTCTAAAAACCCAAAAAAAAATTATATCTACTAAGATTACAACAAAAAATTCAAATAAAACTTATTTTATGATATGTAACCACACATTTCATACATTACCCACAAAGAGAATTGTATCCATAACTAACCATCAAAGATAAATGAACCATAAAATGATACACACAACTTAAATCAGCTATGAAACATCCCTAACATAGCCTAAAACCTTTAAATCATTCACAAGAATACAATTATTGGAATATCCAATGCAAAATACTGCAATGTTACCAAATAGAACAACGTAGTGATAATTTACAATTCACAGATCCAGAGTAGGGTGAGAACTTACAGATCTTAACATCATGTTAGATGCTTTTATGGTAAGAAAATGAAAGGATAAAACTGTAACATGTAGCTTCGCCTGGGTCATGGGGAAATCCCAAGGTCTGTAATAATTACCAGGTTAGTATGATGTAGTATACATGCACAGATTACCATTACAAATACCAGGTAACATGCATGCAATCCAAAGATCTATAGAAAAATGAAAGAATTTCTAACTATGAATACCTGGGCCTAGATCTGAAATACAACAATATAAAATGCATCTTCTACAGGTAAATAAGCTAAATTCCATTATGATTTGTCTTCCAAAGGCATCATCTATTTCCCAATTATTTCCTATGCCTAGCTGAACCAAACAAACAAATGATAGTAAAATTTCATCGACATAAAAAATTACTTATACATTATTTTCAGATCAAACATTATCATGAAATTTCTTCAGTTCTCTTCAGATTTAAGTCATTTTTAAGGTGTTATTTCTATGCTTCAAAACCTAGAAATATAAAACCAGTAGTATGATTTGGAGTGTGTACCTATTTCCTAGCAATTCTCTTTCTTTCTCTATGATTTCCCTGTTCTTTCTCCTTTGGCATCTGCACTTTCTTTCTATCCACGCCTTGTTGGTCGAACAACCTTCTCTTTTAAAGTAAAAGAGAGTGGGTCATTACACATTTGAAAACTCATAGCTTTGTAATCATGCATGTTAAATTGTTGCAAAATGATAGCAACATAATTACTCTAACTTAACAAAATATTTTTGTGTATTTATTTCTATTGATTTTCATATTAAAAATGTATTTTGTAGCTTTTAATTTTTTTATATTAAATGTGTTATAAATGTAAGATTTGAGTTTCTTAGCCATCATCTTGTTGTTACCAATAAATATGTCATCCACATATAAGAGAATGATTGAAATCTAATCATCAATAATTTTAACATAAACACAATGATCCTCTTAATCCTAAAATAACTAAACTCAATGCAAAGGAATGGCACCACATCTTAGATAATTTTTTCAAACCATACAATGATTGTTTCAACCTGTGACTAAAATGTTCCTTCCCCTTCACAAAAAAAAACCATTAGGCTATTGCATATAAATCTCCTCCTCAAGATCCCCATACAAGAAAGTAGTTTTAACATTAGTTTTATCAATTTCAAAATTATAAGCTATAGTAATATATAAAAGGAATCTAGTAAAATCTAACTTAACAAAAAAAAAACAGTTCACTAAAGTCAACTCCCTCTTTTTGGGAGTAGCCCGTGGCCACTAATTTGGCCTTACACCTCTTTAACCATTCCATATACTTCAATTTTTTCTTATACACCCACTTGTAACCAATGAGATTTCTTCCCTCGAGTAAATTTATAATATTACAAGTATCACAACTATCCAATGTCATCATATATTTATGCATGGATTACATTCAAGACTCGCTATTGTTTGAAGATAAAGGTTCCCTAAAAGATCTAGGTTCATTTCCAATACGCAATAAAAAAAAAACACAATAGAAATCTAGTAGGTTATGCTTATCAACTAGATTTTGTTGTCTCATAGACCTCCTTAAGGTAGGATTAATGAGTTCTTCCTATTCTTCTATATGCTCATCTTGCACATCCTCATCAAAACGCTCTTTTTCATCTTCATCCCTTGATCTATTAATCTATTATTTCACATGTGCATCTTCCTTATTCTTGACCTTAATATCAAAATGCACTTTTTCATTTGCATATCTTTCCTTTGATTGTTCAAGACCTAAAAAAGATCTACCCGCCTAAAAATCACATCTCTAGAATAAATCATTTTTTGTGTTTGTAGATTCCAAAGATTATAACTTTTTGAATTTTCATTATATCCTATGAAGATGTATTTTTGGGCTTTTGGATCCAATTTATATCACTTTTCTTGAGGCACATGAACATAAGCCCCACAATCAAATAGATAAATATGTGAAACATGATGCTTCTTACCATTCCACACTCCATCTAAGATGTTTTGTCAACAAGAGTTGAACAAGGAGATTCATTAATAAAATAGTAAGTATTACTTATTGTGCATGATGAAATGTGAAATTTTAAAATAAGGACAATACTATGAAGGCACCTATTTCAAATTCAACAATCACTTACAATAGAGCATGAGAACAATAAATCAAATGAAATAATAAGCAATATTATCAGCACAAAGCCTAATCTTACTCCATTGATCTTGGACATGCTTCCATGATTTGATATGTGGATTGCTCTTCTTAGTAGCATGACCTTTGATAGAAAATGGATTGGATGATAATGATAGCCTAGATTTTATCAAAGCTATGTATCTTTTATGGCTTGGAAGGTGATGGTTTTATAACTTTTTCATGATGTTGATCAATGGTGAGAGCGGTCAAAAGAATCGATGGAAGAGGTTGATTGTCAGGACATGAAGAATACGCATGCGACATGTGTCCTTGTGAAGGGATTAATTAATGAGTTAACTGGTTGTATGGATGAGTGAGATTAAAAGTGAGTTTGAGTGAACTGAAATGTTTTTCAGTGAATTCACTTAATTGATGGATTTGAGAAGAATATTAAATAAATTTATTTAATTCATATGCATGATGGGAAGAATAGAAAACAAATAAATATTGAATTTTATTTATTTAGATGAAGTTAAATAGAAAAGAAAAGAAATTATTGATTTTAATAATTATAGAGGAAATTTGAGCTAATTAAATAATTATAAATTATTTTAAAACTATAGTAGATAAGAAGAATTAAAGAATTGGGGGAAAATGATGAACAGTAAGCTCGCATGTTGCAGCGTGGGCTACAGTTTCTACCCTAGCCGCATCTTTTTGCCTGAATTTTCTTGTGTTTGATTGCTCGTTTCGGTTGGTGGGTGTTAGATCTGTGCATGGGGGTTTTGTTTTGGCTATTGTGTTGGGTGGTGACGTGTGGGGGAGCTTGTTGCCTCCTCTTCTCTCCTTTTTTAGCAAGTTTTTCCCTGTTGTTTGGCTTCTGCAGTCTCAGCTCTCAGTGCTTTGTTTTTTTGGTGGATCTCCTTTGGTATACCCGTCTGGTATGGCTATGGGTGAAGCCTTAAGCGTTAAAAACAAGATGGATTTTAGGTCTACCTTGCATGGGCATATCCCATCTCCATCATTGCATGTAAATGTCGGGAGTCCGGTAAATAGAGTTTTGTCTATGGAGGGTGAGGGTGAGGGTAGGGGAGGGTGTGACTCATGTTTTTTGAAGACTAATGGGTGTTTAAAGTAGAGCCAAGTCAAACTAATTTTAGTGATTCAACCTGACTTTGTTGAAGAGGATGTGAATTATTTGAGGATCTATGCGCTAATATGCAAGTTAATGGGGATTAGAGTTTCTCTGTCATTTTTGGAATCTTGGGTTCATTGTATTTGGAATTTTGAAGGAGATGTCGAGGTTACACAAGCAGCCAACAATTACTTTATGGTTGTGTTCACTTGTTTAATTGATCGAAATAGGGCTTTTGAAGGCAGGCCTTATTTTTATAACCAGGTGAGGTTGTTTATTAAACCCTAGGACATCAATTTTAATTCGGCTGAGGAGCTTCCTTCAAAGGTGCCAAAGAAATCACTTTTTCATCTTGGGTTTGTTGCGATGGTCCCATGGGTTTTTATTCAACACATTATTGCTATTTTGTTGGGCAAGCCTATGGGACCATCACAACAAACCCAAGATAAAAAGGTAATCTCTTTGGCCCACATTTGTGTTGAGATTGATTTAAATAACCCATTACCAGATGCTTTAGAAATTCAGGTTGGGTCCACCTCTTGGATTCAACAACTTGGTTATGAGGCTATACCCTTTTGGTGTCAGATTTCATGAATATGGACACTTGTAAAAGAAATGTCCTAAGCTCGGTAATTCAAGTTTGACCACCATAGGGGATTCAACTAGGGGAGCTCCTTGCTTTGAGCCTTTGAAGGCTAAAGTGAAAGCCCCTTTGTCTGATGGAGAGGTGGATATGGAGGGGTTTACTCAAGCAAAATCTCACAATAAGGGCAGAGGCTTGAAGAGGACCCTTGAGGATCTAGGCAAGATGATGCCACTTTTAATCGATTCAAGGCTTTAGAAGATTTTGGCCAAAAAACGGTATCTCCTAATAAGGACTTAGATGACAATATCTTCTTGGAAGAGGAGCAGTTGGCCTCCAAAGAGGATGGGATCTATAATAATTTAGTGGAGATGGGTTCCAACCCATTGGCGGGTTTTGATCATCGCTAGGAGTCTCTTGGATTACTGATTATTCTAGTGATAAGTGAGGGGGATATTGATCCAACCATAGATCGGTTGGAAGCGCAATCGGTGGTCAAGATTCAGGATCCTGGTAAGGGCAACATGATCTCCTCTACATTGGGGCTGCACTAGAAGAATTTCAAGAAGGGGAACTTAGAGAAGCCCTCTAGGGTAGGGAGGAAGAAAGACAAGATCAAGTTAATGGGTGAGAATTTGGTGGAGCTAGGTTCAGTCAAGACTCTCAACTCCCATTTTTCTAACCTCCAAAAATGATTGTTCTCTCTTGAAATGTGAGGGGTTTGAACATCATCCCTGGACAAAAACTTGTTCGATAAATGATCAAGGCTCATTCCCCTAATTTTATTTTTATTTGGAAAATTAAGTTATCTGTGGAGGGTATGGTCAAGGCTACCTCCAAGCTTTGGTGGCATGGTCAGTGTCAGTGCATTGGGGCTTAGGGTAGTGCTAGTGGAATTGTGTGTCTTTGGGACAAGAGAGATATTTCCCTTCTATGGTGGATTTCGGGTAGGCACTCCTTGTCCATGGTGGCTTCAATATTTGACTCTAAAGAGATCCTTCTATTCTCCAATATCTACGCTCTGATTGATTTGGCTAGTAAAATTCACCTGTGGGATCATATATGGTATGTTTTCTCCTTGGCTCCTTTGTTTCTCTGGGTTGTGGCTGGTGATTTTAATGCTATCCTCAATCTTCAGGAAAAGCAGGGAGGGTTGGATCATCTGGAGGCCTCTTCATTAGTATTTAGGGATAATATAGCTTTTCTAAACTTGATTGATATAAAGCCTCTCAATGGTATGTTCACTTGGAGTAAGAGGAGGTGTGGGGTGAACTCTATTTTTGAGAGGTTGGACAGGTTCTTGGTTTCTAGTTTTTGGGTAGGCTATCAGTGGATCTCCTACTCGAAAAATCTTGACTAGAGGGTCTCGGATCACATGCCTATCATTTTTTTTGCACATGGGAGGGATAGTTCTAAGAATCCTTCTTTCAAATTCCAGCTTATGTGGTTGCAGGAGCCATGTCTGCAAGACCTTATGTAGGATTGGTGGTTTAGAGGTTTTCCTTCGCATGGGACAACCATGTATGCCTTCATCAAGAGACTCCAATTTAATTGAGGTGGTGGGCCTACCTTGATTGGCTAAAGCATCATGTTGCAGGCAAGAGGTCACAAAGTCCAGTCTCCCCACCGTCCCCGTGGTATCAGAGGGTGTGTTGCTCTAGCGCCACTGGTCACGTGACAAAAGTTTACCAAGTGCACTACAGTTTATAGGGGGACAGATACCCAACTGATTCCCGCAGTCTAAAAAATTAATTAATTAATGTGGATGAGATAAATTAATGTGAATGGTGTGTTAGCTTAAAATTATTTAATTAATATCGATAGAGGAATTGATGAGAAATGATGAGGTGATGAGATGGAATGCATTAATCATTTTTAGGTGTTTACATTTTTCCCCTCTTTGAGGCAATGTGTTTATTGCATTGTTTCCAAGAAATAATGTTGGTTAAAAATTGGTTGGTGGCATGCCTCAATGTGCCCTAGTGAGTGGAGATATGGAGGTAGGATGCCCCCTTCAGAGATTGACTATAAAAAAAAAATTTTGGTTGAACTTTCGATAGGAAAGATAGGCTAGATCTAGTGGGTTGGGGATGAAAAATGGATTTGAATGAAGGAAAGACGGGGATAAATGGTATGAGATGGAGAAATTGGTAAAAATTTAAGGTGTAGGGGTCAAAATTGGGTTTTGGGGGCTATAAATGGGGTATATTTGTGGCTCATGTAGCCCATTTACATAAATTATTTTTATGTATCATGATATAATTTTTGATATGAGACTTTGTTGTGGCAGCTTGCATGTAATGAGTTTATTGTGATGTTCATGATGATGATGTTGTGATGATTTATATGTGATTCATGTTATGATGATATGATGTATGATGATGATATGTATGTAATGTTAATGTGATAGTTATTTTTATGATAGTATGATGTAGATGATGATGATATATGTATATGATGTAGATGCACTTGATATTGTATATTTATGATGGATATGATGTGCTTGTGATAATATGGTTTTAAGATTTATGTGGTGGATATGATGCGATTATGATGTGTTATGATGATTTATATGATGATGATGATTATTATGTTATGATGATTTGTATATGATGATGTATATATGATGGATATGATATGAGGCATATGTTATGATTTGATAATGATGTGATGACCTATATTTATGATCATGTTGCAAGAAATGTGTGGATGTAGTGAGATGTTTAGGTGAATTTTTTGTGTCATGATACATAGATGAAATGATTAATTAGGATGGGATGGGAATGAATTATTATATAAGAAAAAATTGGGTGGAATGTAGGATTATGAATAATGATTCATTTTGTTGATAAAAAAATGAATGGTGAAAGATATAAATAGGTAGTGGTGTGGATGGGGAAAATGGAATGAGAAGATGGTATTCTTAGGTTATGCTTGAAACATTTAGAGATCAATCCTTATTTTAATGTAGAAAATGGACATTATACACCAAGGTATAAGAAAATAGGGAGTCATTCTATTCTTTGCATAGAATTTAACTTTACAAATAAAAGGTTGTCCTTATTCATACCAAACATAATAAAACCTTTTCAAATATATATGAGGAAGTAAGACTTAGAGTTTGATAGTTCTAGTACACAAAAGGCATCAAATGAACTTATATGCAAAGAATAGTTATTTATGCAAGAATCCATTCCAACATTGAGAAAAGGAAAGTATTTGTCTTGGTAATGTTACAATGAAATCCCACAAACATGTCACACAAAATTGATTATCATACCCTATTTTATGATTTTATAAACACACCAAGATATAAAAAAATTGAGGTGGTCTTGAGTAAGCATTAGAAGGAGATGACAATATAAATCAATAAGAAAAACAAAGCCTGAATCTCTTTCCAAAAGGGTATGTTGATATCGGATTGCCTATTGTATGAAGGATACATCCATTAAGGAATGGATTTTGATGATGAATTAGGTGGTTAAGCAATAGGTGTGCAAGTTGTAGGTTAGTTCAACAATGGTATTTGCTTGCTATTTTTATGAAAACTAAATATTTTTGTGTGGTTCATAGTTTTCTTTTGCTTGAGTTTCAAGTTTGGGTGGGGATGGTTTATTATGTATGGGATAGAGGGGATTTCATGTGTTCATTTATGATGGTTTGTGATAGATGGATCTATTATGGAAAATGTGTAAATGTGGAATTTTGGAAGTGTGAACTTTCCTCTCAAAATGATAACAAGGATCCACTAAAATTACTAGGTTGAGGAATATGCTCGCAATTAGGTATAGGATCATTTATTATGGGATGGGTGGACTAAATTTTATTATGACAGAAGGTAGGATGAATAATGATAGACATTGATAATTATCAAGCCATGGTAGGTGGACAAGTGAAATGTGACAAGTAGTACCATGTGTATGGGAGGCTTAACTTTATCATGGGTGAAATTGATAAGAACATGATAGATGGTAGATGGTGCTTTCTACATATGGCTCCTATAAACATTTTTTTCACCATGGTACATGACCAAGGTGCCACCAAAGTGGTTTTTTCCATTGAATGGATTATTTTTATTCTTATTTATTTATTTATTTTGTTGGGATACACCAAGGGTTAGGTATAAAATTTATTTAGATGATTATTTTTTATGGGATATTCTAGAGGCTCATATTCAAGTGTTGAAATTTTATAGGATCTTGATCCATAGCTGCTTGTGATAAAAAAAAGGCCCCAACCATTTAGGCTCAAATTTACCATTCTTGTCATGGTCTTGTTGATTCTTTTTATTTTCCTTCAAGACTAGGTCACCTACTTCAAATATTTGAGTCTTGATCCTCTTGTTGTAACTATTGAGAAAGTGATTTTGGTAGTCTTGTAAATGGTTTAGTGCATTGAGATGTCTTTCATCTAGTAAATCTAGCTCAAGCAATCTAGAAATGTGATACTCCTTGTGGTCAATAAGCTGTTGCAAAGAGACCCTTAAGGAAGGAGGTCTAACCTCAATAGGAAAAATGGATTTATAACCAAAGACAAGTGAATATGGAGTGACACCTGTGGGTGTATGGATATTTGTATGATAGTTCCATAAGGTAGGGTTAAGTTGTAGATGCCAGTCATGGGTAGCTTCGACTATTTTATTTAGGATTTTCAATGTGGTTTTGTTGGAAGATGTGTCACCAAAAAGTGCAGCCTTTGACACTTTTCACTCATTTGGACCCTTGCCTATGGATTTTGGACCTTTTTCAACCTCTTTTTACCCCTTTCCAAGCCTTGTTTCAAAGTGTTGTAAGGTGTTGTAAAACATTTTCACACTTTCCTAGGCTTTTCATCACTTAATCAACCCTTTCTTATGCTATAATGACCCCTTAATTCGCATACATGCCTTACCTCAGTGTGTTTCATGAGACAATCCCGAAAAACATCATTAACCACATTTTAATTCCCGACAAGCAATGAAAAATTTCCGGGTGGACTAGGTTGCCACCTTGGGCGACTTAGTCCCATGTGGCTTAAAATTTAAATTTAACTTAATATTCTTTTGGGATTTTGTCTCTAAAACCCTAAGGTCGGCTTGTGTGATGCTATTTCAGGGAAATTAGGGCACAAATTCTATGAATAAGGGTTATTCCCATCATTTTGCACCTTCTAAGTCTCATTTTTCTCCTACCTTCTTCATCATCTCTCATTCTTCTCAAGCAAGCTAGGGTTTGAGTATTCTAAGTCACCAAGACACCTCTCTCAAGAAGCATCCAAGGGCTAAATCTTCCATTGCTACAACTCAAGATCTATCATCAAGGCAAGGTAAAATCCATTTACTTCATGCTTCATTACTTTATTTCATCATCTTGGTTTGATTACTCAAAAGGGGTTTGACTTTAAGGCAAACCCCTAATTCCTAACAATCAACAAGTTTTCCTTCTTTGTGTGACTTGCAGGTCTTGTAGGCAGATTTGGCAAAGAACCAAGGTGGAAGAATATTCAACAATTTTTCCAAGCTCTTCAAGTTTGGAGAAACCCTACTTGAAGCTTGGGGGACCTTCACAAACCGGAATCTTCACTTTCGGGACCAAATACCTGGAGGAGCAGAAAGCATAGACCGAGGGCTTCCACTTCCAATTTCTAATCTTTAGAAATTTAGAAGAGGACTAAGTCACCAACAATGGCAACCTAGTCCCTCTAAACTTGTTTTTCAAAGATTTTGGTGGATTTGGATACCTTTTTGGCCGAAACAAACTTCGGTGCAGTTTTCCAAAAAAAAAGACTAGGTCACCCAGAATGGTGTAAATGTCCCGATAGGCTTAAATTTTAGCATCAACAAAATTTCTAGCTTCTACAAGTTTCCAGGTGCACAATCCTTTCATCTCCAACTTTCTGTTTTAGTTTAATGTATATTTCTTAGGTTATCTTGTACATACTTGCATATCATTATGTGTTTTCCAGCATAGTTGCATTCTTAGGCTTTACGTTACTATTTAGTTTCTATTTTCCATCTCTAGCATTTAGGGTATTCCGCACACATCACTTTAAGCCCCTAACCCCTTTGAATGAACCCTAAAATGAAAAGGTGTGAAAGAGAGCCACATTTCCTAACTTAGCTTCTAGGTGAAAAACCCTAGAAGCTCATTGGAGAATCCTCTTTCCCTTCTTTGTTTTTGGTGGTTCAAAAGCCTCAACTTGGACATTACTCTATGGATAATAGGGGTAGAAAAATGGTGTTGGATTTGAGATTGATGGAAAATATCACATATGTCTTGGCTCATGAATGGCTTACCATTTTTTGTGATAATTGCAAGGGGAACACCAAATTGACATAATGTAATGGAGGATAAACTTATCTATTTATTTGTTGATGATATAGATTAATGGAATGACCTCTATCCACTTCATGAAATACTCGGTGGCAATGATAATGAATTTACAACCATTTTATGAAGGGGGAATGATTTTGCACATGAGATAGATTCCCCATTTGATAAGGGCCAAGGAGGAGTTATTAGTTGTAATTCTTATGTTGGTGGATAAATCAAATCTCTGTGTTGTTGGCATTGAAGAATTTTTTTAGTAAAATAATGTGCATCTTGTTCCATGGTTGGCCAATAGTATTATGTTCACAAAAATTTCTTGGCATGTGTAGGTTCACTAGAATGTGCCCCACAAACACCCTCGTGAACCTCATGTAAGGTAGTTTTAGCTTCTTCCATGTTAAGACATCTAAGGAGTGCACCATCAAGACCCCTTTGGTATAATGTATCACCAAGGATAATGAAACAAAAAAAATGGAGGATGAATATTTTATTTTGGGTGTTGGAGAACTTGTGTGGAAGAGTATTGTCATGGAGGTAAGAATAAGTTGTATAAATCCATGAGGAATCAAGAGCAACAAGTTTGCACAAGTTCTAATTCTATAACATAGAAATTTGGGATTAAGATTTGTTCAACCAAAAATTTATAGCATTGGCTATTATGAGGCACGTCCAAGAGAGATCCAATAGTGACCATGGCATCAACAACTTTGTTGTTCAACCTCGATATATGTTCAAAATAAATCCTTGAGAGTTATTATTTAAGCTATCAACCATCCTTTTGTAAGGGATTCATTTGTCATCTTTCATTTGATATTCATCATTTACCTATTTTATGACCAATTGTGAGTCTTTATAGACTTTAATTTCCTTTATGTGTCATCAAATTTCCATTTTCAGCCTTGTAATTAAAGATTCATATTCAACTATGTTCAAGCATGTAAAAGCCAGTCAATATGCTTTTTGAATATAATCTCCTTGTGGAGAAATAAAAAAGACTCCTATCCCTAAAACATGTTCAGTATAAGAGCCATTGAAGTACAATTTTCACAAGGTTTTTGGAATGATGGTGAATACCATTTCATCTAAAAAATTGAAACAAGAGGATTATCTACAATCACTAGTGAATTAGCTAATTGATCATAAATAATTTGTCCCTTAATAGCCTTGTGATCCACATATTCAATATTAAATTTTCTCAATATCATGATCCATTTTCGAATTCAACCTATAAGCACAACCTTAGATAGGAGGTATTTTAATGGATCAACCTTTGAAATGAGCTTTGTCTAGTGATTGAATATAGTTTGATATTTTTTGTGAGACAAAGGCAATTGTTAAGCATGCTCGTTCTATTGGAGTATAGTTGAGCTAATATCCTACCAATGTACAACTTATGTAACAAATTTCTCTTCCTTTCCCTATGTCATCATATTGTGTAGGAAGAGCACCTAATGCAATTGTGGTGGTAGAGATATATTATAAAAAAATTCCTTGGAGTGGAAAAATCAATATTGGAGGTGAAGTGAGATAGTATTTCAATTGTTGGAATTCTTCCTAATGTTTATCATCCCATTTAAACTGATTTTATTTTGTAGGAGATGTGAGAAAGGGTGACACCTTTCTATCAATTGGATGATAAAAGATCTGATTTCTTGGAGTTCACCCTTGAGATTACACAATTGTTTTAGATTAGTAGGTGGATAAATTTGAACAATTTCTTTTACTTTGGCTTAGTAAACTTTAATGTCTCTATGATAAATAATTTACCCTAACAATTTCCTTGAATTCACACCAAAAATACACTTCAAATTAGATTTAGCTTCACTTGATATTTTTCTAGCCTGTCAAAGATTTTGTTAAGTACATTCAAGTGACCTTCTCTTGTGATGGACTTCCCTATTAGTTAATCTACATAATATTTTAGGATACTATGAAATAGATCATGAAATATCATTTTCATTATTGTTTAATATGTGGCTTCAACATTTTTTAGGCCAAAAGGCATCACTTTCAGTAGTACAGCCCCTAAGGACATATGAAGGCTATTTTGTGTTGATCCTCAAGGGTGATGCATATTTGGTTGTATCCTAAAAAACCATCCATTAAGGAAATTATTTCATGACTAGTTATATCCATAATGATGTCTATATTAGGTAATGAGAAGTCATCTTTTGGACATGATTTATTTAAATATTTGAAGTGATTACATATGTGAATACCCCCAATAACCTTAGAAATAGGGATAATATTATATTTCTATTATAAATAACCAATGGGTTGGATGAATCCAACATCTAACAACTTTTGTAGCTCAACTTTGACCAATAATGTTATTTGGGGATGCATCTTGCACAATTTATATTTTATCGGTTTTTCATTTAGAAAAAAACTATTAAGTGATGAACTACTAAAGAGGGATCAAGTCTAGGATTTCTACATAAGACCAAGTAAATTTTATATTCCATCTTTGGAAGAATGTTGTGAAGTAACTTTTCTCCTAAGGTGATAGTGATGTTGTGAAAAATGTGATGTTGGGATTTTGTGTTGTACCAATACTTGTTTACTATGATAACTCAACCAAAAATAGAGATCTTATATTTAGAAATGGTGGGAAGGAAAAAACTCCATCCTTAAGAACCTTAGGAATTATTTCAACTTTTGGATACATCCTTTCTTTTTACTTTTTAATGATTTGATAGCCCCACATTGTGCTTTTCTCTAGGGGTCATCTTATTATTTTTTATTTATTTATGTTTGTGACTAAATGATTTGGCCTACTCACCAAAGTATGTTTTGACATCAAGCTCTCTAAATAATATATATTTGTGATATACCAATCATGTATTGTCTTGAATCCCTAAATTTTTTGTGATAAATTTGTCATTTTGAAATGTTCCCAAAACCAGAGGCCGTTGTTGGTCCTAATCAATGAGTTGGGGATAAACTAGTGGAAGGTTTTTAGATTGTGATGTGGAAGTGAATGATATGGAGGATAAGGTACAAATGAATAACTATTGAAATATTTTGGTGATATCCATGAAGGATTCATCAAAGGTACCATCATTAGTAGATTTAATTTAAAGGTAAAAAACTTTGGCTACCTCAATAGGGATGCACTCAAAGTCTGAAGACATAATTTCCAATGTCCCATACCCAAAACATTTTTTTGAATCCCAAGAACTCCTTGACTTTTATATCCCCTATTCTTGATTATACAAAGATGCTTAATATACTTATCAACTGGTAAAGTAGACGCGTATTTTTCTTCTTTATGCAACCATGTGGAGATGTCTTCTTCTATGGAATCTTTATTCAACTCTCCTAATGTGAAAATTGTATGGGTTTACATTTGATAATAACTATAGATGTTTTTTGGGTCAATTGGGGCTTATTATATGATCTTGGTGAAGATAGAAGTTTCCCTACATAGAGGGATTCTTTCAAGTTATATCCTCCACATCTTTCTCATTGACTTGGACCTTGATCTTAGGGATGGTGATGTTTGGAGTGGATTATGAAGATAGGGTGGATGAGTCTACATATATGATGAGTAAGATGGATTTGAATCATTATGAGGTACTTGGTTAGATTTGTAATATATTCCTTTCATGTTTCTACAATATTGAAAAGGGTGAGAATCTCCATAAATAATTACTTCAATACCATTGTAGGGGAATTTCATGAATTTGTGGTATGAGGATGGTTCATCCTACATGGCATGTATCCATGGGCAACCTAGGATATTATTGTATGAGAGATATAGGTATGAGACTTGACAATTAGTATCTATTATAGTAGAACCAACTTGGATGGGAAACTTTATTATTCCCTCAGACTCATGCTCAACATCCTCATATGCTTTTATAATGATATGTATCTATGAATTTATGATGCCATCAAGATATCCCAATTGTTTTATTAATTTAAGAGTGCAAATATTCAAGCTTTCTCCACCATCTATCAAGACTCTTTCGATTTTACATTTTTGGATGAAAACTTCTAGATGTAGATTTTCATTATAGGATGGATTGGTAGTTTGAAGGTATTTTTCAATGAATATAAAATGATGGGTGGAGACAATGTGTCCTACTATGGCTTGAAATTAATTAGTATTTATGTTAGTGAGTATAAAGGAATCTTGGAGTGATTTTTCAAGAATCTACTTATGTGTGAGGGATATACAAAATTTTTCCAGAATGGATGTTTGTGCGAGTGTTTTTCCTAGATGGTCCAAGAGGCTATATTCATATAAAGGACATGATGTGGATTGAGCTCCTTGGGAAGTTACTTTACCATGATGTGTGGTGACTGCATATTTATGAGTATTTCCTATAATAGATATGGGGGTGACATGGGTATCGGTTTCTTCCACACGAGCCATAATGGAGTCATATCAAGTAGAGGCATGGTTGGAATTATTGTATTTATTTTATTTATTGGGGATGTTCCCTTTACCATGGTCAAGAATTGGATCCTTTTATATGCCAAGATCATTATTGGATGAATTGTTGGGATGATCTTCAATGGTAATGTCAGCTTGGTCAATAAAATATTGGATGATATTTTTTTAATTTCATACGATCAGGAGTCTTATGGCTTTTGACCCTATGGCATTCACAATGTTTATTCTCTTTGTACCATGCAGGTTTGAATTGGGGTTCTTCACGTTGTCTCACTTTAGACAACTTGATAAAGTTTGATTCGACCAATTTTCTTGAGGCATATTCGATTGGTTCTCATAGGGGAGTGCATTTTCATCTTGGGGTGGATTTTTTCCTAGGTGGTCTTTTGGGAATGGTAAAATTTTGATTGTTTGGGTACATATTTAATTATGGTTGTACATTTTGGAAATAAATTGCATCTACCACACCATCATTGATAATATTTTTTCCCATATAGGTGGGGTTTGTCATTAGAATAGGAACCGTTGTCTTTTTTTTCCTTATAGATTTTGACAAGACCCTTAGCAATGAGAACCTTTTGTATAGTTATCTTTTTTCTATGATTTCATCAAATGTATTGGCATATTGAATTTGCAAGAGAAACTCCATCTCTTGGTTTAGATTTTGGATAAATATGTGTGCGAGTTGTTTTTTTGGGGATAGGCCATAGGAAATCTCTTTTTGTATTCCTCCATCATTGTAAAAAGGCAACGAATGATTCTTTGTTTCTTTGTTGTGTGTTGCACAAATTAGTCATAGAGATTTCATGCTCAATATTATATGAAAAATAAGTAATAAATTTTTTTGCTAAGGATTTTATCCCATGGGGTAGATGAGTGAACCACTCAATATCTTGAGCTCCTCAAATTTGGGGAAAGAGGCACATTAAATATGTGTTATTGTAGGAAACCTCAAGGAAATCTATGTAAAATTTCTAAATGTGTTTGCATGGGTTACCTTTTCCTTTATACTTGTCAAATTTGGGCATTCCAAAATTACCAAGAAAAGGTATCACTTGGATAGATCTATCAAAAGGATAGAGACATATGTCTTCAAGAGTATAGTTTCTCTTGGTGTGTCCCATTTTAATATCCACTATTTTATTTTGCAAGCTTTGAATTTGTTGTACCAAGTCACATGTGTAGGTACTAAGGTGGATGTGTTGATAGGAGGTTGGGTAGTCAAATTTGAATGGTTTTATGGAATGTTATATGAATTTAATTGGTAAGTTAAAGGATTATGATTTTGGGGTGTGCGTGTTCATTGGTATAGTAGATGTGGAGGCTTGGGAGATGTATGGGATGGATGAGGATATTTGAGGGTTAATTATGGGAATTTATATAATGACATGACTAGATGGGATGAGTTGTTGAAAGATCATATTCATGTATTGTAAAGCTAAGGTTGATGAGTGAGCATTAAATGGTGGTATGGAGGGTTGACTTGAATCAATTGGGATGGATAATTGTGGTATAGAATCATTAACTAATTGTGGTATGAGGACATTTGTGATTGGTGTATTTGATGAACTTATTTATCCTAAGGATTTTGACAAAATGTCAGTTCTATGATCTTGCTCCTAGAGAAGGGTGGTGTCAAAATTAGAGTGTAACTTGGCATCCTTTTGAGCTAGCATAAGAAAATAGCGATTGGGATATGAAGCAAGAAGATTTTCCATGACTTTCATCTCTTCGAGGTCTTGTTTCATTTCTTGCAATTTTGTTGGTGATAGCTTAAAGTAATCTTGAGTGTTGTCTTTTGAAATAGGAATAACCTCTAAAGAAGATGGATGGGGTGTTTTGTATACACTTGGGATGAATAGGTGACGAGGCATATTACCAAACTCATATTGATTAACATCAATGATTTATTTTATTTTTGAGTCAATTTGATGAGATTCCATGAGCTTCTTGTGTTGGGACCTTGTGACAAGCATATAAAAGTTTCAAGACCTTGGTAGATAATTTTGAGGTGAAATTGGATGATTGGTATGAATTTGGGGTTTAGGAATTCTCAATATATGATTGGACTTAGACAAGGATATAATGGTTTAGATTATTTTTTATGGTTTGATTGATAAAAGATGATGTTGGATATAACCAAAATAGACCAAATCAATCTAGATATTCTAATGATAAGGATTGATAGGATCAAGATTGTTTTACATGAACTATAATTATGTGTTCAAGAAAAAGGGTTGAGAGTGGAGTCTACCAACTTAAGAATAGCCAAATTTCCTAGGCTATTTTATCCACTAGTGATATTGGCTAGCTTAACTCTCTACTTGAAATAAGGAATTTTTCAATCAAAGAAGCAAGCTAGAAATAAAAGATAAAAGGTAAAAGATCCCACAATACTGGTTTACAATTTTTGACCAAACTGAACATTGAACTGAATTTTTTTAACTAAATATTCACTTCCAGGCACCTATAGAGGCTAAACCGTGAGGAATTTGAAGATGATGCAAACTAGTGATTTGTGACATTTTTTCTATAGCTTCTAAATATATTTTTTTCAAAAAAATTGGAATCAAATTGCACTTATTTTTCCATCTCCTTTGAAAACTAGTTTTTAACAGTAAACACCATTTTTAAAGAGTGATGTTATTGACTACCACATAACTTTTTTTCTATTAAGGATAAAATTCTATTTTTTTCAAATTTAGATTCATAACTATGATATCTAGTGCATGGAATTGGTTTCATAGCATTTCATTGAATATTTTTTTCTTAATTAAGTTTCAAATTCAAACAAGTTATAATTTAGACATGATTTACAAGCTAAAACATAACTTTTTTATATGTATCGAAATTCAATTATTTTTTTTGTTGGATCAAGGACATCAATATCTAGTGCATAGATATTTTTCAGATTTTTTTTGATAATCTGCTAATTTTCCACATGTGAAGAATAAAGAGCTTGATTTTCGATGAAAAACCTACATTCACAAGAAATAAAAAAATAAATATAATAATCAAATTAAATCTATTTAAAATTATAATTTTTGGGAAGTTCATAATAAGGGCTACATAATTACAAAAAATAAATTTTAAATGAATTCCTTTGATCCCCCAAAAGGTAAATCAAAAGTGGTTTTTTATCAGCATTTTGATAGGTGCAAAGGACACTTTGTTATAGGTATGGTTTAAAACTAGTGGGGTTCTATCCAAGGTGGTTTGATCAAACTCTCTTCAATTGGAATCCTTTAAATGGAACTTTTCAAGGCTTAAATCATTATATTTTCTAAAAATATGTGATTTCAGCAAAAATCAAGATCTCCCAGAAAGTGTAAACCACTATTGTGGGATCGCCCTAGTACTAGACTAAAAAATTTGGTCCTTCGATAAAAAGTGACTAGGCGATAAAAGGATATGTTGATTGTGGATGAAGACAAGTTCAAAATATTGTTTACCAAGTCTTGTCAAGTATAATAGTCCTAAAGTCCAAAATATGAGATGGGATGTTGATGGATAGGAAATGCGGTTTGACTCAAAATTTTGACAATAGGTAGGGTGATGGACTAAGATGGGAAGTTTTAGGTTTGCCTAGACAAATTCTAAAAGTTTGATTTTGTGATAATTTAGAATCTCAAAATGCAATCAAGAGCATCAAAGTACTGATCAGATATGTAGAACAACAAATCAAAAGTGCAATGCAATGACTCAAAAGTGTAGGAAAGTATCTCATAAGTATAATTTTTTCAAAAAAATGTGCAATATAATAGATTAAAAGCACTATTCCATCTATTTATTAGATGAAAATAGTTACAAGTCAATAACATAGCTTTGTGTGTCAAAATTGGTATTTATAGTGAATAATTTTGGATAACTTGTTTCTTTTGGAAAGAGATGAAATTAACAAATGATGATATTTGAGGGTGTGAAAGTTGAATGTATTTTGTTGGTCTTATACATGAGAATAAATTATAAACAAACTAACATCCCTAGAATTATTCAAGTAGGACTGTCTTCATAGTGTAGGCCCATACAATAAAATACCTCAAGATAGTGTAGGACAACTATCTTTCAAGAGTTGATAGGTAGGGATCTAGTGGCATGTAATCAACTCACCTTTTCCCTTTATGTTGAGGACCTCAACATCGTTCCCAAATATTTTCTCTCTACTTAGGGAGGTACGTGGTGAGTAACTTCATGCTTGATACTAAGCCTTGTACTACACTAAGAAGATAGTCAAAGGACTTAGGCTTCTAAATTTAAGGCTCGCTAAGGAATTTGTGAACTAAAGGCCCATCTATAAATTCTTGGAACTAGGAAGGATTATCTTATTTTATTTGCCTCCAATTATTGGAAGATCAAGTTTCTTGAGGCTCAGCCACATATGAGGGTGAACCCACAATAGTGGGTTACAATTTATTTAATGAAAACAAATTTATTATAGTTGGGAAAAGGTGCAACACCCTTTGATCGAAGGTGCACCTTCAAATGAAGGGGGTTCATTGAAAGGCATGTAACTTCATTCAAATGGTGCCTTCGAATGAAGCACCACATAATTTTTAGGATGTTTTTTTAAATAAAATACAACCTTCGTTCACAGGCAAGCTTCAAATGAAGGTTAAAGTTTAATTTATTTTTTAGCAGAGATTAAGTCAATTCTAGTACTGTCATTTTCATCTTTTGCACAGCGAGAGGAAGGCGCGACAAAGGTGAGATGAAGGAAACCTATGAATGTAAGAACAACAAAGGTCAAAATCACATGGAGAATGTCAAAAAATATGTGCAAAAACCTGTTTGTTTAAAAGGCTACCAAAATCTTGTCTCAAATTCAATAATTGAGTAGTCCTAAAACCTCACAATTTTTAGATGCTTAATTAAGTGCATGGATAAATCTTGGGCAAATTGACATGTGGTATCCCTCTATTTTTTAGGATTTTATTTTGCTAGGGTTTGTGTTGTTCCATGTTACCAATGCTTTCTAGAAGTTCATGTCCTCATGCAACAATGGAGAATACATTCATACAATACCAAAATGAACTTGTTAGTGTTGTACATGTTCTCAAACAACAAATATACACGTGGAACAACACCCTACGACATTTTCTGGTGTTGTCCCACATTATCCATGCATGCTTCATTCCTTACTTGCTGATGCAAATGGAACTAAATTTCACTTTTCCTTTTTTGAGGTTCACATAAATGGTTACAAAGTGTGAAAATAAATTCCGACAAGTTGTCTATGTTATTCTTTTATTATTTTATAACTATAAAGAATAAAACCTTTATGCAACTATTATCTACATTACTTGCGCTTGCTCCCAACAAGAAATGGATATGTATCGTTTGCAACTTTTCAAGAAGTGTGAGGGTTGGAAACTTGCATAACCTCATACATTATTTTTTCCCTTCACCTTGCTTGCTCTCAAGTGGACTTGCTTGCTCATACTCACTCCATAGTGACTGAAATCTACTCCTTTCTTGCACAACCAAGTAGAGTTAGCCTTGAACACAAACCGCAGTTTACAAAAGAAACTTGGGATGCTACCACATGCTCATACACATGGCATCACTCTTATCCAAGCATCATAAGACAACACCTTCCTATATATTGGTGGTGTAGAAGAATAGTGTTCCTTCTTGTTACTTAGGCAATTAATTACAAGCATCAATCCTCCCCACTTAGGCAATTAATATTCTCCAATGTCTAAGGAAGTGCCAGAAAATATACTTGGAAGTAAATATTTTTTCATCCATTTCTATTATGACCAATGATGGATTAATATATCTTGGAAGTAAATGTGGAGCTGTAAGAGCTCCTTCAACTTTGATAATTATATAATGGGGAAACAACCATGACATAACAACCTTTCTTATATCATTAACCACATTCTTCGGAAAACTATTCACAGACATTGTCAATACATGAGCTAGTACAATTATCCACCATCCTCCAAAGATGTCATAACCATGTGAATATTGATTATGCTGAAATAATTTAAAAATACAACGAATAGGGATGAATGTGGCATATTAAATACATAACATTTATAACATCCAATAAAAATGAAATCATATAGAAATCACCCCATCTTGGGCCTCTTTGAATTGTTTTGAAAAATTCACTGATAATAATTACCCAAACAGGGACTCTCCTTTCAAAATCATGAATAACAAGGGGACCTAGGTGGGACTAATTGCTTTATATCTGCATCTTTTTTCCTAAAAGATCTATTACTGATTTGATCTAGCTCTAGTTTGTTAACCCATGGGTTAGGATAAGAAATCATCTATTGAGCTTGTCATATATTTTATAAACGTTTGCACCATTTCTGAATGGTTGTTGCATTGTACTGGAATTTTTTCTTTGAAGGTCAAAGAGTCGTTGGAAAATTTTTGAAGAGGCACTCATGATCATCTTACCATTTTTTGTCTAGACCCTTCTTTTTTAATACTGCAGTAGTTTGAAATATCTTGGATCAAATTTGGGCATGGAAAGACATTAGCCTTTCCTCAAGTTTTTGCAATTCTAACTAATTAATATGTTTGACCCACTTTTTCTCTTCTATCACTAGGTCTTCATTCTTTGTGTCATAGCCAGCATCATAATCTTCAAAATAACAATACAAATCATTGAAGCAGGACTTACATGGCCAACCCTTTTTGTAAAAGTATTTTGGGTCCCTTCATTTTCTTCTACTAGTAGCTTTGTTGGCCATCTTCCTATCCCTTCATTTTCTTCTACTAGCAGCTTTGTTGGCCATCTTCCTATTTGAATGTGCTTCCTGCACTCAAGATTGCTCAAAAATTTTATCTTGCACCCAATGATAAAATACAAAGGCACAATTTTTTTTAAAAAATTGTTGGAAAACCAATAAACATTGATTAGCACAAGGCATGGCCGACCAACAAACCCTTTTGTAGGCATTTCTCTTGATGTTCATTCTAGTTCTCCCCTTGCACTACTTTAGATCACTAATGTGGATTCCAATCAACTTGTGTGGATATATGTACTCAGATAAATAGAGAGATAATCAAATAATTTGACAATAAATAATGACTTTAACTAATTTCTTATGTGCTAGGGTATCAATTGCTAATACTAGCATGCTTATTAATTGTGATATGTTGCTAATTCATCAAATATCACAAAGGTCACTTCTTTTCCTTTTTCTTTAACTACTTCAAGATGTTGTGTTGTTGTAAATGCCATCTATTCCATCAGTCAAGATTTAATAGCATAAGTGTGAAGGTGGTTCTCTCCCTTTATCCATCTCCTCCCAGTCAAGGATTTGGTTTCTCACAATTGTATTCAGTGCTTTGTTGTGGTTTAGCAATTTGGTTTGTCTTTGTACACTTTCAAATGAATTTAAAGAATGCAATTCTTTTTTAATTTTTATTGAGTTGTTCTTGAATGCCCTCATTATGTGTCACTTTTTGATTGGTTTCTTGTTAGCCTCTATAGATTATTTATTAAACTCTTTGTCACATTCACTAACAAGACATTGGTTGGGGGTTACCTATAAATTGAATGAGTGTTGTAGAAAATATTTTTTATGATTGTATTTGGCATCGAGTAGGTCTCAATGATGTTGTAGTCTAGGGGATGCAATCATCCAAAGCTTCTTAATGTGTGATCGCCAATAGGAGAGGAATATTTCCAAGTTCACATATCTCACCTTTCTATGAAGTTATTTTTTATGAGTTTCACTTGCTTCGGATGTTCAAAATATTTGATTATGTTAGTTATCCTTATTGACATTTCAAAATTAACTCTAGTTACTTTGTTGATGTTTATTAGAAATTTTTATACTACATGATAAAGACTTACGTTGCCTGATTTACTGCAAAATTATAGTCAACATTAGAGATAGGCTAAAGATGGAACATACAATTGCAATATCATCTGAATATTATTCAACCTCGAGCTTTTAAAATAAGATATGTAGACTAACTCACCTGTCCAACAATGGAAGTTGAAAATTTCAACCCTCTCATGAAATTCAAGTCATATGAGACAATCACTAAATGTCAACATTTTGATATTATGTATTAGGTGGTGTTTTTGTAGTGACTCATATTATGTTATTATGTTCAAATATTAGATTATTTTTGCTCAACCATATAATGAAATCCAATTTTTATAGCTAAGTTTAGATTCTAGTTAATTTCTCAAGCCTAATCTAAGCTTCTAGAAATTATGAAATAAGAGCTAATTTGTGATGATGTTTGAAATTCTTCTCTCTTCCCCTCTTGACTTCCATTTTATTTCTAATTAATTTAAGAAATTATAGTGTTTGTAATTCTTCTCTCTTCCTCCCTTGATTGTCATTTTAGATTCTAATTAATTTATCAAGCCCGACCTTCTAGAAATTATGAACTAAGAAATTGTACTATGCTATTTAACTAGAAATAAAACAACAATCAAGAGAGGAAGAGAGAAGAATTATGAACACTATATTTATCCTAAAAAACCTTTGAAGAAAGAAAAAACAAACTATGGAAGTGGCAATTTACTACTACCTGTATTATTAGCAAATTGTCATATTCAATGAGTACACAGATGATTGGATACAATCTGCCCCTTCTTCCATTCAAGAAGACCTTGGCTATGAATGTAATGTGTTCCTTGCTCCATTAGCTTCCTATCTCTATTGTTTGTCTATGCTTCCATGTTCCTTTCATTTTGCCTCTCTCCTCTTGGAAATACAACATAATTGTTCTCCTTAATTTTGAAAGAAGAAGATACAAAATACATTTTGTTCCCTTCTCCATCAATCTAGAAAAATACAACATACAATTGTCCTCCCATGCCCATTTTTCAAACCAATACAACCTCTTATTTATATATTCCCATGTACAAAAGAGTTCCCCTAGGCCCAAGAAGAAATTCCATCAACATAGGAAGTTGTCTTCATAGAGCTAATGGACTTGCAAACTAGAAAATAAGTAATTTATCTCCTTGTGAGTAGACTAGAATAACATACATATCAAGATTAACATCAGTTTACGAATAGAGAATTACACTTTTATCTCCACATACATATCAAGATTAACATCAATTTATGAATAAAACATTACACTCTTAACTATTACTGCTATATAAATAAGTATCCTTCCATTGATCCATCTTTTGGAAATTCTATGAAGTATTGTATAGTTGATGACAATGATCTTATATAAGAGAAAAAAATTCAAAGAAAAAGGAAGATATGAGGATACCCACCATCCTACAGATTTGGGCATCCGAAATATCCACAATATTACTTGTGTACACAAATTAAATTGAAAGAAGGGACAAGAAAGAACTAAGCGGCAATTGCTTCTAAAATATTATATAATTGTTGCATAAAATGATGTATTTATATGATAGGGCTTTAAAGACATGAACCAAATGCCTCTATCAAATATAGACAGAGAGATAAATAGAAATTGCATTTCCAACCCCTACAAAAAGCTACAAGGTAGTGGGAGTGGAAGAGGAAATTCGAGTACAAGGTTCTTTGTACATGCAGCTACCAGTGGAAGAGGAAAAATAAGGAATGTAGTAGCATGATCACCGTTGTAAACTATGTAGGTTCCCTGACATAGTCTAAATAGGTAGAATTACAGATAAATAGTTATGACTGCTTATGGTAGCTCTTGATTATTATAATAGCATTTAGCGCTCGTTCACAATACTAAGCATAAATAAAAACTCATAAAAATATTTAAGCAGGTTTCAATTTGTGTATGCCCCTCACTTATTTGGTTTTACTTCTTCTAGGTTTAGGTACTTGTGATTAGTCATTGAAACTTGATTTACTTTTTTTATTAGACTGCAGGAATCAAGTAGCACGACCCCCTATAAACTGTAGTGCGCCTAGTAAACTTTTTAACGTGACCGGCAGCGCTGGCGCGACACACCCTCCGGTACCACGGGGGTGGGGAGACTAGACCTCATGACCAACCTCCTGCAATAGGAAAGATTTAGCCAACTGAGCTAGGGCCCCAACCCCGAAACTTGATGTACTTTTGAATCCCATTAACTTATTTTGTTCATTTGTGTACATTAATATAATCTCACAAACAATTAAACAAATAATTATGCTACTCCAAGCAATAGATTGTTTTTTCTAGGACCTGCGTAGCCCTTTCACCAAGTTGTAGGATAACTACTACCATCCCATGCATGTAGGATAATTACTTTATTCTAACAACTCAAGTAATGATTTAATAAAACATATGTATTTTTGCATCAACGTTTAGAATCACACTCTATGATCCATCATCAAGATGAAAAAGAGAGAAAAAGGAGTAAACATCCATCTTTTGTACTCCTTTTTCTCTCTCTTTTCATCTTGATAATGGATCACGGAGTGTGATCTGAAACTTTGAAGCAAAAATATTGACACAATCTAATCTAGAAACATTGGCAATAATCTTCATGGATTGTGGAAATCTGCTCTCATTAAAACATATGTATTTCTTTATTAATGCTACATAAAGATGACTTACAAAGCATATTCACCCAACTAAAATTAGCTATCATAAAATAGAGTGGAGTATCTAACAAAAGATAACTTTCCTTATTAAAGACTATTTTAAAAGAAAAAATTGCATTATTGTTATTATTTATCTTATAAGATTTTCCTATGCAAGGTTCAATTGATCATTCATGTTTTATTATGAATTCCCATAAACATTTAAGAACGTGACATGAATTTTTATTATATATTTCAAGTTTAATTAGCCTTGTTTTAAATCAAATTGCTTTATGCATCCCAATTTATTTGGCCTAATCCACTATTTTACAGCCATTATTTTGTTCATTTGAGTTCTTATTCTATTGATTCTCAAAGTGTTTAGGTGTTCTTATGAGCTATGACTTGAGATTTATGGCTTTAGTTTAAGTCTATATATAGATGTTTAAAGTAATTTATTTTCTAGTATGGAAAAGAGTAAGTCCATTTATTTTGGTTCACTTAAATTTAAACATTAGGATGTTTAAAGTAATTTATTTTTGTGGACAAATCAGAGACTAATATGGCATCTCAAGGACCACCACCTCAGAGTATATTTACTTGTACAAATGATGAGATCCATAAATTGTGTTTTATTCTAGTTGACCCCAACACCACAGAGGTTTATAGGGATATATGTCAGTCAATTCTAGATAGCTTAAAGAATATTAGACAAATATTAGGTACCACCCATGCTTATTTTGTTGACACTATACCAGCTATTCTTGCTTAGATGCAACAAGAGGTTAGTGGCAAGGTTTCTCTTGCAAACATTTGGCTGCAATTCCCAAAAGAAACTATCAAATCACAATGTTTTCCATATTACATTGCTAGATCCCAGGTTAGGGGATATTGGGTGACTCGATGTGTCGATGCTCAGATGGCCCCTTTGATATACCCACACTTTTTTTGTAGCACATGGTCGTTATCCAAATAACGTCCAAATTCCTTTATACTTTGCACAATAGTTGTGCATTGAGGTTCATTTGGGACTCAACATCAACTACTTGGATCTACCAAGATATTTTGGTCAAGGGTGTGGTAGGTTTGTTGATAGGGACACTTATTGTCGACCAAATTTACAACCTCTAGCTTATTGGGTTTTGTACGGGGAGAGATTGCCTGCTATCTCTCTGACCCAAGTGCCTATTGCAAACTAGGTTGTCATTAAATGTTGTTGATATAAAAGTTGTGGCATCTATGATATCTACTAATCATATGTGGGAAGATATTTGATGAGTCATTCTAGACAATCCAGACCATCGAATCATGCTATTGATCCTTATGGTATGGAAGGTGTCCCTTCATCCACAAACATAGATGGTATTATAGGAGACCAGATGCTTTGGAGTACAACTCATTGTTTGTTGGATGACCTATTGGAAGCATATGATTTTATTGCAACAGAGCTTGGGATCCCTTTATATGAGGTCAGAGGACATGTGGGTAGAGCCCACCATTCACATCCAAGATCCAACCAGGCTACAGGTCCACAACATTCTAATCACCCTGGAAATGGTGCACATCCTACCAATCCACCTACAGATCATTCGGCTACTAGAGAGGAGGATACACCTACTAATCCTTCTAAAAGTGTTCAACATCATGCATCCAGGGTCTGGATTCACTTGAGAAGCAGTTGCACATGATGGGATTGTCAGGTTATGTGGATATGTTGCTACATGGAGACTCATCATCGATGCCATCTCGCCTACATAGTCCACTACACTTGTCAATATTGGAGCTAGACAAGGAGACCCTTGATATAGATGAGTTGGCAGATACAATCATCACAGCGGATCCTACACCACCTGATACACAGTTATGTATGTATTTTCATGCATGCATAATTTAAACTTGTTTAAATTTTAAATGACTTGTTTTAGCTCATGTTACACCTAGTCTGAGGATGGAGCATGTACCTAGGCATGATTCGGTTGATGCAACTAATGTTAGTGGATAAGTGAGTTTTAAATTTTTAAATCATGTACTTATGTATGTATATAATTTTTACACATGTATATATATTTAACATTATTCTAATTTAGCCAGGGAAACCCGGAGATGTGTCCTCCCCTAAAATGCCCCGTCCATGTCCTCGGGATGTCTTGGGTACAGGGGGATGGTTGGGGGATGTTGCAGATGTTGTGGGATTCTAGGGGACCATCCTCTTTTATACCCAAAAATAGGAAATTATCCTCGAAATGGGGGAATGACATTTTCCGGATGGGGGACAACTAACCGTCCCGAGAATGGTCAGGGGATGGTTGAGCCGTCCCTAGACCGTCTCGGGGATGGCCAACCATCCCCCACATCTAAAGATCATTTTAAACTCCAAATTAAAAATTCATGCCCCTGCCTACGTGGCATTTGTGGGCCCCATTGCTTTTGACTCTCTTATGAGGAAAAAAGGGCCGTTGTTTATTCATTTTATGTATTTGTTTGTTTGAGCAGACAAGGGTTTGAGAGCAAAATAAGTTGCAACCATTGAAGGAGAAGGAGAAAAAACTTGAAGGAGGAGAGGAGGTTGAAATCAGTGTTGTTGGGAGTGCAAATCCACCAAAGAGGTATACATTTCATTCCCCTCTTTTTTTTCTTTTTTTTTTTTGAAAAATCTAAGCATACATTATCTGATTTTTTTAATTTTTTTTTGCATTTTCAATTGAAACTTGCATTATAAATATAAAAAACATGAGTAGCAGCGAGGATGGGAGTGATAGTGAAGTTGAAGTGCAAAATAGAAGGGTAAGTGGTGGGGGTGTTAGTGGAGAGAAAAGAAACCCGATCTAATTCCCTTCAACAACCAATACCAATACCATGGAACACTATGCAAAACACCCGTTAAACAAAAAAAAAACCATTCCTTCAATATGTTACACCTATGGATGAAAGACAAAAAAAATCAGAGGGGAGTAGGGTGTGGTTTTTCCATGTTTGTGAAAATCATTTTAGGAGCAGCTACACAAGATTTAGGCCTCATTTTTGGGTTAGGTGGGCCATGCAGTTAGAGTGTGTCTTGCATTAACAAATGAACTATATTTAGAGTGCCAAAAAATTCAAATGGAGTTGGATGGTGGGGTTCAAGGTGGGTCACCTTCTTTCCCAAGTTCACAATCATCTATGCCTAATTGTATTCCTTTCACAGTTGGTAGTAGTGGAGTTTCCTCAAGAGGAAAGAGGAAGGTGAGTGGTAGTGGGAAGGCATCTTCAGTTGAGTCCATGTTTAATAACCAAGCACGAGAAGCCACTAAATCTTCCATTGCCAAATTCTTTTTTTCTCATGCCATCCTATTTCATGTGGCCCATTCATCTTATTTCAAACAAATAGTGAAAGACATAGCCACTATTGGTCCTTCATTCGTACCCCCTAGAGATCATAAGCTACACACCACCCTCCTAGACAAAGAGTAATCCAAATTTAATGTGTTAATGGAGGAGATGAGGCAAACGTGGATGAGGATGGAGTGCTCTATAGTGATGGATGGGTGGATTGATGTTAGACATCGACCACTCATCAATGTCATAATCACATGCCCTGTTGGTTCTTATTTTCGTAGATCCATAGAGTGTTCGGGAAGATGTGAGGATGCAGACTTCCAGTTTTCCATTTTGAAAGATGTCATAGAGGAGGTTGGGGTTGCAAATGTGGTGCAGGTGATCACCAATTCATCACATGTGTGCAAATCGGCCGGATTGATGGTGGAGGGTACTTATAGGCACATATTTTGGACCCCATGTTGTGTTCATGCATTGAACAATGCATTGAAAGACATAGGAAAGTTGGATTGGGTGAAGCAAACGGTGGCAAAAGCTAGAAATATTCAGATGCTTATTTGCAATCACCACACCTCACTTGCTCTCTTCAGAACATTTTCAAAGGAGTTTCTCAAACCTGTTGATACAATGTATGCCACTTACTTCATTTTGTTTCACTTTCAGTTTGTATTCATAATCTAATTTTGTTTTAAATTTTAAATTTTTAATGAATCATTGAATCAATGAATGTAGATATGCCACACACTTTATCTTGTTGGAGAGGATGCTTGAGGTGCATGAGCCTCTACAAATGATGATGGTTAATGCAGAGTGGACTAGACGGCCTAATGCAAGTTCTACTCAAGGAAAGACCATCAAACAAAATATCCTTGATGACGATTGGTGGGCCAATGTGAGGTAAGACATATTAGATGGCTGATTTTCATATTAAATTTCTGATTTTAATATTTTAATTTTATTGTTCAATGTTCCAACTTTTGAAGTTTCTAACATGTCAATTATTTTGTCAACTAATTATTTTGAACTTTATGTTTTCATTTTATAGATATATTTGCTCCTTCATCTCACCTATTGTAGATGTCATCTGATATGTTGATACAAACTCTCCTAGTCTTGGAGAGATATATGAGACATTTGAAAATATGCTTGGGAAGATCAAGCAAACTATTTTGGAAAAGGATCCCACTTTGGATTTATATGAGCAACACATTAGGCCCATTGTGATGCGGAGGTGGAATATAACAAACACCCTACTTCATACAATTGCCTTTTCTCTAAATCCCAAATGGTATGCACCAAGGGTTGGTAGGGTGCCTCCATGCGATGAACCTGAGGTTTTAGATGGGTTCACATGGGCCATTGATAAGATGTATCCAATAGAGTAGGCTTCACTACTTCAAACGCAATTCCTAGACTTTGCAAATCTTAATGGCCCAAACTTGAGTAAACCACAGGCGAGGTTGGATAGATCTATATTAGCTCAATTGAACCCTATTGGATGGTGCACATATCATGGGAGGGATACACCACAGTTGAAGACACTTGCTACTCACCTTCTTGCATAGGTTTCCAATTCCTCTTCCACAGAGAGGAATTGGTCCACATATAGTTTTATCCACTCCCTCAAGAGGAATAGGCCGTTCATAGTGCTCTTTGGCTTTAGGATCAAAAAACTCCAGAGTATCGATAGACTCCAGCTCTATGGTGGGATATTGATCCCAAGGACGTGCCCTAGGTATATGAGGAGGAGATAAGTGAGGGTTCCATTGGTTGAAGAGGACCGTCACAGTGTCAGTGACTCAAAGGATGACTCTGATTTTGATGCGGTTATGAAAGATGATTAGGAGCGGTAGTGCTCTTTGTTTATTCATTATTGACATATGATATTGTATTTTGATTTTCATAGAAAACTTTAAAACTATATGGAAGCAATGTAGCCTTTGGAAATTTTGATATAAGTTTATAAATTATAACTTTGAGGTTGTTTCATGATTCATGTATGGTAATTTTGAATGCGTATTGAGTATTGGCATAATGTTGAACACAAATTTTATATGTTATGGTTCTATAATGTATATTATGCATGCCTTATCCATGTTAATCATATAAATATTTAAAATTTCCCTATATTTTTTAAATTTTCCCTATACTTTTATATAGTTGTCCCCCGTTGTCCCCAATTTGGCCTAAAAAATCAAAAACTTGGGGACTCGTCCTACCACCCCCTGTCGCCCCTTGTCGTCCCCATCCTAGAAAATTGGGGTAACACTAAATTTAACATAATGTACTTACATTGTGTACATGTGTTGTACAATCTCCAAGGTTCAGTGCATCCATCGGAGCAGGATTCTCAGTCAGAGGGTCGCTCAATTCGAAGCCGGCATGATGACCCTATCGGTAGCTAGTCTTTTATGGATATTTCTAGATATTTGTAGACATTTGCACATACATTAAATTTGACATTTGACATGTTTATATTACTTTCCGAAGGGCATTTTTCATTGCCCTCATTTCATAGTGACATACCATAAGTATAGAGTTGTAAACTTGTTTGATTTATCATTAACATTTGATATTGAATTATCAGTTACCAATTATGTTTTGTGGTCAATTTTCTATATTTTGTGCAAAGTATGGCTATTTTTATATTTCATATATTTTTTGTATGGCTATTTTTTGTAATGCTTTGTAAATTTTCTTCTCATAAATCATAAATATCCATGAGAGGGTTTTGTCTAGGCATGAACTTGTTTTGAACATATGAATTCTGAGCAATATCTATGACACAGTTTTCCACCATACACTGAATTTGTATCCTACACATGATGTTTGATTCAGTCTTTCATAGTTTGCAGATTATGCTTCAAATTAAACTATTCATTCAATGATGATACCACTTCATATGCAATCACAAGACATAAGATTTGACAATACACTCAAATAGAACCTAATACCAACATCTTCAATCAATGCACATTAGCATAAGTGTATAAAGTGTATGCCAAGTTGCTGCTTTAACTTTCTATTTCTGCAATAATACCTTGCATACTTGCAATGTTACAAGTCTGTCATCAACTTGAAGTGTCGCAGATGCTTTTGTGCCAATCATTGTTTCAATAAAATTCTAAAGTTACTTTTGAGTGGAATCATTATTTCAATATTGAAATTAGTTAACAATTGATTTTATCAGTTCCAATTCTATCTTCCTCCAATTTCTCTTGGTTGGAGAGGGCTTCAAAAGGATTGGCTAATTTGAGTTGATTATTAAGTAGTTGTGGAGGATTATCTATACAACATCTGCCCTTTGGAATTTATCTTCCTCATGTATGTTCTTATCCTTGTTGTTTAGGTTTTGGAAGATTTTCATTATAAAGGAATTTGTGCTTTAGTGATCTTCTTGTGAAGGTGTGTGATGTTAGGATGTCATTTCCAAAGTTTTTTTAACTGACAATTTTGTTATTCTAAAGAAATAGATAGTCCTTTAAGTTATTTTAAAAATACTGCCTTGTGTGGTCTATGTCCTGCCTTGTTTATATTTTCCTACATGTGTCAATACATGTCACTATTCTTGCCAATGGACCTCATGCGCTTAATTTCTATTCACTTGGGTTGTAACTTCAATGCTTGTGGTTCGTGTTTTTGTTGCTTGCATGGCTTCACCAATATAGACTGATGCTTTGACATAGCCTTTGACATGGGTCTCACTCTAAATTCAAACCATTTAACTTGCATGCCTACCCTAAGTAGCTCTAAGATATTTAATATTTCATGTAGACTGGTTCTCATGCTCGCAAACTGATTCGACAACTCCCAAGATGCTAAATGCAGGGGGTTGAATTTATTTTCAGCATGATGGTAATCTACAAAATCTCTTTATTCTTTTGGTGAGCTGGCTCTAGGAAAATTCATTGTCAATTCGTCGAAGGAAAATTCACCGCCATGGAAAATTCACCGACGAAAAATTCACTGTCAAGTAAAATTCACTGCGACGGAAAATAACTTGCATTAATAAAAAAAAATATTAATGCAATTAATTTTCCACCGCGATGAATTGTTGGCAGTAAATTTTCCATCGGTGAATTTTTCATGGCGGTGAATTTTCCTTCGGTGAATTGTTGACGATGAATTTTTCAAATGTCGATTAAGCTATATGTAGATGTTTGAGGTTGTGCCATAGGCAACATATATCAAGTTTTTTCTTCTTATGGGCAGCTATAAAAACTTACTAACCCCCAATGCATTTCTTGAATCCTTTGTGATATGACTAAGCTTGTTGATGACCTATGGGGTTGTGCATGTTATTATTACTCCTCCAGTCATGTGTAGTGCATGAACATGGGTTTCTCATCATAGTGATGGCCTCTTATTTGGGGTTGTATTTAATGCAAGGCACGGGCTATGGTAGATTTGGGACAATAATATAGAGGTGCCCCACGTTGTATCATTCAATGACTCTAGAACCTAGAGTATGATTGTCTTGTGCTTCCCTAGTTTTCATGGTGGGGTTGCATTAGGGTGGATGTTAAAGACATGGTAGTGACTCTGATGCCTATTAAATCAAGGCACTGGGTTGTTTTGGTTTCCTCATCTTCCATGCCATTCTCATCTCATTTAAGATAATTTCTTATTGCCAATAGTTTAATTCTTGTCCTAACTAAATGTTAAAATTGAGCTCCACAACATTTGTTATATCTCAAGAGATCTCTCTTAAATCCATAATATTAGAGGATTGAGCATGTGAGATTGCTACTCATCTCTCTAGCCCATTACTTTAAAAATGAAAATCGCTAGCAAGTTAGTGTTAGATAAACATCTAGAGGGCTATATGGGTGAGGCGGAAGGTGCACGCATATGAAATATGAATGGATTAATCCATGGTGATGCTAACTGTTTTCAATCATTGTTTGCATTTGAATGCTTGTTCATATCTGCTTGTTTATGAGGTTTGGAAGGTCTTCTCATGGCTGCCATTAGAACATGATAGTCAAGGCCTAGATGCTATTTTTCAGTTCTCTTTAATTGTCATCTCTTAAAGACCTCAAAGGATGACCTTTCTAGGTTCTATAGAGAACGAAGATGAATATGATAAGCCATGCCGTAAGCCATGACCCAAAGTTGTCCTCTCTTTGTTGATGTTTCCTTCTAAAGGAGTTCCTGCAACTTTGAGAGCCAACATTTGAGAAGTGAATGCAAAACAAAAGCAATTTTGATTTAGCTAAGTAGCTTAGATTTTTTTGTGTATTATGTAGTGAATATTATTTGTTTAAGTTTTAAAGCATTCACAAATTTTCCATTTATCCCATTGGCATCATTGTATATAATGTATTGTCCTTTTGGTTCCATCCATGTTTATCTTCATCATTTAATGTGGTCTCCTAGAAAATTCTAACGATAAAATTTTAAAATGGATAGTCCACCAGCATCGGGCTATTTATTGGTTTAGTGATGGATGGATCATCTAACAATTTTTATAATAAAAAATAATTACAACAAGATTTTGAATCAATAGAAAGAAAATTATAACACAAAAGAATAAGATTATTTTGCCTACGAAACCCTTATGGAAAAAGCTTTGAAAAACAATTACTTTATTGTATAAAATTAATTGTACAAAATATAATAAGATATTTGTTGTTTGTCCTCAACCCTAATCAATGTATTGAAATATGCTTATGATTATTTTTAAAAATACTTGTATTGAAATGAGTTGTAAAGTGTTCATTAAATTGGAAATTGTATTGAAATGATTTCTAAAGTGTTCAATACAAAATTTAACATTTACAATTGACTTCCATCCATATTCTCTATAAATGAACCCATTTCACCTCTTAATGGTGCAAGTGCTAGTATGTATAACAATACCACTCCATAATCCAATCTCACTTAACTATACAATTGAATCCTTATAAAATATCATAGCCTAAATTAACCCTAAAAAAAATCATTTTTCTTTACAATCATATAATTAAAGTAGAAGAACAAAAATCTTACAAAAGTGTAGGAAGAAATTTCACAACATATAAAATTTACTCACAATTTTAGAATAAGTTGGGCATTTAGGCCTTTCATTCTTTGTTTTTTTATATGTGCAAGCTACAAATGTTGATTTTAGTCCATAATGGACACTGAAATAATTAATCAAGGGTAATTCTATCTTTTTATATTCATATAGCATCAATAATTTTGTTTAAAATTTATATCATGAGAAATCTAGATAGGTGAATATTGAATCACCTGATAAACTTACATTTGATAGAAAAATCTAGTCACTTTAAATCAGAAATAATAATGTAACAAAAAATTTATCATCCACATTATATAGAGACAAAAATCACAATTTAATATAATTTGGAGTCCTACAATTTGTGTAAATTGTTCAAGTCCACCTATGACACATCATGTTAATCAGACCAATTCAAGTGGTTTAGCTCACTCTTCAATAACATGTAATATTCTTTGATGATCATCACTATCTAGTCTCAATTTACGACATCCACATGCATGTGGATTTGATGAAGGGATAAGGTGGTAGCAATTACTAGATAACTATATTGATATACCTTGTTCTTAGGTTGATAATCAATAAAATGAATCCCATGTTGAACAATTTTGACTTGTTTGAAATATGTCCCTTGCACTACAACTGAACCTGTGGGAACCAAAATTTCAAGGTGAGACATAACATTTACAAGGTAAATACATATAACAAATTCAAAATATACATTCAATAGATAAACCATGCAAGAACATCTATTTATTTAGTCAAACCTATAGGAAACAACATTCCATCGCTTGTTTCTGGTTCTACTAGCTTATGCCTCTCTCCTATGCAACACAATAGATAATAACTAACACATTTTATGTTTTCAGGCTCTGCTACGGCTAGAAAAACATCTCCTGCACCAAATTTACATGGAAAATTTGTAAAAATAATAGAGTTCCACTATCATTTAATTTTATGTAAATTTACTTAAAAAAATAGCCAATTTTTTTTAATAAATGATTAAGTTACAAATGCACACAAGCTCAAGTACATGCACAATATAAATATATATAAATAGATACCTATTTTTATCAGTCCTGAAATATGGTCATAATTAATTGAAATCAAAGGAATGTCTTCAAAGCTTTCATCTTCATCTTCATTGTATGTGTCACTAACATCTAGTAGCACCAAATTCCATCCACTGACATATCCTTGTTGTTGGTTGTTTGCATTCATCATAGTTTTCTAAAATGTAGTCATAACAAAAACATGAATAATCCCTAGTTTGCAATGTTTATGGAAAACTATCTATACTCGTGATAGAGTGCAAAGATCTTATTTTCTCTACCCTCTTGCACCCATGTATTGATCTTCTATCCACACCTATAAAAATTAATTTTGTATTTAAAAATAATATAAATATAAATATATTCAAACTAAAATAAACAAACTTGAATGTATACACACACATATATATAAAGATTTAAATTAAAATAATACATACCTGATATCTCCCAAAACACTCTATGTCCAGAATGTATCGATTTGTTGTTGAAGGTGTGTCAACCTCATTTGAGGGTGGGTGCAAAAATATGGGGGACCAAATTGTGGCCAAATTTAAAAAAAAGTTTTGATAGCTCATAACGCACTCGCGTTATGGCTTGGTGTGTCAAGCCTAAGGCTCGACCACACCGAGCCTATTATGCACTTGTGTTATAACACAAACGTAAAATAACACACTCGTGTTATGAGCCATTAAAAGCAAAAAAATTGAAATCGAGCTCATTTGTATTGTGACTATTTGTTTCTGCCCACGGCCAAAATCCCTTCTTTTGTGCACTCCCATTTTGGAGGAGTGAATCTTGCAATTTTTTCATCAATTTGTTGCTATTTTATTGCCAAGATGCCGCCACATTTATGGTGAGGTCAAAGAGGTAACATCCTCATCCTCAATTTACCAATCCATGGAACCTTCCACCTTTTATTCCACTTGTTCATGTCCCCACCCCTCCCTCATCATGTCATGATCGCCCTCCATCTCATAACCAAGACCACACTATACCATCCACCCCATCCCAACATAATACCATAGAGAAGGCAATGAACTATTTGAAAACATGCCTCAAAGGAATGTGGTCTTATGGCAATGGAATTCCATGACACATTTATTTGTAATGGAATTCCATCACTATGAGACTCCATTTCTTTGAGGCATTTTTTCAAATAGTTCACTACCTTCTCTATGCTACCACAGTTATCGTACATGTCTATGAAATCATTTTATCAAATGGTTCACTACCTTGCTGCTATGGGTAAAAGCCTAAAAATAGGTGCTTTCAAAAAAACTATGGATAGGGAAAATAGTAAGCATGATAGTAAAAAATATATAGTTTAATAAGTACTCAAAATTTTGTTCATTATCTCATAAATTATAAGCCATGGCGTGGATCACTATTGTAGTTTTTGTGATTAAATAATTTGTTTTATTTTCAGATGTTGGAATTGGATACACCTTTAAATGTTCATAGGGAAATGGAGCTCGGTGTTTCATCTACTATAGACTCCTCGATGGCTCTCATGGAGGAGGTATGAGGCAGATTACTAAATTTCAATTTACATTCGTTGTTATAGTTGTTTGTTAGTGAAAAATCAAACCATTATTGCTTCGTAGTTTAATTTCTCTTTGGATGGTTTCTATAGGGCTTCAGCACGCCATAGCATGGGCATGTGAATATTTCCCTTGAGGAGAGATATCATCTACTAATGGTAAATGATTATTTTGTTAAATATATCATTTTTTATAATGTAATTTCTATATATTAATGTCTTTACTTCTTATTGTAACAGATAAAGATTGACCAAGAACTAAACCCTAGGAGGAGCACCAAGCACTCCTCGACCTCAAAATAAACGAGTGACAGACCTATCTCCATCCGACCGAAAAGCAAAGGGAAAGAATTTATTTCAAGAGGATGCAAAGCAATGACTTTTGATTCTACAACCCTTTGTTGTATGCCTATATGGCATTTTTGTACATATTTTGTATTGGATATATTTGACATTGTATGCCTATATGGAATTCTCATAAGCCTATATGGTTATTTTGTATATATTTTATACTTATATCGGCATATATTGATGTATGCCTACATGGCTATTTGGTTAATACAACTCTTTTTTATCGATGGTGTCCATTTTTGCATTATAAATCCATGGTTCAATAGATATGAGTTACGTGTATTCAAGTGGATACTTTAAAACTTATGTGTATAGTTTGTGACTTACATGTATTCCAATGTATACTTTGTGACTTACGTGTTTTCATGTGTATACCTTGTATTCATGCATATATTTTGTACTGATTTGCATATACTATGTATTCGTGTGTATACTTCAAGACTCACATGTTTTTGAGTACTTGTGCTTCCCTTATTCACATGTATGCTTGACTTATTCACCTATATACTTATTAATTGGTTAGCCCTAGCATTGATCATTTCTATCCTTCATGGTTTTTCTTGAATATTTATTGATTGATGCTAAACAATTCAATATTTCTACGAATACTAGTAGAGTTACAAATTGCACAAATTGAAAAGAAAATATTAACTGTAAATAAATGAATTGATTATTAACTTGATAATTGATTAAGAATGAGTATAATATATACCAAGAGATGAGCCTTCAAGAATGGCAACTGGTAATTAGAAAATAGGCAAAGCATTCCCAATACTTTGAAAACAATAATCCACCTAAAATTGCAACAAGAGAGAAGGCTTATTTAAGATCCTTGAGCAATGTATTTCTTAATGCTCCCTTTTTCTTACATATATTAATTCAGTTTCATCCAAAGAGTTCCATGAAATGCTTTATCTAAAAGAAAAAAACACATTTTCAATTGGTATTCCATGAGATGTTTCATAAAAATATTCTAATATATTTAACCTTTTGATTGGAACAACTCAATTAAGCAAAGGATACATAATCTTCACAACACTTACAAAACATAATATTCATAGTAGATGATGAGTAGTTAACTTCTTGACACATTATCATACAAATATTTATCTTGAATAGTCTTTATAACATTTTCACAGCATAATCCTCACAATACAAAATGAATTGTTATGTTCTTGACCCATCAGCATATAAACACATCGAAAGATGTATATGTCAACTTTTTGCAATATTATTACTTGTATAGGAAATGGACTTGGGAGAAAGATTTATAATTTATAATAAAAATAAGAAATGGACTCAAGGGTGAAAACTTTATTTATCACACCAAATAATAAATGTATGTCAGAGCATCACCTGTTTCTCTTAGACTCCAATTTTCAAGCATAGCAAATCATTTCAAATGAAAATGACAAAATGTTTCACAACCAAAGTTGTTAATTGAGGAAAAATAAAATGTTTCCAAGTTCCACCATTGCACACATTTACAATTGGTTGTATATTATTGTAAGGGAAAGGAGGATAATTAAAAAACATCTTGCACTTCCTAGACTTGAGGATGATCATATGTTTTTGTGTGGAAAACTCAGACTTCTCAATTGTCGTGTGAATTTTCTCTTTTCGATTGTTTGGCATGCCATCATAAGGGATCGAGTTGGTTGAACATAGCTCGGAGTGATTCAGCATGTTTGGGTGCAAAAGAGGACCATGTCTAGCATAAACATACCTATCAAAACACGTTGGAATAGTTTGTTTGGTCGCACGAGTTGTAGAATGAAAGTTGCACCACTTTGCAACTTTACATGGCTTGCATTTGACACTTTTTCCATCAAGTGAAAATTGGACACCACAAGAAGATGACTCTGAGATAACAAAAATAGAGAGAGGTTATTATAGAGGGGCCCAACATGATCTCATAGGCTTGGACGAAGATTTCATAAGCATCACATTTTTTGAGTAACAACCCGTCAAAGATTGTTGCCATTTTGCACTTTGGACCCTTAAGGGATCAAGTTGGTTGAATGTAGCTCATAGTGATTCAGTGTGTTAGAGTGTGAAAGAGAACCATGAATAGTGTAAACATACCCATCTAGATATGTTGGAATAGTTTGTTTGGTCACACGAGTTGCAGAATGAAATTTGCACCACTTTGCAACTTTACACTGCTTGCATTTGACACTTTTTCCATAAAGTGAAAACTAGACACCACGAGAAAACAAATATGAGATAACAAAAACCGAGAGAGGTTATTTTAGAGGGGCCCAACACGATCCCATAGGCTCAGATGAAGAATTTTTAAGAATCACAGTTTTTGAGTAATAGCTCGTCAAAGATTGTTGCCCTTTTGCACTTTGGACCCTTAAGGGATCAAGCCGATTGAACGTAGCTCAGAGCGATTTTAACATGTTTGGGTGCCAAAGAGGACCATTATTAGCAAAAATGCACCTATTTGGATGCATTAGAATAGTCTATTTGGTCACACAAGTTGCAGAACAAAAGTTGCACCACTTTGCAACTTTACACTACTTGTATTTGACACTTTTTCCATCAAGTGAAAATTGGACACTATGGGAAAACGACTGTGCCGAGATAACAAAAACTAAGAGAGGTTGTTGTAGAGGGGCCAATTTGATCCCATAGGCTCAGATGGAGAGTTCGTAAGTGTCATGGTTTCTGAGTAATAACTCATCAAAGATTGCTACCCTTTTGCACTTTGGACCCTTAAGGGATCAAGTCGATTGAACGTAGCTCAAAGTGATTCAGCGTGTTTGGGTGTGAAAGAGTATCATTCCCAGTGTAAAATTATCTATCTGGATGCATTGGAATAGTTTGTTTGGTCGCATGAGTTGTAGAATGAAAGTTGCACCACTTTGCAACTTTACACTGCTTGCATTTGACACTTTTTCCATCAAATGAAAACTGGACACCACGATAAAATGAATCTGAGATAACAAAAACCAATAGAGATTATTATAGAGGGGCACAAAGTGATCCCATAGGCTCAGACAGAGAGTTCGTAATCATCATTGTTTCTGAGTAATAGCTCGTCAAAGATTGTTGCCCTTTTGCACTTTGGACCCTTAAGGGATTGAGCCGATTGAATGTAGACTAGAGTGATTAAGCATGTTTGGGTGCAAAAGAGGACCATGCGTAATGTAAAGTACCCATTCAAATGTGTTGGAATAGTTTGTTTGGTCACATGAGTTGCAGAACAAAAGTTGCACCACTTTGCAACTTTACACTCCTTGCATTTGATGCTTTTTCCATCAAGTGAGAACTAGACACCACAGGAAAATGACTCAAAGATAACAAAACCGAGAGAGGTTATTTTAGAGGGGCCCAACACAATCCCATAGGCTCAGACAGAGAGTTTGTAAGCATCATGATTTCTGAGTAATAGCCCGTCAAAGATTGCTTCCCTTTTGCACTTTGGACCCTTAAGGGATCAAGCCGATTGAATGTAGCTTCAGACGTGTTGGAACAGTTTGTTTGCTCACACGAGCTACAAAATGAAAGTTGCACCACTTTGCAACTTTACACTGGTTGCATTTGACACTTTTTCCATCAAGTGAAAACTGGACACCACAGGAAAATGACTTCGAGATAAAAAAATTGGAGAGATATTATTGTAGAGGGGCCCAACACGATCCCATAGGCTTAGAAAAAGAGTTAGTAAGCATCACGATTTCCGAGTAATAGTCTATCAAAGATTGTTGCCCTTTTGCACTTTGGACCCTTAAGGGATCGAGCCGGTTGAACGTAGCTCGAAGCGATACGACATGTTTGGGTGTGAAAGAGGACCATGCCTAGCGTAAACCCACCCATCCAGATGCGTTTGAATAGTCTATTTGGTCACACGAGTTGTAGAATGAAAGTTGCACCACTTTGCAACTTTACACTACTTGCAATTGACACTTTTTCCATCAAGTCAAAACTGGACACCATGGAAAAATGACTCTGAGATAACAAAAACTGAGAGAGTTTATTGTAGAGGTTCCCTATGTGATCTTGATGCCTTAGACGGAATGCCCGTAACTAACACAGTATCTGGGTAATAGGCCATCAAAGATTGCTACCCTTTTACAATTTGGACTATTAAGGGATTGTGTTGCATGAATTACAAATGCTTGAGGGCAACAATAAATTTCAAAATTTGAGTAAATATCATTACAAATGTTTATTTGAATAGATTGTATACTATATTGATATTGATATATAATCATTAGGTTGATTTTTTTTAATAAATGAAGTTTTTATAATAAGTTAGTCAATTGGTGCTAGTTATAATAGGGAGAGAATAAAAGAAGAAAAATAATGATTAGTAACCATCAATGGTTATTACACTCACTATATTAATAATATGATGTTTAAAATAAAATGAGATTTATTTGGTTGTCCTAATTCTTTTGTTTGTGTTACAATTGTCTAATATACTTCATACATCATTCTGAAACCCAAGTGCTTGTACTTGTAGGCACAATGCCTTAGGTACTATGTTCTCACAAATATTTTACAATGTCACTCATACATTCGAGATTCTCTTATAATGTCTACATCATAGGTGCTCATGATGAGGTTAACTTCAAATGAATAACTTGAGATTCCCTCCCTAAGCTTCACACGCTCTTTTATAATGGCTTCAAATCATAATTGAGATTTGTCAAGATCATCAAAATAAGGATGTTGCATTGATTTTTGGCTAAGATTATCTTGGATGGCTCATAAATCAGCATTTTCTGCAAAGGAGACACTAATCAATTTTTAGTAGTTTACTTACAAATAGGCAAAGTAAAAGAAGAAAAAGAAAGAGCATCCAAAATGGAAATGAAATGAAAATAGATGGAAGGCACTTACAGACAACAAATCCACACCATTTGGTTCCAACTCGAGAACAACAAGGCTTAAATATTGATGCTTCCATTGAGGATGGGCATGCCACTCTCTCAACTTAGTCACTCCTAGCCATACATCTTCATTGGGAGTTCCAAGATACCTATTGCACACAATAGCCTCTCATGAATAGAACATGAATAGAACGAAATCTAGAGTATTACTTTCCAACCTTTTGAAAACTTGTAACCTATTATAAAAACAACAAAATTTAATCTTCCACTTAGTTTACTTATCTATTGAGAATATCCTACATCATTGCTTTTGCATATTTTTGAGAAAAAATAAAATACCATTGAACTTTGTATCATTTTCCACAATTCTAAACATAAAGTGTACTACATTTGCAAGTCTAATAACTTCATCAATCACCTACATACATGATATTAACGTTTAGATGATAGCATTTGCATCATAGCATTGGCATCATACAAATTAATGTGCATACAAGTATAAATTAATAAGAACCAATATGCATACTTACAAATTAATTCAATGAACCATCTGGGTCTGCTCTATTCTTTATTGTGTCAAGTATTGCCTCATGGTCAGACTCACAGACCTTCCACAAGGTCTTGTTCAAAGGTTTATCCCGATATTTGGTCAAATGAACATTGGATGCCATGACAAGGTTCGAGTAATGAAGAATCTTTCGATGTGTGTCAAAGTCCTGAAACAACCAATATTTAACACTCTTATGTGCGTACCTTCTAAGCAATGTTCTAGTAACAACAACTAAGCCTGTAGTGTATTCGAGGTTTTCTCCACCTATAATTGGGGCCTCCAATTTCTTTTTGGCCTCAACACAATGACATAAGTAATAGTTTGTTCCCTCTTTGATGTCTTCATCTACAATAACTGCATAAACATGCCTTGCATTGATATGTGCAACAAATCTCTTGAAATTAGTCAACATTACAAATACACTACAAAGTAAGATAACAATAGGAATTTAAAAAACTAAGCAAGTAGATATATTACCTTTTTGAACTAGATTTGATATGTGGTCAAAGTCGACTAATGAATCCATCTGTGTTAGTTCCAATGTCATTGGAGGGCGATATATGTGAAGTGGGCTAAGATAACTTAACGAACATTTCTCAACCCACTCCTTTGACTCACAATCATCCCAGACTTGCATTGTACATGAAGAACAAAAGAATGCCATCTTTCGTGTATCGATACTCCATGAACCTACATCTAAGCTAAGGAAAGAATGTAGCTCACTCAATCCTGTTAGTGTACAACAATCCTCATATGGTGCAATGTTAGTATCACCCATCAACGAAAAAAATCTATGAACTGAAGATGTACCTTCATTACCTGGACCCATCGAAGCATTACACCACTCGACGATTGATTTTGTATCTATCAACTTTGCATTATCTTTATACTTTAACTCTTCTCGTGCTAATGCTCTTTTCACACATGCTCATGCACCATCATGCTCCCCCTTTCCATGCCTAGCCTCACAAAAGTTCCACATATGTTGAACACCTATAATGACATGCATCCTGCACAACCAATATAACATGTGCGAGTTCTTGAACTGTGCTACATAGTTATTTGACCATATGTTATGCCAACCGTATGTTATGCCCCTCTTAGCCAAATCATTGTAGAACATTTGGAAGCAACCTTGCATGAACTCTAGAGAATGTGTGCAATCATCACTAATAGAAAAGTGATACTCCCTCAATACCTTCCTTTGATCCTCTATACTATCCGTTGCATGAATGAATGCTATGTGCACAAATATCAAAACATGTGTGGAGTTGTAATATTGTGACTGCACCTCATGTTGTGGCTATAAAGTGTAGTTCTCTGCAAAGTCAACCACTGAAGCTATGTTGCCAACTGGAAAGGTGTCCTTGCATAGCTTGAATTGTGTATCCAACCATCGGGCTCTATGGGTATTCCTTGCATACTCATAAACTATATTGTCATGAAACATGGACATAAACTGATACATTGAAATCTTCTAAATAACCAAATCACACCTTTTTGCTTGATTAGCCTCTTTTGTAATGTATGTCATTTTTTTATACTTCCTAAACAATACTAGTTTTTGTCCCACCTCGTGTGTGCTTTCCATATGTTGACATATTCGCATACACTGCAAGCCACCGCAATGCTAACATGAACCACCCAAGCATAGTTTCCTATAGAATACCTGGCCATCCTCTATTTCACATAATTTTCTTGATAAGAACTCTCTTGAAGATGTTGGTGGGGCTTGTATGCCACAATCCTGCAAAACATCGTTAGTATGCAAATCTAAACATATAGAACGATAAATATAATAATGGTTAGAGAATTCAAGATGTAGTCTACAACAACAAGTAGTGCGTGTGTGATTTATCTTGACATAAAAAGGTTTAATCATTTCAAAATATCTTTGACAAATTTGAATTTGAGGATAATCCTGTTGAAATTTATGAAAATATTGGGTTTGAGTCGTATCGAAAATTTATTTGGATGTGGCTCACGGTTCCAACTACCGATTCTCCTTCTTACCACATTCCTTTGATTCAGAGATGGCATTGTGTTATTCTTCCAATACTCTTCAAGTTTTAGTGTTCTCAATGCTTCAATAACTTTTTAACCTTTTCGTGGTAGTCTCCCTGAGAATGCCCATAATTCATTTGAATCGATTCCCTCAATTCTTTTCTGCCTTTGAATGGCTCTTGATAAAGTTTTTCTATTAATTCTCATTTGTTCAATTGTCTTTCTAATGAGACGAGCTCTCCTTGTTTGACTACTTACCAAAGTTGATGTAATGACACGTCGGGTGACATTACTATCATTTGAGTGTGAGATCTTACCCACACTCTCATAAGCATCCATTAGATTCTTCATAATAGTATTTTCACTTGAAGCATTCAATGTTCTCAACCCAAGAATCTTCATGATGTTTCTATATTTTATACCCCGCATCATTTCAACAAATAGTTGACATCTTGTGGTCTCATTTATCCTTTCAAAGAAAAATTTACAAATCTTATCAGCATATCTTCTACAAGTGTGTGTTGGAATCTTACCTTCCATGTGTTGCAAAATATCCTCATCAATATTAATCAAATACTTTGGCTTTCTACACAAAATTCTAGGTGGTGTTCTCCTAGGTACATACTCCTCCACATTAGTAATTTCATTAATATTCAAGTGAGGTGGGCTAGATTGTGTACCTTCAATCGAGGGTGGAATAGACGATATACCTTGAGGTTGACATGGAAATGATGGTGTACCTTCTTCATCAAATCTGAGTGATGATGTACTTTCGACTTGAGATGTGGTGGATGGTGTCCCTTCATATTCACTTGTGCTAGATGGTTTCCAACCATATTCACTTGCGGTAGATGGTTTCCCTCCATATTCACTTGCGGTAGGTGTCCCTCCATATTCACTTGTGCTTAATGGTGTCCCTTCGTATTCACTTGCAGTAGAGGGTGTGTCTCCAACTACGGTATTAGAATTCATCTTAGCACGATGCTTTCGCATTTGTGCCCTTTGTGCCACCAATGCCTTTTCTCTTTTTAATGGTTGAGGTTCCTCTTTGATTGGCTTGTTTTTGTCAATCGTATCCAATTTATTCTTCTCACAATATGTCCTCATCCCTTCTCTATGTTTTGCTTTATTGGTTTCATACTCTTCATCTATTGGTTTATTCCTTGTTCCTTTCCATGGAATGGTGTATAATTTTACCTGTAGCATGGTAATGAGACAAATATTAGTTCCTAAAAAATGAAATCATACAAATAAATGAAATAAATGTCATTCAAGGCTTCATACAAAATACTTATAATCATCATGTAGAAGAGTATTTCTAGAATAGACAAAGGTCACATGAATTTTTCCCATGGAATGCCTTAAACAAATGTGGTAATGTGGCATGCCATGATTACAAGATATGCTCAAAATGGAAGCATGGACAAGGCATGTGAATTGTTTGACAATAATGTTTTTGTAGACATGTATGAAAAATGTGGTAGCTTTGACAAGCTAGTGAGCTCACTAGCTTGCCAATGCAGTAGAGTTGACAAGGTAGGGGTATCGTATGCCTCATATAAATGGAGTTTCACGGTGATCACCATGAGACCCCATTTCTATGACGCATATGTTGCCCCTACCTTGTCAACCCTACTGCATTGGTAAGCTAGTGAATCACCGTTAGACCCCATTTCTATGAGGCATACGTTGCCCCTACCTTGTTAACCCTACCGCATTGGAAAGCTAGTGAGCTCACTAGCTTGCCAATGTGGTAGGGTTGACAAGGTAGGGGCATTGTATGCCTCATAGAAATGGGGTCTCATAGTGATGTCAATGCTCCACTAGCTTGCCAATGTAGTAGGGTTGACAAGGTAGGGGCAGCGTATGCCTCATAGAAATGGGGTCTCACGATGATGTACATCACCATGAGACCTCATTTATATGAGGCATATGTTGTGAGACTCCATTTCTATGAGGCATACGCTACCCCTACCTTGTCAACCCTACTGCATTGGCAAGCTAGTGGAGCATTGGCAAGCTAGTGAGCCACTAGCTTGCCAATGTGGTAGGGTTGACAAGGTAGGGGTAGTGTATGCCTCATAGAAATGGGGTCTCACGGTGATGCAACGTATGTCTCATAGAATTGGGGAATCACGATGATGTACACGTATGTCTCATAGAATTGGGGACTCACAGTGATGTACATCACCATGAGACCCCATTTTTATGAGGCATACGCTACCCCTACCTTGTCAACCTTGGAACATTGGCAAGCTAGCGAGTTCACTAGCTTTCCAATGCTCCAAGTTTGACAAGGTAGGGGCAGTGTATGCCTCATAGAAATGGGGTCTCATGATGATATAGTGAGCTTGCCAATGCGATAGGGTTGACAAGGTAGGGGTAGCATATGCCTCATAGAAATGGGGTCTCACGGTGATATATCACCATTTTTATGAGGCATATGTTGCCCCTACCTTGTCAACCCTATCGCATTGGTGAGCTAGTGGAGCATTCGCAAGCTAGCGAGCTCACTAGCTTGCCAATAAAGTAGGGTTGACAAGGTAGGGGTAGCGTATGCCTCGTAGAAATGAGGTCTCATGGTGATGTATCATCGTGAGACCTCATTTCTATGAGGCATACGCTACCCCTACCTTGTCAACTCTACCGCATTGGAAAGCTAATGGAGCATTGGTAAGCTAGTGAGCTCACTAGCTTTCCAATGCGGTATGGTTGACAAGGTAGGGGCAGCATATGCCTCATAGAAGTGGGTTCTCATGGTGATGTATACCCCTACCTTGTCAACCCTATGTCGCGATAACTGACTAGGTAGGCTCACTAGCTTGCCAATGCAGTAGGGTTGACAAGGTAGGGGCAGCATATGCCTCATAGAAGTGGGTTCTCATGGTGATGTATGCCCCTACCTTGTCAACCCTATCGCATTGGCAAGCTAGTGAGCTCACTAGCTTGCCAATGTGGTAGGGTTGACAAGGTATGGGTAGCATATGCCTCATAGAAATGGGGTCTCACACTGATGTAAATCACTGTGAGTCCCCATTTCTATGAGGCATACGCTGCCCCTACCTTGTCAACCCTACCGCATTGGAAAGCTAGGGAACTCACTAGCTTGCCTTAATCTTGATAGGAGTTGACAAGGTAGGGGGCAGCTTATACCTCATAGAAATGGGGGTCTCCCGCATTGATGACGAGAATGAGACAGCATATCCTCATAGAAATGGGGTCTCATGGTGATGTACGTCAATGGGAGACCCCATTTCCTGAGCCTCTGATACCCTATCAACCCTCTTGCATTGGAAGCTAGTGGAAGCTCTAGCTTTCCAATCTCCTGCTTTGCCATCTGCATTAGGGTTGACAAGGTAGGCAGATGTATGCTTCATAGAAATGGGGTCTCCGGTAGTGAGACCCATTTCTATGAGGGCATATCACACTTCCTACCTTGTCGACCCTACCGCTGTGGCAAGCTGATGAGTAATGACCAGTCTCCGATGATGTATCACCGTGAGACCCCATTTCTATGAGGCATATGCTGCCCCTACCTTGTCAACCCTACCATATTGGCAAGCTAGTGAGCTAGTGACCCGAGTCTCACGATGATGTATATCACCGTGAGACCCCATTTCTATGAGGCATACGCTGCCCCTACCTTGTCAACCCTACTGTATTGGAAAGCTAGTGAGCTAGTGACCCCATTTCTATAAGGCATACACTACCCCTACCTTGTCAACCCTACCGCATTTGCAAGCTAGTGGAGCATTGGCAAGCTTGTGAGCTCACTAGACTGTCAATGCTACCACATTTTGCATACATTTTTATGAAAACATTATTGTTAAAAAATTCAAATGCCTTATCCATGCTTCCATTTTGAGCCCATCTTGCAATCATGGCAAGCTAGTGAGATCACTAGCTTGCCAATGTGGTAGGGTTGACAAGGTAGGGGCAGCATGAGAAAATGCCTCATAGAAATGGGGACTCGCGGTGATGTAAATCACCGTGAGACCCCATTTCTATGAGGAATTTTCTCACGCTACCCCTACTTTGTCAACCCTACTGCATTATCTTGTGGCATGCCATGATTGCAAGATAGGCTGCACCTTTCCCCATGTTACTAATTTAGCCTTGAATAAAGAGTCTTGAAACAGTGGAGAGAATGGTTAGAATCCCTTGTAGGTAGACTAATCAAGAAAACATTTCAAATATATCACAACATAAGTGATGAGGTAAGTTTAGTGATGAGGTAAATTTAGAAATAGAGATGAAAACCAAAATATATTCGAAGATCTATCAATGTGGGAGGAGTATATTCCAATTTTGTAGAGACATGTATGGAAAATTTGGTAGCATAGACAATGCACATCACCATGAGACCCCATTTCTTTGAGGAATTTCTTCAAATAGTTGATTTCCTTGTGTATTTTATTATATAAAATGCTTTGGTAGACATGTATGGAAAAATTGGTAGCATAGACAAGGCAATCGGCTACTTGATATAACTATTTGACAAAATACCTCAATGAGATATGTCCTCATGGACTACAATAATTGCAAGATATGCACAAAATAGATGTATTGAAAAGGCTTTAGAAAATTTCAAGCATATGCAAATTGTAGGTGTAAAACCAAATTCAACTACATTTTCCAACATCCCCCATGCCTATAACAAAATGAAAGCTTTGGAGAGTGGTATGCAAATCCATAGTAAAGGATTCAAAAATGATGTATTATTTTACTTATAAAAAATTTCATATATAAGTGTATATAAAATGTGGAAGCATACACAAGGTAAGTCAATTGATTAACAAAATGCCTCAAAGAGATGTGGTTTAAAAATGTAATTAGCAAGTGTAAAGATTGTGTAATTTAAAATGTGCATTGACAACCTAAGGTTATAATGAAAAACAAATAATTCGATCAACATAGAATATGAAAAATAACAAAAATCAAAGCAATCCAAAATAGAATGAAATAAAATGTGTAAAGACTTCACCTACCTAAAAAATCAGAGTTTCAAATGGAGGAGTTCTACCCAATTATGTAGCCTTTGCTTCTTCTTTCTTCAAACTCCTCAACAATTTGAATTTTTCAAAATCTTGTTCCCCTCCAAACTTTAATTGTATATCACTCTTGAATGGAATTCAGAATTGAATTGATATTATATGCCTTTCAACATGAAAAATTTGCTATTTCATGCAAAGGTGGTGGAAGGTGAAAAACATGCATGCACACATCACAAAATCATCAAAAATCTTTTTTTTTTTTTTGTCGAAACATGCACAAAACCAGAAGAATATGCAAAATGTGGGCCTTGATATCAGAGGTATATTGGGTTGTTTACCATTTTTAGAGAAATACAAAACACGTTCGTGTTATAGCGCAAGTGTGTTATGTCTTGTTAAAATAACGGTCATATCTCTACTACTTCAAAACGCAATCACGTTATGAGAAAGTTAATTCTATATAGGTTTCTTTTTTCTCTCTTTCTCTCTATCCTCTACCCTCTACCCTCTACCCTCTACCCTCTATTTTTCTCCAACTCCCTCCCTCTCTCTCTCACTCTCAAGTATCTCCCTCCTACCCCCTCTCCCTCTCTCAAGTCTATCTCTCACTCACTCACTCCTTCTATCTCTCTCCCCTCTACCCTTAACCCTTAAACCCTCCACCCTCTATCTCTCTCCCACTCCCTCTCTCTCTCAAGACTCTCCCTCCTACCCCTCTCCCTCTCCCAAGTCTCTCTCTCACTCACTCCTTCTATCTCTCTCCCCTCTACCCTTAACCCTTAAACCCTTAAACATTGTACCCTCTATCCCACTCACTCTCTCTCACTACCCTCTATCCCACTGAACCCAATACCCTAAACCCTAAACCCTCAACCCTCAACCCTTAAACCCTAAACCCTTAAACCCTCTACACTCTACCCTCAACCCTCTACCCTCAACCCTAAACCCTAAACCCTTAAACCCTAATCCCTCAACCCCTATACCCTCTACCCTATACAATAGACCATCAACCCTAATCACTCAACCCTAAACCCTCAACCCTCATCCCTTAAACCCTAAACCCTCAACCCTTAGCCCTTAAACCCTAAACCCTTAAACCCTCTACCCTCTACCCTAAACCCTTAAACCCTAATCCCTCAACCCCTATACCCTCTACCCTATATAATGGACCCTCAAACCTAATCCCTCAACCCCTATACCCTCTACCTTATACAATAGACCGTCAACCCTACACCTGTATACCCTCTACAATATATTGAACCCTCAACCCTAATACTTCAACCATGTAACCTCAAACCTAAACCCTAAACCCTCTACCCTCAACCCTAAACCCTCAACCCTAAACCCTAAACCTTCTACCCTTAAACCTCTCACCTCTACCCCTCAACTCCCTCAACCCTAAAACCCTATACCCCTACCCCTCAACCTCAACCCTAAACCCCTCAAACCTACACCCTAAACCCTCTACCCTCAACCCTAAACCCTCTACCCTAAACCCTTAAACCTTCTACCCTCTACCCTCAATCCTCAACCCTATACCCTCAACCCTCAAACCTTAGCCCTTAAACCCTAAACCCTTAAACCCCCTACCCTCTACCCTCTATCCTCAACCCTAAACCCTTAAACCCTAATCCATCAACCACTATACCTTCAACCCTATAAAATGGACCCTAAACCCTAATCCCTCAACCCTATACCCTCAACCCTCAACCCTCAACCATTAAACCCTAAACCCTTAAACCCTTAAACCCTCTACCCTCTACCCTCTACCTTAAACCCTTAAACCCTAATCCCTCAACCCATATACCCTCTACACTATACAATGGACCCTCAACCCTAATCCCTCAACCCTATACCCCTCTACCTCAACCCTCATCCTCTACCCCCACCCTAAACCCCAATCCCTCAACCCTAAAACCCCTCTACCCTATACACAAGCAATGGACCCTCAACCCTAATCCCTCAACCCTATACCCTCAAGCCTCTACCCTAAACCCTAAACCCTCAACCCTAAACCCTAAACCCTTAACCCTTAAACCCTCAACCCTCAACCCTCAACCCTCAACCCTTTAACCCTAATCCCTCAACCCCTATACCCTCTACCCTATACAATAGACCCTCAACCCTATACCCCTATACTCTCTACCTTATACATTGGACCCTCAACCCTAATCCTTCAACCACATACCCTCAAACCTACACCCTAAACCCTCTACCCTCAACCCTAAAACCTAAACCCTTAAACCTTTTAACCTATACCCTCAACCCTCATTCCTCAACCCTCAACCCTCAACCCTTAAACTCTGAACAATTAAACCCTCTACCCTCTACCCTCAACCCTAAACGCTCAATCCTAAACCCTTAAACCTTCTACCCTCTACCCTAAACCCTCATCCCTCAACCCTATACCCTCAACCCTCATCTCTTAAACCCTAAACCCTCTACCCTCTGCCCTCTACCCTTTACCCTTTACCCTAAACCCTTAAACCCTAATCCCTCAACCCATATACCCTCTACCCTATACAATGGACCCTCAACCCTAATACCTCAACCCTAATCCCTCAACTCCTATACCCTCTACCCTATACAATAGACCCTCAACCCTAATCCCTCAACCCTCTGCCCTAAACCCTAAACCCTCAATCCTCAACCCTTAAACCCTTTATCCTCTATCCTCTACCCTATACATTAAACCCTCAACCCTCAATTCTCAACCCTCAATCCTCAACCCCTATACCCTCTACCATATACATTGGACCCTCAACCCTAATCCTTCAACCATGTACCCTCAAACCTAAACCCTAAACCCTCATTCCTAAACCCTAAACCCTCAACCCTCAACCCTCAACCCTCAACCCTCAACCCTCAACCCTATACCCTCAACCCAATACCCTAAACCCTAAACCCTAAACCCTCAACCCGTAAACCCTAAACCCTTAAACCCTCTACCCTCTACCCTCTACCCTCTACCTTATATATTAAACCCTCAACCATCAATTCTCAACCCTCAACCCTTAATCCCTCAACCCCTATACCCTCTACCCTATACATTGGACCCTCAACCATAATCCTTTAACCACATACCTTCAAACCTACACCCTAAACCCTCAACCCTCAACCCTAAACCCTAAACCCTTAAACCTTCTACACTCTACCCTCAACCCTCATCCCTCAACCCTATACCCTCAACCCAATACCCTAAACCATCAACCCTATAGATCCTCAACCCTATACCCTCAATTCTCAACCCTCTACCCTATACGTTGGATCCTCAACCCTCATATATATGTGTTCCTCCCTCCTCTTCTCTCCTTCTCTCCATCTCACTTATCCCTCCATCTCTCCATCCATCCATCCATCCATCCCTCTCTACCCTAATCCATCAACCGTATACCCTCAACCCTTAAACCCTTGAACACACAACCTTAAACCCTCAACCCTCAACCCTTAAACCCTTAAACCCTCTACCCAATACCCTCTACCCTCTACCCTCAACCCTAATTCCTCAACCCTTAAACCCTTAAATCCAAGTAAACTCTCTACCCTAATCCCTCAAACCTCAACCCTTAATCCCTCAACCCTCAACCCTCAACCCTCAACCCTCAACTCTCAAACCTCAACCCTTAAACCCTAATCCCTCAACCCCTATACATTGGATCCTCAACCCTAATCCCCCAACCCTATACCCTCAATCCTCTACCATCAACCTTAAACCCTCTACCCTCTTCCCTATACATTAAACCCTCATCCCTCAATTCTCAACCCTCAACCCTTAGTCCCTTAGTCCTCAACCCTCAAAACCTAAACCCTCAACCCCAATACCCTCTACCCTATACATTGGACCCTCAACCCTAATCCTTCAACAATATGTACCCTAAACCCTAATCCCTCAACCCTATACCCTCAACCCAATACCCTAAACCATCAACCCTATAGGTCCTCAACCCTATACCCTCAATTCTCAACCCTCTACCCTATACATTAGATCCTCAACCCTCATATATCTTTGTCCCTCCCTCCTCTTCTCTCCTTCTCTCTATCTCACCTCTCCCTCCATATCTCCATCCATCCATCCCTCCCTCTACCCTAATCCCTCAACCCTTAAACCCTTAAACACTCAACCCTTAACCCTCAACCCTAAACCCTAAACCCTTAGCCCTTAAACCCTAAACCCTTAAACCCTCTACCCTCTACCCTTAACCCA